>CM053570.1:83710450-83746803 GCA_028646485.1 Cryptoprocta ferox | reverse complement strand
CTCTCTCTCTCTCTCTCTCTCTCTCTATATATATATATATATATATATATATATATAAAATAAGTAAACGTTAAAAAAAATAGAAAAAAGAAAGGGAGCTACAGAAAGCCTAAGTGATTTGCCTAAGGTCACACAGCTGGCAAAGGGCACTCTGACCCCAAAGCTGGGACTTGCAACACGCCCTGTACCTCCCTCATCGGGTCCCCATCCCAGCATCGGGAGGAGAGAAAGAAGTCCCATGGGGCCAGTGCGTCATTCCATGAGTCACCGCAGCTGGTGGTGGCCACTGTATGGGGACCTGGATCTGGCAGACAAAGGCGGGAAGCCAGGTTTTGTCCCTGGTGGGCAGGGAGGTGGCCCCCCTCCTGAGGCCTGAGACAGGGAGAAGGTGGGGGAACGAAAGGGGCTCCAGAGCCGGGAGATCTTGCTTTGTCGGACGAGTTCGTTCTCCAAGTCCTCGTTTTCTGGTTGGAAGTAGTAAGAACCTGCGTGATTCCACGCATCGTGCCGCGGGGAGGGGGCAGACGGAACGCGGTCGGGAGCGCGGAGCTGCGCTTTACCATGCCTCACATGCTCCTCGTTTTTCTTATTAAAGCAGAAATCCTGGGTTGGAAATGTGAGCAGTGCTTGCCGTTGTGGCTCAGCTTTTGTTCTGCTTTTCTCCTTTTTGTGTGCTTTCTCCCCCCCATGTTCCTTACAACGAACATATTTTACTTTTTAATGGGCTCCCCACCACCACCACCACCAAAGAAGAACATTAAAATTCATTATTTAAATTCCTCCATGGGACATATCTACATAAACCTATGCATGTATGCATAGAATGTCTTTGGGAGGCAACCCAGAAAAATGGTCAAGTGCAGGGCTGGGTGGAGTGAGGGGGGAGAGGGGGGACATGAGAGACCAGGGTGGAGGGAGTGGGGGTGCCTCTGGGCTTAGGCTCCAGGGGACTACTGGAATTATTATTTACTTATCTTACTGTATGCTTGCATAACTTTTCAAAAGAAAGCGTTTTGTGGGGTTTTTTGGGGTTTTTTAGATTTTTTTTTTTTTTTTTTTTTGTAAGTAATCTCTACAAGCCAACCTGGGGCTCAAACTTAGAACCAAGATCAAGAGTCACATGCTTTACCAACTGAGCCGGCCAGGGGGCCTTAAAAAGTTTTGTTTCGTTTCATTTTTAGTCAAGAATATCAACCAGACCCAAATTTCCATTAGGTCTCACAGTTGCCACTGGGGACTTGGCCATGGGTTCCCCTGCCATTCTCTATTCTCGCTCTTTTTTCTTTTTTAATGTTTATATACTTATTTTGAGAGAGAGAGAGAGAGCAGGGGAGGGGCAGAGAGAGAGAGGGATAGAGAGAATCCCACGCAGGCTCTGCACTGTCAGCACAGAGCCCAACGCGGGGCTCGAACCCACAAACCGTGAGATCATGACCTGAGCCGAAATCAAGAGTCAGAGGCGTCACTGACTGAGCGGCCCAGGTACCCCTGTTCTGGCTCTTTAAGAGACACCCTTTTGGAGAGACCCTGGGCCTGACAAGGAGTCTCCCTGGCCAAGCAGCTGTTTCTGTCAAAGTGGGCACCTGACAGCTCAGGGAGCAGCTCTGTGGGGGTGCCGCTCTGCCCACTCCACGCACCCTGGAGGACCCCCACCTGGGCAGGCAGCCTCTCCACTGTCCTAGCTGCACCTCCACACCAAAGAGAAAGGCCACATTTCTTAGGACAACAGAAGGTCCTCCCTGACCGGCCCTGCCCTACTGTCCAGCCTCCTCCTCTCCACTCCCTCACCTCAGCCTAACGGCTGGGAAGCACACAGCCTTCTCTCTCTCCGCTCAGGCCCACGCACAACGTGAACAGTCCGCCTCCCCGTCTGCCCAGCTCACATCTACCCATCATGCAAACCTGATCTGAGATGGGCCCTCCTCCAAGAAGCCCTCCCTGATCAGTCCTGCCAGGGGCCTCCTCGGGGCTCCCATAACGCACTGGGATCCCCTAGTTCGGAATCCCAGCTGTGCCCCTTTCGCACTGACCGTAGCTTTGGGCTAATTCCCTAACCTCTCGAAACCTCAGTTTTCTTATTTGTGAGACGGTGCTTAGCTCAGAGTTGTTGTAAAAGATTATATGACTTAACATAGATAAGATCCTCAAAATAGTGCCTGGTACACGGTACGCACTCGATGATAACGCTTGGTTCTTATCACGTGACATTTGGAATTGCCCGTTTATCTGTCTCCCGGACTAGACTGTTTTGAGCTTGAACACCGCAGTTGGGTCGTGTCATCCTGATACTCGCTCAGGGCCTAGTACATGTTAAAAAGTTCTCCAAAGATTCTTGTCAGATAAATGAAAGGATCCATTCAAACAAATACACATTTTTTGAGCATTTACAAAGCATGTAAGGTATTTAACACCGTGTTAAACGCCGAGCTACGAAGTGCTTTCTATACACGACATCATTTACTCCTGTGAGGAGGGTGTGAGTGAGATAGTTGTAGTGTCCCCATTTCACAGGTGGGTAAAACTTTCCATCCCTTAACTTCTTTTACTTTTTCATCACAGCGCATGACCTCCTGACACGTTATGTGTCTATTTGTTCCTAATAGAACCTGACTCCACACTAGAATGGAAGTTCTGTGAGAGCTTGTGTTCTATTTTTATGGGATTCATGAGGCCGAGAGCCGTGTCTGGCACATAGCAGGTGCTGAGTTTATATCTGTGTTAAACGTCCTTGGGGCACCTGGGTGGCTCCGGCTCAGGTCATGTCTCACGTTCGTGGGTTCGAGCCCCACATCGGGCTCTGTGCTGACAGCTCAGAGCCTGGAGCCTGTTTTGGATTCTGTGTCTCCCTCTCTCTCTGCTCCTCCTCTACTCATGCTCTGTTTCTCTCTGTCTCAATAATAAATAAACATTAAAAAAAATTAAAAAAAAAAACAACGTCCTGGAGGCTCAGTCGGTTAAGCTTACGATTCTTGATCTCGGCTCCGGTCATGATCTCACAGTTCCTGAGTTGGAGCCCCGAGTCAGGCTCTGCTCTGACAGCACGGAGCCGGCTTGGGATTCTCTTTCTCCTCTCTCTCTGCCCCTCCTCTGCTTGCTCTGCATCTCTCTCTCTCTCTCAATAGATAAAAATAAACTTAAAACAACAACAACAACAACAACAACAACAACAAATCTTTGCCTCTGGAAAACCTGTGGACTCTCCTCCACCCCAGACTAAGATAGATGCCCCCACCTTGTACTTTCACAGCACGTGCAGATCATGAGTACTCCCCCAATCTAGCAATTCTCGTCTCTTCCTTGATGTTCCTTCTTAAGTTTGTGGTTTTCTTGGCCAGCCAGCAAACTGGGCCTATGGTTAATAACAGTAATAACAATGAACGTTTATTGAGCAGTTAGCATGGGCCTATTCTTCATCTGAAGTGTCCCACTCACTAGTTTCAAGGAGCCTATGGCTATGGTCTTGTCCCCTCCTTATGGAGGGGGAAACTGAGGCTCATGGGGGTGAAGAGGCTTGCTGCAGAGACTGGAGGGTCACTTGCTAGCAGTACCTGCCCCAGGCAGTCTGAACTTATCACTGGGGTCCTTACCGGCTACACACATTGCCTCTCCAGGAAGGACAACAGTCATCTGTGCCATAGACTGAGCGGGGAGCACTGGACAAGGGTCTTCTGAACGACTTGACCAGCAGGAAGCAGAAAAGCTGGTTTCTGGGAGCACCTGGTCTGACTCTTGATTTCAGCTCCGGTCATGATCTTACGATTTATGAGTTTGAGCCCTGCATAGGGCTGCCTACTCTCAGCATAGACCCTGCTTCAGGTCCTCTGTCTCCCCCTCTCTCTGACCCTCGCCTGCTTATAAAAAAAAAAAAAAGAAGGAAAGAAAGAAAGAAAAAAAAAAGGTGGTTTCCGGTTCGGCTGATTCCCAGCCCCACCGGAGACAATGGGAGGTGGGGTGCTAGACTTCTGTCATCACATGAAGGAATCAGATGCAGCTTTTTCTTCCTCCTCACTTTCCACATGGGTCCCAGAGGCTCAGCATCCCTGCCTTTTCACTTTGGAATGACGGGGGGTGCGCTGTGCTCCTGTGCTTCTCGCCTGGCCCACTTGGGAGGCCCAGCCCTTATGGCCAGATTTGGTGGCCCCAGGGGTGATGATCTAAGAGGCCTAGGGGCACCTGGGCGGCTCAGTGGAATGAGTGTCCAACTCTTGATCTCAGCTCAGATCTTGATCTCAGGGTCATGAGTTCAAGTCCCACATTGGGCTTCATGCTGGGCGTGGAGCCTACTTAAAAAAAAAAAAAACTTGGGGCGCCTGGGAGGCTCAGTCGGTTAAGCGTCCGACTTCAGCTCAGGTCATGGTCTCAAGGTTTGTGAGTTTGAGCCCCGTGTCGGGCTCTGTGCTGACAACTCAGAGCCTGGAGCCTGCTTCTGTTTCTGTGTCTCTCTCTCTGCCCCTACTCCACTCTCTCTCTCTCTCTCTCTCAAAAATAAATATTAAAAAATTAAAAAAAAAATCTTGGGGCACCTGGGTGGCTCCGTTGGTTGAGCATCTGGTTCTTGGTTTCGGCTCAGGCCATTCATTATCTCATGATTCATGGGTTTGAGCCCCACATCGGGCTCTGAGCTGACCGTGCGGAACTTGCTTGGAATTTTCTCTCTCTCACTGCCTCTCTCTCTCGCTCAAAATAAGTAAATAAACTTAAAAAAATAGAAAAAAATCTTTAAGAGGGCTAGAGTGTCTTCCTGGCTCTCAGCCAAAGGGGAACCAACCAACAAACCCACAAAAAGTCCTTCAAAGAGAGAAGTCATAGAATGTTCTGCTACCTTACTCACTCGGAGAGGAGGGGAAGGACTCCCCGGATTTCAGTTGGGGATCCAGCTTTTCCTCCCTCTGGACTCCTATGATGTTTATTTTAATTTAAAATAATTTCAACCTAACATAAAAGTTGCAACGAAGAGCTCTTAAATACCTTTTACCTAGATTCGCCATTTTTTCCCGTTTTGCCATGTTGATTCTCTCTCTCTCTCTCTCTTTCTTTTGATGATAGATAAATAGAGACAGTTAGATGGACAGATAGATAGATACATATACTAATGGAATACATATTATGGTTTCTGAACCATTTGAGAGCAGGTTGCAGACATTTACACCCCTTTCTCCTTTAACACTTCAGTATGCATTTTTTTAAGCTTTATTTATTTTGAGAGGGAGAGAGAGAGAGCATGAGTGGGGAAGGAGCAGAGAGAGAGAGAGAGAAAGAGAATTGTAAGCAGGCTCAGCACTGTCAGCATGGAGCCCGACTTGGCGCTCGAACCCATGAACCACGAGATCATGACCTGAGTCGAAATCAAGAACCAGAGAGTTAACCAACTGAGCCACCCAGGCGCCCCACCATGTATTTCTAAAGAACAAAAATATCCTCTTACTTACCCACAGTACAGCTATGAAGTTCAGAAAATTTAACATTGACATAATACTTTAATCTACTATCTGTATTCCAATTCTGTCCATTGACCCAGGAATGTTCTTTACAGTCTTCCTTTCCCGACGAGATCCGGCCAAGTTCCCGTATTGCATTTAGTTGCCTGACACGTCTTTCTAATCTCCTTGAGTCAGGCACAGCAAGCTGCCTTTCCTTGCCTCTCATGATGTTGATATTTTGAAGAATACAGACAATTTTATAGAATGTTGCTCGATTTGCATATGTCCGATGTTTCTTCGTGACTAGATTCAGGTCGTACGTTCTCAGCTGGAGTATTTGCAGAACTGATATCATGGGCATCACTTCCAGGAGCCCCCCCCCCCCCGATGTCTGTCTGCCCAGAGAGAGTGATGTTCATTTTGAGCAACAGTGAAGAGGTGGTCTGGTTTTTCCCCACCATAGAGGTTACAGTTTTCCTCCTTGCAAGCAACAAGCAATCTTAGGGACACTTTAAGGTCATGAAATATCCTGTTCCTGCTGATTCTTGTAGTGTTTACTTCTGATCAGCAGGAAGAGGTGCCCGGCCCCCTTTCACCTTCCTTGTCCTTGTCGCCCTCCCCTGTTGAGGGACTGGGATGGGGCCTATATCGGCATCCTGTGGGGCTTGGACACGCTCACCCCCATGGGAACCCCACTGGGTGAATCCAGGGACCCCGGTCCCTGCCCTGGTGGGGTGTATCCAAAAGCTGAAGAGAACGTCAGGGGAAGAAAGGATTCCTTCCAGAATCTCACCTGAAAACTAAGAGGTGAACCCAATGGGAGAAGGAAATAGTATTGGGCTCATCCCTCAGGCCTCTGGCAGTGGCTGTGATCAGCTCAGGCAAGGCTGTTGTCCTTCTGTTGGGACCGTCCCCTGGGTGTCCAAACCTGGACATTACATTAGCTCTGTGTGCCTGCAGGCATCACCAAGCCGCCAACAAGTGAGGGAAGTGGCCCCCGAGCCCCCCAGGCTGTGGCATGCAGCTGCGAAAACATCAACCTGCTGCTTTGCCTTTCCCCCCCGTTTGCGGGGGCTCCTCTGGCTGCTGGCGTGGAGCGCGGCTCCGCGCTGGGGACCCATTTATTCCTTTGAAGCGTGAAGGACACTTTTCAGCGTTGAAAAAACAATACAGTTGACTGCTTGAATTTCAAATAGTTTAACGCCCCCTCTGCTACCTAGCTGTGAGCTAAAGGACTGATTGTTCCGGGCCTCCAAGTACCAAATAAATGAACTATGAATGCCCAGGGATGGAGAAGAAATGTCCTTATTCAAGTCACAACTCAGGGCCAAGTGGACTGCCGAGCGACGTTTGCTCTTACGTAGCAAGGAAAGAGCTGGGATGGAGACTACCCAGGCCTGGGGTTCTCCTGGGGCAACCGCTTGGCTGGCTCTGCACCGTTATGGTTTTATTTATTTTTTTAATGTTTATTTATTTTTGAGAGACAGAGAGACAGAGTTTGAGTAGGGGAGGGACAGGGGGAGAGAGAGACACAGAACCCGAGGCGGGCTCCAGGCTCTGAGTTGTACGCACAGAGCCGGACTCGGGGCTCCAACCCACAGACCGTAAGATCATGACCTAAGCCGAAGTCAGACGCCTAACTGACTGAGCCTCCCAGGCACCCCTCTGCACCTTGAGACAGTAGGAAATGAGCAGCTTATCTGAGTCAGGGCCACCAAGCTCTGGGTGGGAACGCTCTGTGGTCACGGCTATTTGTCTATGTTGAAGATCATAACCATAGTCCTGGGGCAAAGGGCAAAGGGCAGAGCAGGCATTTAGGGGAGGACTGCTGAACACAGAGTACTGCCCATGGGATGGTCGCGGGTGGTGGGAGTGGGATGGACCGTGTAGCAAAGCACCATCTAGAGTCAGAAGAGCCTTGGGTTCGAATTTATTTATTTATTTATTTATTTACTTACTTATTTGATTTGGGCAATTGATTTAATCTCTCTAAGCCTCAGTGTGTCCTCAGCAAAATGGGGAGCAATCGTAACACTCAAACTCAGGGGAGCCGGGCTGGCTCAGTCGGTAGAGCGTGCGACTCTTGATCTTGGGGTCGTGAGTTTGAGCCCCACGTTGGGTGTAGGGATGACTTAAAAATAAAGTCTTTACAAAAAATAATACTCCACTCATGTGGTAGGTATGACAGGTCTTAAATGAGGTTGTAGGTATTAAATGAGATTGTATTTGCAACCCACTCAATCAGGCACAGATTAAGTGTCCAATAAACCTCCAAAAATCGTGTAAGATCTAACAATAATGCTGCTGCTGCTGATCACTATTATTATTCCTGAGCCTCCAGGCTGCCGTGTTAGGGTTGACTAGGAAGTTGGAGCCAGAGTGAAGTAGGAGTGGGGGTGTGGGCGAAGAGAGTAGCCAGGGGCACTGAGCTGAGGCCAGCGGGTATAGACAGAATGACATCATCCTGGTGGCCAGATCCTGTCAGCGGCTCTGTTCTCAGCAACCCTCAACATCATTTTAATGACTGTGTATTGTTCCATTAAATGGATGAACTACGTCTTATTTAAACAATATTTTTTTACGTTTATTTATTTTGAGAGAGGGAGGGAGAATGAGTGGGGGACGGATAGAGGGAGAGGGAGAGAGAATCCCAAGCAGGCTCCATGCTGTCAGCACAGAGCCTGACATGGAGCTCGAACTCACGAACCATGAGATCATGCCCTGAGCTGAAACTAAGTGTCTTATGCTTAACTGACTGGGCACCCAGGTGCCCTAAGCAAACAATCCTTTTAACAGCTGCAGAAAACTTCAATGATTAGATGGATCACATTTTAATAGGGAAACCAAGTGGTACAGTGGAATCAGGACAGGCTTTGATGATAGAGATCATCAACCATTTAATCAACATTTTTGTCAGCATCGACTCCGGGCCCTGTGACAGACCGTGAGATCATGACCTGAACTGAAGTCGGACGCTCAATCGACTGAGCCACCCAGGCGTCCCTGAGGAGTACTTACACACACACACACACACACACACACACACACACCATTTGGGTGCAATGTGAATATTATATGTATATAATATAATCATGTGTGTCGTGTGTGTGTGTGTGTGTGTGTGTGTTATTTATCAACCTGGATGATTTCTGTTACCCAGCTAAAGATTTGCTAAACCCTCTGCTACTCTTCAGTGCTCACCAGGCAGGGAAGTGGGTAAAATCCTCTAAATTGGTGGCAGGAAGTGTCAGCAAACAAGTCACCAAACTGTCCAGACATTCGATTTCTTAGCTGCCTCTTTACCATTTCTCTAACACACCGAGGAGATTCCTGCCTCAGTGCCTTTGTACTTGCTGTTCTCTCTGCCTAGAGCACTGTTTGCCCAGATAGTGTCCTATCTCCTTCAGGGCTTTACTCAAATGTCGTTTTATCAGAGAGGTTGTTCCTCCCTGCTCCCAGCCCCCCTCCCCACCCTCCTACTCTGCTTTGTTCTTCACGGTAGGTATCTCTTATTACCTCCTGACATAGGCGACTTGTCCTGGGTCTTGGTTTGGTCTCTGTCTTTCCAAATAAAATGTAATCTTCGAGAAAGCCAAGATGCTGTCTGACCTGGGCCTGGAACAGTGCCTGGCACATAGTAGGCACTCAGTAAAAATGTATGGCACCAGTGACTGAAGAGATCAAAGGAGACTCCTCGAATGGTGTTTGCTAGTGCCTGGAAACAGTAACAAAGCTGCTCGAACGGAAGGGAGAATCATAATAATTGGAAACTTAATACAGGCCCTTATTTGGGTGGTAGGCCATCGGAGATCTCGGCTGGGGCGTGTGCAAGCGGGGCTGGGGTGAGGGAGGAAATATTTCCTCCCTGCCAAGCTGCAGCAAGAGGCTAATGGCCTCCACAGGGATCCAATCCAATTAAGGCCCTGGCTCCAAGTCAACTCGGGTTCCCTTCCTGGCTGCCGTGGCTTCCAAGTGACAAAATGAAACCTGTAACTTTCCCAAGACGAGACAGTCTCCAGGCGAGCAGGGCAGGAAGGGGCTGGGGGTAGTGTTTCTGCTCCCGGGGAAGCAGGTGTGCGCTGCACACAAATGGTTTTAATACTGTGTGTGTGTGTGTGTGTGTGTGTGTGTGTGTGTATGTGTGTGTGTGTGTGTGAGAGAGAGAGAGAGAGAGAGAGCATGGCCAGATCACCTCCCTCAAGATGCGTCCTTGCAGGGAGGGATCTGGATGCAGCCAGTGGGAAGGAGACAGACGTGGTTCTCCTCCCACCGAACTGTGGCCCCTGCCCCAGGTCCCTACTGCAGAAATGGAAAGGCAACCGGCTGCCAAATTTAGCCTTAATTGCACTCAGAATGCTCTTTCAACTATTTATTTCTTTTTAAAACCAATTTTTGGGGCGCCTGGGGGGCTCCGTCGGCTCGGCGTCCGACTTCGGCTCAGGTCATGATCTCACGGATCGGATTGTGAGATTGAGCCCCGCATCTGGCTCTGCCCTGACAGTGGGGGAGGGCTTGGGATTCTGGCTCTCTCCCTCTCTCTCTGCCCCTCTCCTGCTCTCTCTCTCTCTCTCTCTCTCTCTCAAAATAAATAAACTTAAAAAACAAACAAACAACCGGGGGCACCTGGGTGGCTCAGTCGGTTGAGGGTCCAGCTCTGGCTCAGGTCGTGATCTACTGGTTCGTGGGTTGGGGCCCTGCACTGGGCTGGGGCTCGCTGCTGTCAGTGTGGAGGCTACTTGGGATCATCTGTCTCCCTCTCCCTGCTCCCTACCCCCCCGTTTGCTCTCTCTCTCTCTTTCTCTCAAAAATAAACATTAACAAACAAAGACCAATGTTTGGATAAGTAAAACATACTCTAGGACAGAATATTTTAAGCTTATTTATTTATTTTAAGAGAGAGAGAGAGAGAGATAGAGAGAGAGGAGAGAGCACACCAGTGGGGGAGGGGGAGAGAGAGATGGAGAGAGAGAGAAACCCAGGCAGGCTCTGCAGGGCCAGCACAGAGCCCAGCGTGGGGCTTGAACTCACGGACTATGAGATCATGACCTGAGCTGAAGTCAAGAGCCAGACACCCAAGTGACTGAGCCACCCCGGTGCCCCTCTAGGACAGAATTTTTAAGTTATGAATCAAAACCGTGTGTAGTAAACATGTGTACATCTCTGTCCCCTGTGACCCCGTTCTCCTCCCTGGGGGTAAATACCGTTACCAATTTCTTGTGTATCCTTCCAGAGAAGAATGCGTAGGTAGGCAAAGATGAATTACAGGTATGTGCGTGCAATACACAGGCACGTGGAGAGGATACGTGGGTATCACACTAAATTTTGGATTAATATAGAAGGACCTAATATCAGAACGATTTTGAGTCTCCTTATCTCAGAGGAGGTCCTGAGATATGCCTCTCAGGCAAAGAACAGATTATGCCTCTCTGTTTGTTCAAACATTTTCAGGGTTTTTTTTTCTTTTTTGGTGAATATATATATTCTCTCACATACATGTTTCTCAAAAGCATTAATGTTTTTTCAAATGGAACTTGTACATATTACTGAGATGCTTTCCTATTTCGTAAATATTTTAGTATTTTGGTTGTTTTAAATAAATGAGATGTTTTGTTTCATTAAAATTTTTTTAAAAAATTTTTTAACGTTTATTTATTATTGAGAGGGAGAGAGGCAGAGCGTGCGCAGGGGAGGGCAGAGAGAGGGGGAGACACAGAATCCGAAGCAGGCTCCAGGCTCTGAGCTGTCAGCACAGAGCCCTGACGCGGGGCTCGAACCCACAAACTGGGAGATCATGCCCTGAGCTGAAGTTGGGCGCTCAACCGACTGAGCCACCCAGGTGTCCCTCGTCACAAGTTCTAGATGGTAGGGGTTGGTGTGTAGAAAGATACTGATTTCAAAGAGAATATTCACTTTGTATCTAGTCCCTTGGATGCGGTCTCTTACTGCTGGCAATAGATTTCTAAGCTGTTTTTCTCTGGACGTAATGTTGAAGGCAGCCGACGCGTAGATCCTGGGAGCATGTTAGTAAATTCTTTTCGATATGAATAATGGTCTCTCACATCTGTGTAAACTTTCCCTTCCTTCCCTGATTCAACATAAGCCTCTGACCCTTGGCAGAAGAAGAAACTGAGGCTCAATAAGGTGGAACAGTTTGCCCAAACTGCTAAGTGGCAGAGTTGGAATTTGAGCCAAGACGTGTTATGCAACATCTTCTGACCTTGGGATCATGAGGCAAAGGAGAAATTGAGTTGAGGAGGGGTTTGTGCAGATGACAGTTTTTGAATGTTTACACCATGCTAAAAACTTTATGTGCCACCTTCCCCCCGCCTTTTGATTTGATTTTGTAAGTAATCTCTACACCCAATGCGGGGCTCAAACTCACAAGCCGGAGATCAAGAGTCACCTGCTCCACCCACCAAGCCAGGCAGGCGCCCCCTATGGACCATCTTTTTAAACACCCTTAAGAACTCTTTAAGACCAGCATTATGAGCAGATGGATGGCCAGGGTACGGGCAACACGGATAAAGAGATCTGGGTCTGATTATTGGCTTTGCCGCTTACTGGCTGTGTGACCCCAGGCAAACGGCTTAACTTCTCTGAACCTCAGTTTTCTCCACTGTACCCCACTTTCAAATGGTACCTGGACAGTCCTTTTCGTAATGAAGGTCCATCTACTGGGGGTTTTGGCCAGGAAGAACGTGTCCTTCCTTGGACCCACACACTGGAACTCTATCCCTCGAGCCTGGAAAGGCGGAACTGAAATGTGTGTCCAGCCCCTGTGTTTATGGAGTGACTTTGATGCCGTCAGGTGAGCCCAGATCTACAGGGAGGCTGCAAAGGTGGGTGCTCCTACGGACGCAGCATTCAAGTTAAACTTTAGCCAGAATTATGGCTAAGTGACAATTAGCAAGATATTATAGGACCTAATTCACATCATGGGGACATAGTTGAAATTCAAAGCTGCATCGGGATTTTCCGTAGCTGGGTGGACTCGTATCACCAAAGAATAACTGAGCACCTATTATATGTGGAGCGAGAGGAACAGCAATCTGAATTTAGGAGATGGGAAGTTAAAAAGCAATGTTTGACATTTATTTGTTTTATTCTTTCACTTAGTCTGATTATTATTATCCTATATAATATGCCAGGCACAGGGCATCCATAACCACTAATGTTCACTGAGCACTTAGTATATGCCAGGCTCTGTGTGAAGTGCTTTACATTTATTCACCTGTGTGATCTCCATAACAACCTTATGAGGTAGGTATTGTACTTATCATCATTTTGTAGGAGGAAACCGTGGTACCGAAAAGGCAACTTGCTCAAATCGCGCAGCTGGGAAGTTAAATATTTTGCGCAAGTAAGGATGTATATGACAAGTGTCCCAGTGTCCCAGGAATCTTACAGTCTACCAAGAAAGAACACTTTGATATGAATAACAGTCATAGAAACATTAAAAAAATGTTTATTTATTTATTTTGAGAGAGAGAGGAGGAGAGAGAGAATCCCAAGCAGGCTCCGCGCTGTCAGCACAGAGCTTGACGCGGGGCTCGATCTCATGAACCAGAGATCATGAACTGAGTTGAAACCCAGAGTCAGCTGTTTACCCGGCTGAGCCACCTAGGTTACCCAATCGCTGACATTTATTAAATGCTTCTTGCTGAATACTTTACACTAGTATTATCTCATCTAATCCTCACAGTGACTCTAAGAGTTAGGCTCTCTTATATTGTCTGTGGTAGTGATGAGGGAACATACTCGAGTACCTTACCCAAGTTGGGGTTTGAACTCAGGCAGTTTGCTGGGGAAGCCCACCCTGATAACTGCAGCACCACCTTGACCTCCTTGACGGGCAGTGTAGAATCCAGACCAATGCAATGGTGGAAAGACGCTCCATGGAGCAGGGGGATACACGAGCTGGGTCTTGAAGGATGAGTAGGAGCCTACCTTTTCCCGTACCCACTCACTGTCCACTGTAGTGAAGAGACGGTCATGCGTTCGAATCTCGGCCCCACCATCTTCCCAGCTGAACGGTTTCTTTTTATCTCCTCTGACCCCGTTTCCTTGATTGTAAAATGGGGACAGTGAAAATGATTCTGAAACTCGCGAGGAATAGATGTAATTGGATATGAAAACAACCAGCTAGGTGCCTGGCACACAGTGTGGGATCTTAGTGGTCAAGCTGATGAACAGATGGGTACAGTACCAACAGTCCCTACGGAGCACTTACCACACGCCAGCCACCACTCCAAGCACTTACCATCAATTCATTTATCGATGACCCTATCAAATAGATACAATTTTTAGATCCATTTTACAGATGAGAAACTGAAGCACAGAGAGATTGAATATGTTATGCTGAGCTAGTCAACGACAGGGGCAGGACTGGAAACCAGACAGTCTGGCCCCAGAGTCCACCTCTGTCTACTGTCTAAATTACAGACAGGGGATTGAGACCATCAGCCAATAACACCGAGTCATCAAGAGTGGGAGGAGGGAAGCGCGTCATTAGGTGAAGCTTTCTGGAGGTGCCATCTTGTCCTTCGGAAAACCTGACTCCTTGTCATGTGGCAATCATAGCAAACACAAACCACCTGGCGTCTCAGCCTGGGCACGACCCTGCAAGGGGTAAGCCATGGGTACAGGAAACCGTAGCATCATCAGGGCACATTCAATCATTCTGTAAGTTTTATTGTGTACCATGAGCAGTTCTGCGAGCTGGAAATATAGCCATAGACAACGTCGAACAAAAGTCCCTGCTCCCATGGAGTTTATGTTCTCGCTGGGGGAGACAGACACTATGCAAATAAGTGAGTAACACATATGACCGAGAGAAATACTGGAGGGTGGGATGAGATAGAATAGCTTGTGCTGTCAAGCAGGATGGTGCTTGGGGAGATCTCTCTGAGTGGGCGGCATGTGAGCAAAGACCTGAAGGACGCAAGGGAGTCGGAATTGCCGGAATTCTGGGGGAAGGATGTTCCACCGACGTAGGAGAACAAGTGCAAAGGACCTGAGGCAAGAGTGTGTCTTGCACCATCAAGGAAATAGCAAGGAGGCGGGTGTGGCTGGGGTAGAGAGCAAAGGGGAGAGCAGTCAAGATGAGGTCAGAAGGGCGTAGGGGGAGGTGGGAAAGAGAGCGCATCTCCACCCATCTTTAAGGTTTGTGTGTGCGCTACCAAAACAAACATGAGTACAGAATGCAAAATATGCATACATTTCACAGTTGGAAAATGAGACTTGAATACGACATGCTCAGGGAGCCTCCCTGCATAAACATCCCTACTCACCCCTTCTCTGCCCATCCCTGTGAGCCTGTGGGGTGGAAATGGGGGAAAGCAAGATAGGAATGACCGTGACTGGGTTTCTAAGCACCAGTTCAGGGGCTGAGTGTTAGAGACCGTCACTGCCTCAGTGTTCCAGGGAGGAGAATGGTTTCCTTTCAGGTAAGATCTGAGTGCAGTCGGGGAGGTCTAAAGAGCCCTGGGCTGCCCCTGCTTCCGGGCCTTCCCCATCTGCCATGGTATCCTGGTGCTGGGAGGCTGGCATGTGACCCGCAACAGACACCACAAGGAATGTTCGCTGATTCGAACTGAATTCGATAAACCCTCAGGCACACCCTGGAAAATTGGATGTCTTGAACTGTTCCTTGGCCCCAGGGACAGTTTGGGGCCTTCTTTGAAGGGCCATTTGATCCTTTGAGACTTGGAGCTGCTCTGAACTGGCAGACCATTTTGGTTGCTGTTCCGGCAGGGTGGAGGGGCGCGGCGGGAAGGGAACTTTGGTTCAGACCATAATTTTGTGCAAAACGAACACGGGGTTCAGTTCAGAGTCCAGGCACCCCCTTCAGTTTGTTTTAGGTTCAAGTCCCTATCTAGGAGGCAGCCTCCTAGTGTTTATTTCTTTTCAACAAACAACTAGTCACGGAGGGAGTTGAATATGACGCTGTCCTCTCCTGCAGGGGGGAACAGGGACAGTACAAGGCCAAGGCTCTGATAACAGCCATCGCTGACTGAGCAGCACATGTGGAAAGGCAAAGACTGGTGACAGCGCCCCACCCCGCCATAATGAAACTGAGGGTCTGACTCCAAAGCAGTGCTCCTGTCCCCTGCCTCTTTTAACAGAGTCCCTACAAGAATATTTGAGCAACCTGCTATGGGCTGGGAGAGGCGGGAGCTGCAGGTTTTACTGTATTTTCATGCATACATTCAATTTGGTCCAACACACAAGGGTGTAGAGAGACAAATCTCCTACGTCTGGCCTTCATCATTCAACTTAACCTGGTAAGTGGGGAGTAGTTGTGAGTCAAGTGTTACCTAAAGCCAGAAGAGGGAACAAGTAACTCTTTACAGTGGGGGTGACATTTTCCCCAAGCATTCAACCATAGCAAACCTGGACTGGATGCATACCTCCTGCGTGGCTCAAAGTATCACAGGGGCGCCTAGGTGGCTCGGTCGGTTAAACATCTGACTTCAGCTCAGGTCATGATCTCATAGTTGGTGAGTTTGAGCCCTGGGATGGCTCTGTGCTGACAGCTCAGAGCCTGGAGCCTGCTTCAGCTTCTGTGTGTCTCTCTCTCTGCCCCTCCCCTGCTAGCACTCTCTCTCTCTCCAAAAAAAAAAAAAAAAAAAAAAAAAAAAATCACAATTTTTTCTTTAGGGGCTTAAAACCCAGGACAGTTTTTCCAGTTTGAGGACCACCTACATCAGAATTGTCCTGGTGCTTGTTAAAATGTGAATTTCTCCCTTCTCCGGAGAAGGAGAATTGAATGGGGAAAGCAGGGGGGGGGGGGTCGCACCCAGGTGATTCTCATGCACGCTGGAGTCTGTCAGGTGAATGCGGGTGAGAAATCAGTCCAAGCAGGAGGAACAGGCAGACAACGGCTTGGGAATCCTTACGAGCCTTCAGGCACTGGGGTTGCAGTTCAAGACTGTAGGTTCTAAAGGAAAGGGATCCTGTCCGTACTGTTTACCACCCGGGGCCTGGAACACACGAGGGCCTCATAAATATTTGTCAATATGCTGAGTCCCAAGATAGAAGTGACAGGAGAGTCAAAGGAAAAAGGAAGAAGTCAGAGGAGAAAAAAAAAAGGTGTTTCTAAGGGGATGAGAACTTCCCGAAAAGTTGTCCCTCCGGAAGGCAGCTCCGCCTAACAGAAGGAGTTGGAGAGGTGGCCGCTGCGGGAAAGGCGGAAAGGGCTGCGAGTCCAGTGGGCTGCAGCGCGGGGCAGAGCGGGAGGCTCCTCCTCGCCTCTCCAGGCCAGCCGATGGCATGAGGTCACCTGGCAGAGCGCCAGCAGCAGCTGCGAGGACGCGCCCGCGCTGCGGCGGGAGGCGGTGGCAGGCTCCGGCCCCCGGGGGAATTTCCCTCCCGCCCCCTCGGGAGGCGTGGCTCGGAGTCCCGCCCACCTACTGGCCGAGCCCGAGCGGCTTTACCGCCCCAGCCCCAGGCCACACCCCCGAGCTCCAGCCGCCTCTTCCTCCAGAGTCCGGAGGCGCCGGGCTCTGGCCCCGCCCCCTGCCCCGCCCCCGGCCCCGCCCCGCGGCTAGAAGCGGCTCGGGCTGGGGCCGCCTCCGAGTCGCTCGCCGGGCGTGGGGCGGTGCTGGGCAGCCGAGGCTCAGGCGAGCTCGACGCCGGGACTGTCCAGGGAGGCGCAGCGCAGCGCGGCGGGAACCCTCAGTCGGAGCAGCCCGGGAGCCGGAGCAGCCGCCGCCGCCGCCGTCCGCGGAGCGCAGCCGAGCCGGCCATGGCGTTGTCGATGCCGCTGAACGGGCTGAAGGAGGAGGACAAAGAGCCCGTCATCGAGCTCTTCGTCAAGGTGAGCGCTCGCCCGCCGTCCCGCCGCGCCGAGCCCCCCGGCGCCCGTCCGCCCGACCGCGGGGGGCGGCGTCCCTGCGCACCGGGCGCCCCTCGGCCCCGGCGCCCCCGCTGCGCCCCCGCGCGGCGCCCGCTCCCCGGCCCATTGTCTCGGGCCCACCCGCGCCTTCCCGCCGCCCAGGCCGGTCGGGGGAGCCGGGGCGGGACCGGGACCCCCGGCAGCCCGCACGCGGGGCGGCGGTCACCGCCTCCAGCTGCGCGGCGAAGAGCGGCTGCGCCCCGGGCCCCGGGCGGGGGTGGGCCCCGTCGGCCCCCGGCCCGGCTCCCGCCCCGACCCCACCCTGCCCCACCGTCACCTCCAGATCCCCCCTCTCCTCCCCCGCCAAACTCCCGCCGGGGCCGCAGCCTCTCAGTCGGGAGACCATGAACCCAACTTCTTGGAACGCTTTCCGAGAAAGAGCGTTTCGCTTCCCGCTGGCTTGAAACTAACTTGAATTTTCGAGGCGGTCTTAACATTTTTTTTTTTTTTTTTTTAAGAGCAGACATTCCTGGGCTTCCGGAAAAGACCGAGATTCCCAACTTGGGTCTTTCCTGTCTTAGGTGTTTTACCACCATCGGGGTTCCTTGTTGCTCAAACTCGGAGTGGTTTGTATGATGCAACATTTTGGCTGCTCCGCTCGGTGCTGCTGCCTCGGGAAAGACTGTGTGCGCCCTTTTGTTTGGAAAGAAAAACTGACGAGGGACAGACTTTGTAACTTGCTTGGGCTTTAAAGGGTTGGTTCTCCCTCTCTGGTCTTTTCGGTTTTTATATCCCACGCGCACCTTATTTGCTTACACATAACTACCCCTGTCTCTTTCCCATTTTCTTTCAATATTTTTCATTTTTGGCCCAGGAGGGAGAGTAGAAGTTATGAACATCTGGCTCCAGCGGCCTCCCTCAAAACTTCAAAATCCTTGAGATTCTCTTAGTCACTTACTTAAGCGGATTTATTCAGAGCCTAGGAATCTGGAAGAATTTTGTTCTCTCCCCGCCCCCTCCCCCCCGAGTTTTTTATTTTAAAGAAGGGGACGCATTGAAGGGTGTGTTTGTGAGAGATGGGAGGGAAGAAATGATCAGAACAGGGTTTGTTTTAGGATTTTCTTGCATTTATCAGTGTTAGAAACATTTTGGTTTGGGGAACTGAAACAGCTGACAGGTATAGCACCCCCAGAATATTTTCAAAGGTTCTGTTTGTTTGGGCGGCAGATCTAGTACTTTGAAGCCCAGAGGATGTAGGAAGGAACCTGAAATAAGAGAAAGTAAGAGGGTGGAAGGCGGCATGGAGAGGGGGAGAAGGGTGGGTCACAGATCAGTGTTCAGAAATTTTACTGAGCTGCTAGGACTAGGAAGGAATTCCCATAGACTCAAAAAACAGTGTATCTATTAAATTCTAAAAAAAACCAAACCCAACATGATACTTAACATTGAAACTTTAGAAGTAGCATTAAATTTAGAATCAGATAAGGATACTATCAGTGGTGGTTTCTTCCCAGCTTTAAACTGTAGGTCCTAGCCAAAACAACAAGACAAGAAAAAGAAATTAAGTGTCTGATTTAGAGTGGAAGAGATCAGGCTTAGCGCTCTGCTTGCTATTTAACACTTCAGTTAGAAGGAGAGGGGCATGGTGTTTTGTGTCTCAAACGTAGTTACTTGTATACTGCTTCCCAGTCGTCCTTGTTGCTGCTGGATGCGTATTATTTTTTTAATCTTTTTTTAAATGTTTATTTAATTTTTGAGAGAGAGAGAGAGAGAGAGAGAGACCGAGCATGAGCGGGGAAGGGGCAGAGAGAGAGGGAGACACAGAATCCAAAGCAGGCTCCGGGTTCTGAGCTGTCAGCACAGAGCCTGACGTGGGGCTCGAACTCACAGACTGTGAGATCATGACCTGAGCCGAAGTCGGTTGCTTAACTCACGGAGCCACCCGGGCGCCCCTGGATGTGTGTTATTTACTAAGTACAACTTGCAGTAATATCTGAAACTATGGATGAGGCGTGGTGATTATCTTTCTCATATGCATAACTATTAAAATAAAAAAGGCTGTGATCCACCCGAAAGTGTCCTGCTTACCACTCATATCATAAGCCTTTCTCCTGGGGGCTTGGTGGCAGAGAGAGACCCAGGGTTCAAGTCACAGTTCTGTACTCACTGGGCAAGTCGTTTTTCCCTCTCTGCGACTTATTTTCTTCATTTGTGAAGCAAGAGGTGAGCTGTTTTCTGCCACCCTGTGATTCCGCATTGGTAAAACATTGTATTGATACCAGGATAGTTGTTTCAAAGGGGGGGGAAAAGGGGGGGCGGTAAATGGCGGTAAAGAGTATTCTTTTTCTTTCTTTTTTTTTTGGGGGGGGGGTTAAACAGTACTCGGTTTCTTCTTGAAACCTATATATGGGAAATGCAAATAGGGGAAGATACTCTTTCAAATCTAGTTATTTTGAAAGCAGTGTGGGGCAGAGGCCGCGGAGCATGGTGTGTTCCACAGCGTTAATTATTCTGCCAAGAAGTATCTTGAGTTTGTAGCCAAAGACTATTATCTATACTTCAGGCACACGGAGTGAAAAGGATATTGAGCTTACCTGTTTAGGTAGATTTAAATTTAAGAGAAATAGGCCAGGACCTTCCCAGCTAGTATGACTGGACTCACAGCTACGTTTTCTTCCTGGTGAGTGTTCTTGGAGGTGTCTGCCCCTGAGCCCAGGGGCTCCCCATCACCTGTATAAAAGCAGTTCTGCGTTTGTGTTTGGTTACCCCAACACCCAGAGGGTAGGACACCCTCCCAGTAGTGGGAGTGCCTTCTCCCCCCACCAAGAGGGGCCTGGGACGTGTATATATTTTGATAGACCAGCCCCAGTCGGGAACCACGAATCAGTAGGATGAAGTTCAGACCCTTTAGCAAGGGCATAAGGTCCCTTATAACTTGAATGTAATTAAAATTTCTAATCCAGTTTGTTCACGCACTAATTGTGTGTCTCGGGACACATTACTTATTCCTCTCTGTGCCTCATCTGTGCAGTTGGGTTATTAACAGACCAGGCTCATAGGAATAAATTAGTTGATAATATGGAGCATGTAATAAGCTTAGAACAGTATCTGCTACACAGGAAATAAATGCTAGTTGTGTGTCATTTTGTATGTGCATATTTATATGCAAATCTCCCGTACCAGAGAGAACTTAAGTTCCTTTTTAAGTTAAGGTCTGTCTGTTTATTCTTCTACGTGCCTGGAACATAAGACGGTTCCAAATGTTTGAAATGATTGTTTCCTTTTTTTCTTAGGACTTTGCTGTTTATATATGTGTCTGACATGCTGTGGAATTGGGAACTGCTTACTTAGATCCTCACAGTCGGAATCTCAAACCTTGGTCCTTTGCCTCCAAAACCCCATGTGGTTTTATCTACCTACTTTTCTTCCTCCTCCAGTTTGTAGTACTTCTAGTCTTTTCTAGTCTTCCATATTTTCCACCAGTATTTCTTCTTGGCCATGTTCAGAATTTGAGAACCAAAATTTCTGTATTAAGTAAAAATATTAATTATTCAATCACACCATGAGAGAAATGGAAAAGAGGCTGGTTGTTTTTTTTCCCCCCTTTGGCTTGTATAAGCCCAACTCCTGTTGGCCCTGCTGCCTCCCCAGTCCCCACTGGTGGCTTTGGTTTGATGTGATGGTATTTCTGATCTCAGCATAGAAGGAGTCCCTTTGTAGATAGAGTTTAGTTTTATGGGCTGGAATTTAAACTTGGTGTACGATTTTGAACTGGGACAGTCACTGTTGGCGATGGTCACTAAACTGCCGGGATTGGGGTGGTGGTTGTAAAAAATTAATCTGGTGCAGGGTGGCGTAACACACAAGAATAACTGTTTCTTTAGAGCTATTTGGCAGGGTCTCCAGTGTGTGTGGGTCCTGGAGCCAGACTGCTTGGCTTGAATCTGGCTTCTCATAATGTATTAGCCAAGTTTCTTAAGTCCTCGGTGCCTCAGTTTCCTGACCTCTAATAGTAGGATAATAATAACAACAACAATTTTATAGGGTTGCTGAGGGGATTAACTGCTAATCTGTGTGTATTAATTAGGGCAGTCTAATCTGCCTTCCTAATAATGTTTATTTATTTATTTTGAGAGAGAGCGTGAGAGAGCATTAGTGGGAGAGAGGCAGAGAGAGAGGGAGAGAGAGAATCCCAAGCAGGCTCTGCACTGTCAGTGTGGTTGATCTCCCTAACCGTGAGATCATGACCTGAGCTGAAATCAAGAGACACTTAACCGACTAAGCCACCCAGGCGCCTCAAGAATAAGACTATTAAAACCTAATTTAGGTTTTTGCTCATACATAAAAATTTCTCCAGCCTCGTTTGTTTTTCCAACACTTCCTTATTTTTTGGATGGCTATTCAACAACTTCTCAGTGGCATTTGGGAGGGTATAGTTGGGTTATACAGATGGGCAAACTGTCAACTGTTTTGCCAATATAAAGTGAGTTCTTTATGTTTTGTATCAAGGGCAGTCTTCAGCCTCCTTTTTAAACACACGTCAAGTACATTTTCTGTAGGAAGTGATGCGGAGAACTTTGTTCTAATAATTGACCAAAAACAAATTCAACATTAAGACAGTGTTACCTTGGATCTAATTGGTTTGCCATTCCTTTGAGGTTTCCAGAGGGGAAAATTCGGGAGATAAAAGTGAATGTTCAATGTGAAATTAATGAGAACTGTGTTCTTTTTACGTGTTGTGTGACCTATTCCTGAAGACCTAACAGTGCTACTCTCTGCAAAGGCCAAGGTCACGATTTTGGTTTACTGTAAACTTCTGAGAGAACGGGACCCAAAATGGGGATGAGACAGGAGGCTGCCGAGGCAGGGGACCGAACACACGAGAAGCCGTACATGGTATGAATCATGGTAGGAAAGAGCAGTGGGGAGGACCTGGCTGTCACTGGAAGTTAGTTGGTTTGAAAGGATGCTTATGGAGGTGCCTAGAAGCCAGCAAAAGGATGGTGAGCAAGACTTTCCCACTTCCTGTTTCATTAGTGTCGTGGATCCTCATGTCAGGTGTCTCCTGGGTAGGGAATTGGTGAGTCCGTAAAAGGGAAATGTGTGAGGCGGGATGGGAAGTATGATTAAAGCGTTAATTAAGATTTTGATCAAGTTAGGGGTAAGTTAAGATGAGTTTGCTCATTTTAGTGGCTCTTGGAGAGAATGGAAAGGGAGTTACTGAAGGAAAATAACATCAAGGTCATGATTACAAACCATCCAAGTATGAATTAACAGGAATCTAAATTTAATTCAGGGCATCAGTTTGTGAATTCTCTTGGAACTGTTAATCCTCTTGTCTTTTTTGAGACTTGGCTTTTATCCTTAATGCTCAGTCCCGAGTATTGGCAGAAGGAATGTCAATTGGCCTGGTTTGGTTTTTGGGGTTTTCCCCCCTTAATTTAAAACCAGGAAACTGAGTTTAAATTTATGAAAATTACAACTTAATGTAGATAAGTAAGACTGTGTTTGAAAGTTGTGCCAAAGCTAGACTGAGTATTTGAAACTTTAATCGTTAATGTTTTGAAGAAGTAACAATATTAGAACCAGGGCCAGATATTGAACTGAGTTCATCATGCATATATTTTGTCTCATAGATTTTTTGTTTGTTTTTGCTTTTCTTGAAGTTGAAATACATTGTGACTCTAAGTAAGGAGTATAACAAATTTCCTCCCCCCCCCCATTTTTCTTTTAGTGATCAAATCATTCCAACTTTACATGTGCAATAACTCATCCTTACGAAAAGGAGTTAGCTCTCATTATGATAGAGTTATAAACATGTCAATCATCTGTACTAATGTAAGTATTGGATTTTACCATCACACCGCATAGCTATTTGTTTGTGTGAGAGAAGGAAGAAAGAGAATCTGAGCAAACATTGGAGACTAGGAAAGCAAGTAATTAGGTGAAAGCCGCAGTAATTAAGAACTTTTAAGGGTATGTGAGTTCTACGCTTGTTTTCTCCTGCTAACAACCAGTTCCTTCATTTAGGGGGTGGAGACCTGGTGGTAGGTGACTAGAGGGAAAGTTCATTAAAAACTGAAGACAAACGAAAGGAGGCTGTCATGCTCCTAAGGATGCTGGCAGCGTGGTGGTGTCCCTGACATTGGACTAGTAAAGGAAGGTGTTCAGACTTTAGAAATGAAATTTTAGCCTCAGACATACAGATGCCCAACACAGAATTGAAAAGTTTTCAAAGACATAAACTTAGGAAGAGTGTGCGGTTCTAATTTACAGCGTATTTTAGTTAACATGGGGATCCAGAATTTTGGCTTAAAAATGTTTAGGGCTTGTTGATCCTTCACTGAGTCGTGTTAAACGGTTGCTAGCCATCAGTAACACAAGCTTTATTCACATCTTGTAATTTTCGGCAGTACCCTTGGTTACAAATACTGCTTTTTAATCTCTTAGCATAAGTAGTGTCTAACTTTTGTCTGCTTTAGTTTAAATATTGGCCCTAAATTTAGAAAGTAATGCCATTTCCTTTCTGCTTCCTAGTTTATTCATTTTATATGTAATGCGCTCTTTGAAAAATGTGTTTGTTTTTTTTCCAGGCATCTAGGTGGTCAGTCATTTGAGCCTCCCAACTCTTGATTTAGGTTCAGGTCATGATCCCTGGATCATGAGATCGAGCCCCACGTCGAGATCTTATGCTTCAGATTCTCTCTCTCTCCCTCCACCCCTCTCCCCTGCTTGCACGCACTCTCTCAAATTAAAAAAAAAAAAGTGTTTTTCCCCAATTATACAAGCCATACGTGTTTCCTGTAGACAACTTAGAAAACACAGGAAAGCACACATAAAATAAAAGTACTAAATAAATAAAATTACTAAAAAAATTACTAAATAAAACTCCTCCTTCTGGAAATGGCTGCTGTTTCTCTTTTGTTCTATGGCATAGTCTTTTCCGTAAACTTGCATGAATTATTGATGAAAGCATTTTAATGTTCTTCATGACAGCAGAATACTTGGATGAATGAAAAATACAGTCTAGTGCATAACATGTATTGAGTTGTGAGTTGATTTAAAAGAAATATACTTTATTTAGTTTTTTTCCCGAAGAAACTCGGATTGTATCTGGATTTATCTTCCTAGTGGCACTGAAAGAGCATTTACTCTGATATCTGCTGGAATAAAACAAGCTCTTTTTGTTGTGAAATTTGCCAACACCTAGAATGGCTCATAGAATATAGATACTGATTAAATGGTTTGAAGGTAGGCTGTCCCTCTGTGCTCTTTAGGAGAAATCTGTTCTGAAAATCCAAATTTATTTTTTAGCATTAATTTTCCTCCCCAATTTTGTAGTAGGTGCCCATTTTACAGTTAGAGGGTATAAGGTAGACTCTGCCTAGAAATGGTCCGGCACAGTATAGAGATATTTAATAGAAGCAAACGTTAATTGAATACATCCCGTGTAGCAAGCGCTGGAGGGATAAAGGAGTACGAGCAGGTTTCTGGTCTTCAAGGAGCTCACCGTATAGCCTGATGGAGAGGCAGAAGGTGAGTAAATGAGCCATGATCGATGATGGCTTTTTCCTATACAGTGTGGTGACTCTTTGTCTTGTGCTTTTTAAAATCCAGTTGAATTAGGACCTTAAAAATGATTTATTTGGCAACTAATTGACTTAGACATGAGGGACATGTTTGTTGTATGCTGACAGATGAAGGGTAGGTAGTTCTGTGGACCCTACCAAGTATGGTATATTATCAGTTGTTTAAAGAAGCTTGTATCTTTTCCCTCAACAAGGTAGTTATGTGTCAATATTCTGTAATTTTTATCTATCTAAAATGAAACTGATACTCCTTGCCTCAAATGTTCAATGGATCCTACTTTCTCTAGTTTGTTGAATTAGATACAGCTCCCTGATCTGGCAGGCTGAGCCCATCAGACCATGACCCAATCGTGTTTCCAGTCTTTTCTCCCACGGCAGCTGTAAATTTACCTCATATTCTAGCGAGACTCATCCTGAACATGCCCTGGACTTCTCTGCCTTCAGGCAAGACTCTCGCTGGTGTTTCCTTCATTTGAAACATCTCTGGCTTCTCCAGTCCCTACCCCACCTCCAATTTCTGCCTGCCAGGGTAGTAGATTGTTCTTTTCATCCTGTCACTTAACAGATACTAAAGTAGTGTTGTGGTGCCTTGGCTGCATCAAGGAATTTCACGGCTTTCATATTCAGTTGGGGGAGGCAGACAGTACATTACGTCCACTAGTGGTTAAGTGCTGTGAAGAACACTCAAGTCGGGTGAGGAGTATAGAGAATGGTAGGGGGTGCTGTTTCTGATTTCACAGGATCTTCGGACAGTCTTGCAGAGAATAGCCTAGGAGGAGGCGCGGTCAGAAGCAGAGAGACCACTTAGGTGGCTATTTAGTAATTCACACAGGGGATTCGTGGCTTGGGCTAAGGTGAGAAGTAGTCTGATTCTGGATATATTTCTAAAATGGAGGTGACAGGAGTTCCTGATGGATTGGATGTGGAATAGGAGAGAAAGAAGAGTCAAGGATGATTCTGAGATTTTTGTTCTGAAGAAATTACAAAATAGTGTGGTTGCCCCTGATTGAGATGGGGAAGGCTGTGGAGAGCTGGTTCTGATGGGGTGGAGATCAGGAGTGTAGTTTTTGACCTGTTAAATTTTAAGACCTCATGTAATCTTTTGTCTAGTGGGAGAAGCTTGTGTTAAAGAAATACGGAAATACAGACAATACATATTTACATTAAAGACACGAATAGGGTATTTCTTGGGAAGACATGACAGGAAATCTAACTAAAAAAAATTTTTTTAATGTTTATTCTTGAGAGAGAGAGAGCACGAGTAGGGGAGGGGCAGAGAGAGAGGGAGACACAGAATCCGAAGCAGGCTCTAGGCTCCCAGCTGTCAGCCCAGAGCCTGACGTGGGGCTCGAACTCACAAACTGTGAGATCATGACCTGAGCCGAAGTCTGACACTTAGCTGACTGAGCCACCCAGGTGCCCCATGGAAATCTAACTTGGATAGAAGCTGAGTGGGCCTTCTCTGAGAAATGACAGGTAGGATGATAGTAATTAAGAGAAGAATGAGGGGAAGAGGATTCCAGGCTGGAAGAATTGATAAATGTAATGGCTGGAAATAGTAAACAAATTCAGAGTGTGACTGCAACAGAGAGAACAAAATTGAGGTGCAGAGTGAGATCTAGATGGGCTACATCATGGAGGTCTTTGTAGGTCATGTGGATTTTCTCCTTCGTAAAAAGAGCAGTTCTCAAAACACGTTCAGCAAGGGAGCGCCTTGGTTTTATGTGCATTTTGATATGAGTAGTCGGCCCACTCTGTGGAAAATGAATTGCAGAGAGGCAAGAGTAGGAACAGGGCAAACTATTTGGAGGCCAGTGTAGTCGAGAAAGATGATGATGGCTTGGATTAGGGTGGTGATGGGGAGAAGAGAATGGATCTGAGATTGGAGGTGGAGTCAATAGGAAGATAGTGAAGGAGTTGTATGTGAGCTTCTAATCAGAGTCACTGGTTGATAGCGGTGCCTTTTATTGGAAGGAGTAGGAGCAGACAGTGCTCATGTTTTGCCTTCTTGAGTCTGAGACCACGGAGATGTCAAGTGGAGATGTCTAGTAGAAAGTTGGATATACAGATCTGATGTTCGGAAAGAGATCTAGGGGCGCCTGGGTGGCTTAGTCGGTTAAGCGTCCGACTTCGGCTCAGGTCATGAGTTCGTGGGTTCGAGCCCCTTGTCAGGCTCTGTGCTGACAGCTCAGAGCCTGGAGCCTGCTTTGGATTCTGTGTCTCCCTCTCTGTGTCCCTCCTCTGCTAGTTCTCTGTCTCTTTCTCTCTCTCTCAAAAATAAATAAAATGTTAAAGCAAACAGGCACAACCAGAAAGAGGTCTGGGGGTGCCTGGATGCGTCAGTTGGTGAGGCCTCCTACTCTTGATTTTGGCTTAGGTCATGATCTCCTGGTTCATGGGTTCCAGCCCTGTGTTGGGCTCTGCGCTGACAATGCAGAGCCTGCTTGGGATTCTCTCTCTCTCCCTCTCTCTCTGCCCCTCCCTCACTCATGCGCACACTCTCTCTCTCAAAATAAACTTAAAAAAAAAAAAAAAAGGTCTAGGCAGGGTAGAGAAAGTTGGGACTTGTTACATATATATTGATATTTAATGTAGATTTTAAAGTGTAGGAGATCATTCACTGGGTGAATGAGGAGTAGTAGGGAAAATGCCCAGGACCAAATTCTAAGAAACCTTTAGTACTTAGGGGTTGCATAACACAGAAGCTGCAAAAGGAGAACAAGGAGCAGTTGCTATAGGGCGGTGTGGGGGGAGGAAAACTACAAGAGTGAGGTTCGGGAGAAGCTAGGAGAGGCTTTTCAGAAGGGGGGAGTGACCATTTTTGTCAAGTAAGATGAATGTCTGTTTGATTTCTCGCCTGGAAGTCATTGGCAACACAGTAGCAGCAGCTTTGGTGGAGTCCTGGTGGGGAAGCCACAGTAGAGCGGGTAGAGGGGTGACTAGAAAAGTACCAGTGGAGTCCATGTGTGATGCCAACCCTTAACACGAGACCTGGCTATGTGGAAGGGACAGGTCGGTAGTCAGAAGGGGACACATTTTAAGGGGAGGCATTTTAAAAAATTATGAGCTCAAAGGGCTATAATGTTGGAAAGAACACGTCATCATCATATTGGAGGGGAAAGTATTTTCCATGAGAGTCTCATAATTCACTGACTGGGAGGCCTTTTTCACTGCAAGGAAGGTCTCTTTTGTATATATTTAGAATAGATATGCTTATTACCACTGACTTATTTTTCTGTTGCGTCTCCCCAATGCATGAGGTAGAATAAATATATGGAAGATTATTTCATATTTAATTGAAATAATATAAACATGTATGGGGTACTTTCTATGTGCCAGGCACTGGGTTAACTACATTACCTGTACTGACTGAATAAAATGTTTGCTGAAGGAATATACAGAAGCTTTTCACTCCCCCTATCTTGCACAGGGTTGATTTCCAGAGGAGGCTGGTGGGAAAAGAAGATATAAGACACGTGATTGGGGAAAAGCAAACGCTTAGGAAATTCACAGAAATTTTCAAACAAGAAGCCAGTAGAAATAGACCATGATGCAAATCACTGGGCTCAGTTCATATTGGCTGTATGGATTTAGTGTCTCAAAATGACTCTTGTTTTAGGTTGAAATGAACAGATTTGCTTTTTTTTTCCCCTTGTATAATAAAAAAGGGCAAAGGGAGAGTCCATGACTGTGTCCTGGCCCTGAGTATGTGGCTTGACAGCCAGTGGGATGAAGAGTTGTAGTCACTGTCTTGATGACTCGGCCGAGACCTCTGTGCTAGATTCTAGCGCTGCCTTGGTATTGCTTGTAAAGGTTCTTTCCATCCTTGGTGATGTTTGAGATTTGAGAGCCCAAAGTCAGAGCCAGGGGATGATTGTCGACTTGAAGTATCGTTTGTATTTTCTATGCAGGCATTAAACAGTCTGTTTCAGAGTTGAAGACGATGAGAATAAGTATTTCAAGTAGGCAATTGAGTTGTCACTTGGAAGATTGGAGCTTTATGTTACATTGTTGTCATATGTGGACTGTGTCGATACTGGCTCTGCCCTTCACTCCCTTAGTGTCTCTACTAGGGTAATGGTATCTACTTCTTGGGCTTTTGTAAAGCTTAAAAGAATTAATACAAGGAAAACACTTAAGGTCTGGCATATACTAAGCATTATTAGCTTATTATTATTACATGGGCCTTTGGCATGCTGAGTTAAGAGTATATTGGCTCGTGGTTAGTTTATTTGTTCAATACATGTGGTTTCAGTCTCCAGGATGTTACTAAGAGAAGCATCTGCGTGGCTGCTACTACAAATAAATAGGCGGAGAACTTTCCGTTCTTTACCAGAAGAGCCGAGTTAGTTAAGAAAAAATCCAAGATAGACTCGAATTTATTCCTGAATTAAGTGAACCGTGATCCTGTTGACACTTTCTAGATAACTGAAGGACATTCTGATGGGACTCTGCCATCTCAGACTGCCTCAGCAGCTCTTTCTGGACCAGTAGCTAAAGTTTAAGAGTCCATAATTTTTTTTAAAATTTTTAACCTTTAATTTATATATTAAAAAAAATTTTTTTTAATGTTTATTTACTTTTGAGAGAGAGAGACAGACAGAGCACCAGCGGGAGAGGGGTAGACACAGAATCCGAAGCAGGCTTCAGGCTCCGAGCTGTCAGCACAGAGCCCGATGCGGGACTCGAACTCATGAACCATGAGATCATGACCTGAGCCAAAGTCGGACACTTAACCGACTGAGCCACCCAGGTGCCCCAAATGTTTGTTTATTTTTGAGAGATAGAGGAAGAGAGAGAGACACAGCCAAGCGTGAGGGAGGGAAGCAGAGGGAGAGTGAAGGAGAATTCCACGCAGGCCCTGCACTGTCAGCATAGAGCCTGACGTGGGGCTCCATCCCATGACCCGTGAGATCATGACCTGAGCCAAAGTCGGATGCTTAAATGACTGAGCCACCCAGGCACCCCATTATCTAATGCTTTCTCTTTCTTTCTTTCTTTCTTTCTTTCTCTTTCTTTCTTTCTTTCTTTTCTTTTCTTTTCTTTCTTTCTTTCTTTCTTTTTTTTTTTAAGACAGAGCATGAGCAGGGGAGGAGCAGAGAGAGAGAGAGAGAGAGAGAGAGAGAGAGAGACATAGAATCCGAAGCAGGCTCCAGGCTCAGAGCTGTCAGCACAGAGCCCAATGCGGGGCTTCGAACCCACAACTGCGAGATCATGACCTGAGCCAAAGTCAGACGCTTAACCAACTGAGCCACCCAGGCACCCCTCTAATGCTTTCTTTATGGGAGACATATTTAGGAGAGATTAGGTTCTTTCTATTTAATTTGTAGCCAAAGAAATTGAGCTAGTGTAGACTAACAGGTTATATGCTTAGTAACTTTTAAAGGGTAAGAGTAGAGAGAGTTGAAGTCTCTGAATTCTTAATTTATTTCTAGACCCTAAGATTGCTTTTTTTTAAATTTCACTTTATATCACAATGGGATGATGATCAAACTTTAAAACTTTAGCATGGCTGTAATTGATAGGCTATGTATAAGGATCATAAACTGATTTTAAAACCCTTCATTTTATGATAATGTTTTAAGCTTCTTGAAACTCCTTCATTTATTCCTGTATAAGATAGAGTACACTGATACACATAAATGAGCAGTAAGTCTTTGTTTTTCTGTTAAAGCGAGAATAAGAGGCATAAGATAATAGAGAGCATTCCGTATTTACTCTGGTCCAGGCTCAGTGTGCCGAGCCCTTTACATGTTAGCAAATTTAATCCTCCTATAAACTGTGAAATTGGTCCTAGCAATACTATTTTACACATGAAGCTTAGAGAGGCCGTTGCTCGTGTGTGACTACAGGGCTAGGAAGTACTTGTACCAAGGTCTTTGTTATCCAGAGCCTGACTTAACCGCTAAGAGCTTTTTTGTTTATATTCTTTTTCTTTATTTGAAACTTGAATACTTACCTAACATAGTCTTGTTTTCACCCTTGGCTGTATTCAGTCATACTGAAAAATAAAAAATAAAACATTCTGAGAATGTTTAAGGGTATTTCTAAAACATGCTAACAATCAGCAAGCCCAGATGGTTCGTTAAATGAGTTTGGTTTCTTTCAGTTCTCATGGTTAAATTCGAAAGGAAACGAAAATTTCCATTACTTCACCTCTGTGCATTTTTGGGGCCTGGTTAATTAGTATTGTAAAGTTCTTTAAAGGGTTAATTTATAAACTTGTTAAGGAACTTGACTGGAATGTCACCTGTTTGATTTTAGGATTGCTTTACAATTTAGATGTGTCACAGCACTCCAAGTTTAACAGAAATAACATTCCAAGTTGTTAATATTTTTCTGTGCGCGCGCACGTGTGTGTGTGTGTGTGTGTGTGTGTGTTTTACCTCCTCTGCCTTTAGAGGAGACTGCACTAATCTTTGCATTGTTGATAGAAAAAAAAGCAAGGAAGTTTCTTTTTGTGGAGAGAGGAAATGACTGTTAGTTCGGGACTTATCCATATTAGGTATAAACTAAATATAGAAGTGTAATCCAGGAGTGAAGTCACGTCTATAAAGTTTCTTAAGCAGAGCTAATGAGATCAGCTAGTGCTTTTGGATCTGGGGTTTTTTTGTTTGTTTGTTTGTTTCATTTGGTTTTGCTTTTTTTTTTTTTTTTAAACTTTTGGCTCACTTGAAAGGCTATGAAACTGATTAGTCCTGTGGTCTGTCTTCCTTCGTCCCTTAAAGAAAAACCAAACCATTTGTAAGGAATCTTTCTTTAAAACACACACACACACACAAATTCTGCTTTCTGTAGAAAGAAAAGTTGCGTATGTCCTTTCTGAGGGAGGTTGTAAATATGTTCGTTTCTTTAGTTTCTTCACCCTGTTGTCATTTTCCTATCCCCAATTCTTCTCTTTCCTTTCTTTTCTTTCTTTTTTTGTCCAGGTGATTTTATCCTGAAGTCTTTTTCACATGTACTTTTACTGTGAGGCTGTACAGTGAGGCTGTGAGGCTGTTACTGTAAGAAACATCCGTCTTTATATCGTTTTTTCTTGGGTGTATTTTCGGTTTTTAACCATGAAGTCGGATCTCTGTGTGGTCACGTAATAAGAAGGACTCTTCTGATTGGTTTGGGGGTAGATACTGTAGAATGGACTGAAGGATAGAATAAAGCTGTTTCTGGCCAGAGCACATGTTGTTCTCAAATAAGGACTCTTAAAAGCCCCCCAACACATTCTTGCTGACAGTGACCGTTCCCGAGCTCTGTGCAAGCCATGCAGCCGCGGTCAGGCGCTTAGGAACGCGCTGTGCTTCTGAAGAGTAGAGCAGTGCGTGCACCTGGATGGCGTATTGTGTCATAAATATTTTGGAGTGCCCCAAACTCCGGAAAAAGTGTAGCTTAACATATAATTTCAAGGGTTTTTAGCTCCTGAAACCAAATGCCCTCCAAGATTTAGTTCCTTCTCTGACCCTGTGCCTCCCTCCGCTGAGCTAATCCTTCCTCCTGTCTGCCCGGAGCACTTGGCGTTGCCGTGTTCTGACACTCATCTCAGTCTTTTCCCATCCTATCCTTGTTTTGGGCCAGAATGTGAATTCCAGGAGGTCAAGGATCAGGGACCATTTTCTTCGTCTTTTATATTTTCCACCCAACACAATCTTTATATAGGAGGAAGCTTTCTAGTTCAGTAAATATCTATTAGAGTTTGGGGGCAAATTGTTCTGTGTAGTCTGGGGATAGATGAATGTAAGAGAGTTTTAAATCTGTTTTTGGTGTTGGCTTGTGTGTTACCTCATAGTCAAATGCCAGAGATAAAAATAGTATTCAATTATTGAGCTTGAGACATGTAATTTGGGTTTTATGATTAGTGCTCACTAGATAGCCATTGATCTAAACTTAATAACAGATGGGCTTAAAGGTCTAGAATCTTCAAATTACATAACTGGAAGACCAGGTTCAAATTGTTGTTCTCATCTGTGAAGTGGGTGTGTTTCTTAGAACTGATGTCCAGTCCAGTCCAGATTTATTTTGTGTGCCAAAGCAGCCTTAGTCTTGGGTGTTTAGGTCCAGACAGAAAGTTGAGACCTGAGATTTCAAAGTCTGATCCAGATAATTGAATTCTCATAATTAGTTGCAGTTTATCAGAAAACAAATACAAGTGGAGCTAATAAAAAATTCTCTTTAAAGAAAAAATTCTCAGTGATAAGGAGGGCAGTTTGTCTGAGAAATGAGGAATATTTCAAGATGAACGCTTTTGACCAGAAGTATGTCTTATTTTCCAAATGAACTACCTGAAAGTGAACTACCTAAATGATGAAGGGGACATTTTGTTTGTGCATCTAAACTAAAATGAGACAGATACAGAACTCTTGTGAGTTAGAAGGCGCCTTTATCATATTTAGGTCACCTGTGCATTGAAATGGCAAGTGAAAATTTCAGTAATAAACATGCTTGTACTCTTCAGATATTTGAAATTTATTTTAGGCTAGCCAAGAAGATAGACAGGAATCCTAAATGTTAACTTTCGCAGCTACGTTGTAGAATATATAATTTAATTTTTAATTTTTAATTAAAAAATGTTTTATTTATTTTCGAGAGAGAGAGCGTGAGCAGGGGAGGCTCAGAGAGAGAGAGGGGGACAGGGGATCCGAAGCGGGCTCCATGCTGACAGCAACGGTGAGCCCGATGTAGAGCTCCAACTTACAAACACATGACCTGAGCCGGAGTCGGACTCTGAACTGACTGACCCACCCAGGCACCCCGGGTATATATAATTTTAAACAATTTATTTTGTGATATATTTTCGTGAAAATTTTAAACGTAGATAATCCAAAATAAAATACCCGAGAATGAGTCATTCTTTCATATGTTTATTGACTGCTAGTATTTTATGTTAAAAATCTGTAACGCTTTTATGACTGCAGTTTTTCCATGTTCGATGATTGTTATCATCATTAATCCACTGTTCTTAGTCGTTGACGGGTCCAAAATTTAGCTCTTAAGCAGTGCTGTGATGTATATCTTTATAGCCAATTTCCTGTGCATAACCATATCGTGTAAGTCTGTTGTTAAAGTTGCTCACGTACCTTATTTGTCCTCTGAATTCTTTATTTTTATTTCGTTTACCTAAAGTGTAATCTCTTAAAAAAAAGAACTCCGTGGAGAATTCAGATTTTTTACGAGGGGAGAAGTTGGATTTTTTGACCCTCCTGCCGAACTCTTACTGGAATTTCCAGGTCTGGGAACTTGTTGATAAAGAGAAATACCTCTCAGCCACTAAAATCAGGTAGCTGCCATAAACGCAGATGGGGGAGGACGTTTTCTTTGACCCTCAGGACTCTTCCCGAGTGTAGTTGATACTACAGCATGTATATTTTTAAAGCCCTTAGTGACAGTGGGCTGCTGGATTTTGACTAGCAATAAGAATTTCACCCCTCCCTTCCCCCAAACATATTTGTCTTCAGCTGATAAAGGAACACTCTGGAAGTTCGTGAATGTATCTTTGGTTTTTTGTTTGTTTCTTTCAGTAGGCTTCACGCCCAGCATGGAGCCCAAGGAGGGGCTTGAACCCACAACCCTGAGATCAAGACCTGAGCTGAGATTAAGAGTCGGACACCCAACCGACTGAGCCACCCAGGCGCCCCAGTGAATTTATCTTTGGTTAGAATATGTTAAAAGAATGAGTCTTAGACAGTGAAAAAGTTGGAGATACATTTTTTGTATGTGACGAAAGTACAAATAACTAGTTGTAAAGAGCATGTTTCTTTTTTTAGTAATATAATCATGACTTAATATAATAAGCACAAGTTAGTTTTCTATATTCCAGACATTCATTTATTTAAATGTCAAACGTGCAAATTCTACGTAGTTTTATCTGAAAATGCCTTGATTTTATTTCCATTCTTTAAAGATATTTTAGGTGGATATAAGATTTTGGGGTGATTTTTGTTATTTTTTTAAGCATTTAAAAAATGTTTCTCCATGTTTTCTGACCTCTGTTATTTCTGATGAAAATTCCATTGTCATTCCAATCATTATTTGTTTGTGTGCAGTGTGTTGTGTTTTTTTCTAACTATTTTAATTTTTTTAAAATTTTTTTACATTTATTTATTTTTGAGAGACAGAGTGAGACAGAGCACAAGTGGAGGAGGGGCAGAGAGAGAGGGAGACAAAGAATCTGAAGCAGGCTCCAGGCTCTGAGCAAACGTTTAGGACAGAGCCCGACGCGGGGCTCGAACCCACAAACTGTGAGATCATGACCTGAGCCCCAAAGTCAGACGCTTAACCGACTGAGCCACCCAGGTGCCCCCTAACTATTTTAATTTTTTTTTGGCTTTTTAGCATTTTAATTATGATGTACCTAGGTATTGCTTTCTTTATATTAATCCTACTTGGTATTCATGAAACTTCTTGCGTCTGTAGATTTGTCTTTATTTGGGAAAAGTTTGACCATTATTTCTTGAAAAGTTTTATGCCTCATTCTTTCTCTTCCTCTCCTTCTGAGACTAATTAAAAATGTAGGCCTTTTGGTATTTTCCCATGGGGCTTTGAGACTCTATTGATTTTTTTCACATTAAAAAAATTCTTCTGATTGAGTAATTTCTTGGATCTGTCTTCACATTCATAGACCTTTCTCATTCTTTTCTCTATTCTGGTAAGCCCATGTAGTGATTTTAAAAACAATTTCAGGTAGTATATTTTTTAGTTCTTGAATTTCCATTTTCTTTTCAGTCTTTCTCTACTGAAATTTTTTTTATCTTCCTTTATCATTAGCATATATATATGTTTAAAGTTCTTGAGCATAGTTATAATAACTGCTTGAAAACCCTTGCCTGCAAATTATAGCATTTGGGTCAACAAAGGGTGTGTCTGTGATTATTTGGTTATTTTATCTCTTGAGAATGGGTTGTGTTTTCCTGTTTCTTCCTGGGAATAATTTTGGATTGCATTCTGGATATTGTGAATGACAAGTTGTCGAAACTTTGGATTTTGTTATGTTCCTTTGAAGAATATTGATGTTGCTTCTTTAAAAAAATTTTTTTTAACATTTATTTATTTTTGAGAGACAGAGAGAGACAGAGCATGAGCAGGGGAGGGGCAGAGAGAGAGGGAGACACAGAATCTGAAGCAAGCTCCAGGCTCTGAGTCGTCAGCACAGAGCCCGACGCGGGGCTTGAACTCACAAACTGTGAGATCATGACCTGAGCCTAAGTGGAACACTTAACTGACTGAGCCACACAGGCACCCTGTTTCTTCTTCTTCTTCTTTTTCTTTTAAAGCAGGTAATTAACTGAACTCCAAGTACAAAACTCCCCCATGATGGGTGGAAGCTCCAATTTCAGTTCAGCTCTGTTAGCTGGCCTGCTTGGATTCTGTACTCTGCATGTGTGTGCTGGGGATCAGCTAGAGATTTGGGCAGCGTTTTATGCAGATTTTAGGGCTCTGGGTCTCTGGCTGTCTTTTTTATGGTGTTCTACCTTATTTTCCAGTGGTGGTGGTGGCTTTGAACACTGTCCTTCAAGCCAG
>CM053570.1:83618274-83709950 GCA_028646485.1 Cryptoprocta ferox | reverse complement strand
GTCAGGTCATTTGCCTTACTTGGTAGCAATGCCCATCTGAGTGAGATGGTGGTTGTACCGCAAAATCATGAGATTAAGCAGGTGAGAGTCCAGCATCTCTAACCTTGGTGTAAGAAATTATAAGAGTGGTTCATAGCATGGACCTCAGCCCTCAAATTCAGTTCTGCTACTGCTCAGTTGTGTGACCTGAGGCAGGTTACTTAACCTTCTCAAAATCCGTTTCCTTGTCTAAAATATGAGGAAAATCAGTCATATGGTTATTGTGAGAATTACTATATATAAAGCGTTTTCATAATAGTGCATCTCGAGTGAGATAGAAACTGCTAAATTAAACAGTAGCTGTTAGCTTGCTCGTAGTCCTCTTTGGTGATGTTTCATTTGTTGTGTTTGATTCCTATAGGGAGTGGAATCAAGGTTGATCCAGATCGGAAAAAGGGTTCTCCTTTTGGTCATTTTTTTTCCTTCTGTCTTGGCCTTCGGTATTTTTAATTACATGCGGCATATAATTTGCTCTGAAGAGACAATAGACTTTGTTCCTCCTGTCTTAGGCTTTTGATGGGTGAATGTAAATGAAACATTCCAGCAGACCTTGTTTGTGTTATAGTTCTGTTATGCTTAGATGGAAAGTCTGGTCCTTGTATATCTGACACTCTGTTTTAACAAACGATTCTAGCTGAGACATTTCAGATTTGATTTGAGTATAGATTAGAACGTTTGTTTTCACTTTCAGCATATGCCTCAAATATGTAACAGAGCAGATGTACTCCGTAGAATCTTTCTCAACTGCCATTAATTCCCGATTACTTTGCCTTCAGCATTTTTTCAAGCAATGTGGAGAATTCTAAAGAAGTTCTGTCATCTTTAAGCAGTTTAGTATTTTGGCAGCGGTAAGGGACAGGAATAAGATTGTCGCGTGTAAACATTTTGAACATTTTCTTTCAAAATGTTCTTAAAATCCCTCCCCCCAAAAGAAACCAAACAGTGCAGAGGTGTATAAAGTAATATCCCTCCCCCTACCTCTCCTCAAGTGTGTCCTGAGGTCAACAGTGTCAATTTTGGTTTGTAGCCTTTCACACTTGAGAAATATTTTCAAGCCATGGTGATAGTTGTATGGTTATCTCTTGAAGGGATTGTTCTGTCTTCCGGCGAAGTATAGGCACCCCCCCCCGCCCCACCCAGCCCCATCTTGAGGCTTTCCTCTACCCAGTTGCTCAAACCAGAAATCTGGTTCTTTGATTTTTTTTCCCTTCACTTCCCACATGCAGATCATCCACAAGTCTTTAGGATTGTGCCCTCCCGGTTCAGTTTAATCCATGCATTTCTTTCCAGCTCCATTGCCTCGAATCCAGGCCACATTCTAAGTCGCCCGGTGTACATTCTCCACCAGCTCCATGTCCCCAGCCTGGTCTCCATATGGTAGCACGTGTTATTTATGGGCTTAAAAAAGAAGTTGGATGTTGCCCTCACATGCCTCTACCCTTCAGGGGTGCCCGTCACCCTGCTTGCTGGTGTTTCCCCCAAGCTCAGCGAAGTCTGGAAATGGTTCTCTACTTAGCACATACTTTGTTACTGAGTGCTCACCAGATGCTGGGCAGTGTTGTAAGAGATTGTCCTATTAACTCATTTAATCTCCTAACTTGATGAGGTAGTATCAGTCCCCATTTGCATATAAGGAAACTGAGTCCCGGAGAGGTTACGTAGTGTACCAATATCACACAGTAGGTTAAGCAGAAGGACCCATATATCAGACCAGACACTGCTTCCGGAGACCTTGGTGATTAACCGTCGTGTGAAATGCTTTCTTTCTGCGCAAGACGCACTGGGTGAACATTTGTTAAACGAGAGAATAAGTCGTTCCCTTTGTAAACATAACATTCAAACTCCTTGATTTGGTCTAGAAACTCTTTCATGACCTGGCCCCTGCCGATACCACTGTCCCTTGTACTCATGTTGGCTCTTTGCATGGCCGGCTCCTTCTCTCTCTTTAGGTCTAAGAGATCTTTTATGACCATCTAAAGTAGATGTTTCACATTCAAGGGTTTCCCCTTCTGGTGTCTTTGTCTTAAGAGCAGGAAACTTTTCTCATGAGACTCTTGTCTTGTCCACTAGAACTGGGGCTAGTCACCATGTCTGCCACTAATCACTGGCAAGAGGAAGGGCGCTATCATGACTGGCTTAGGATTAGTAGGATTTACTCCTAGTCTTGGGGATTGGGTGATCCTCCCCCGTGTCCCCTGTGGGAAGGACAGAATGGATACCTGATCAAAAATGGGAATTCTTTCTTTTTCAAAAATTTTTAATGTTTATTTTATTTTTGAGAGAGAGAGAGAGAGACAGACAGACAGACAGACGGAGGGTGAGCAGGGGAAGGGCAGAGAGGGAGACACAAAATCTGAAGCAGGCTCCAGGCTCCAAGCTGTGAGCACAGAGCTCAACGTGGGGCTCGAACTCAGAAACTGCAAGATCATGACCTGAGCTGAAGTCAGACACTTAACAAACGGAGCCACCCAGGTGCCCCTCTTTTATTTTATTTTTATTTTATTTTATTTTATTTTTTAAATTAAAAAATTTTTAAACATTTATTCATTTTTGAGAGAGAGAGCAAGAGCAAGAGAGAGAGAGAGAGAGAGAGAGAGAGAAAGAGAGAGAGAGAGAGAACGAGCAGAATAGGAGGGGCAGAGAGAGAGAGGGAGACACACAGAATCCTGGGCAGGCTCTAAGCTGTCAGTACAGAACCCAACGCAGGGCTCGAACTCATGGGACCGCGAGATCATGACCTGAGCTGAAGTCAGACACTTAACCAATGGAGCCACCCAGGTGCCCCACCCCCCTTTTTAAAATGGGACCTTCTATCAGCAGTAAAAAGTAGGAGAATGGATACTGAGCAGGCAACTCTCAGAGTTTGCTGTAGTGGCTTCTGTGATTTGCTAGCTCGGTTCCAAGTTCACTTGGAGAACTAATTTTAATTTTTGAGAAGCGTTAATCAGGAAGATTTGACTTTAATAAATATTTTTTCTTTTCTTTTCTTTTTTTACATTTTATTTATTTTTGAGGGACATAGAGAGAGAGTGAACAGGGGAGGGGCAGAGAGAGAAAGAGACACAGAATCCGAAGCAGGCTCTAGGCTCTGAGCTAGCGGTCAGCACAGAGCCCGACGCGGGGCTCGAACCCACGAACTGTGAGATCATGACCTGAGCTGAAGTCAGATGCTGAACCGACTGAGCCACCCAGGCACCCCAATAAATATTTTTTTCTGTACTAATAACCTGGAGCACATTCTTTGTAACTCAGAGGCTTTCATTGTTAGCAGTCAATGGAAAGCTAATAAAGAGTAAGGCATCTGCAGCAGATGAGGTCCTATGGCACAGGCTTGCTGTGCCCTTGGAGTTTGTAAGCAACGTAGAATCTCGAGGCTGACCCCAGATCTACTGAAGCAGAAGCTGCATTTTTACACGATCTTCTGATAATTTGTGGTGACAATCAGAGTCTGAGAAGCCAGAGTAGAAGGTGAGAGGACAGGTAACTGGTTTGGGCTAGAGTGATCGAGAAAGGTTTCTTAGAGGTGAGGCTTGAGCTTCACCCTAAGGAGAGGTGTGGCGTGGGCATTTTGTGGAAGATGTGATTTGAGTCACAAAAGTGTCCAATTCATGTGGCCTTATTGTACAGGACGAATGGGAAGGGATAATGGAATCGTGATATAGGGTCCCCAAGAACATGGGTTGGGAAGTCATCTTGGGAAAGGAGAAGTGAGAACTTTGGCAGAGACCTCACTTTTAAAGACAATTGTACATGTTCACAGGTTTCTTTTTTTTTAAGTTAAACTATCAGCTATATTGGGTAATTGAATTGTAATTTGGTGATTTACTGAAGGAAACAGAAATAGCCTTAGAAACTACTGGAAAATGAATTGTTTCCCTTTCAACAGGTTTAACTCTCCATAGTTGTGGGTAGGAGAAACCGCTTAAAAAAGAAAGCTTTATCATTAAACCATGACATTGAGCTAAAACAGTGGGCTAAATTGTGTATTTCAGCAATTTCCCCCAACTGCCTTCAAATAACTGAATCTCGATGACTTTAGTAATAACTATAAATTTTAGAAGGTTAATTTGGATGGTTACGTATGATAAACTTTGTCTATCCTTTTAGGTGCTCCCTCCTTTTTTTTTTTTTAATATTTGAGAATAAAGTGAAAAGATGTGTTTTTGTACAGTTTTGAATGATTTCTCAATTCAGTGATTTAGACTAAAGCAAAAGAACATCAAGTCTCCGGTTAAAAGCTGAGTCACTGAGTCGGGAGCAGCCATTGGCAAGCCCATAAAACTGAAACTCACAAAATCGTGATTTATTAGGGGATGTTGATGACACATTTGAGAAAATGTTCAAGTGTTATTTCACTTGTGATAAGGTTGGGGAATGTATTTTGAATTTCCTGTATCCTATTTTGATTTTCATTTTTAGTGTGTTGTAACATTCTTAAATGACTCAGATTCAACTTTGTAAGACCATAGGGTAATACAAATGTAGGGACAGTCTTTTCTTATTCAGCACTGGATCTCCAGTATTTAGTGTAGGTCCTCACATGGTTGATGAATGATTAAAAAACAAAAACATTTAATTTAAAAAGACTGATTTTTATCTGCCCTTGGAGATACTATATAAACAATACATCAAAAATGAGTTATAGTTAGAAACTATTAGGACAGAAGTGGAAACTAAGTGAATAATTTAAAAACCACTAATTTGAAAATAGTTTCAAACTTTCAAGTTGCACGAATAAGAACAGTACAAAGACCATCCTTTTTACCTGGTTTACCTATTAACAGTGTTACCCCCCCATTTGCCGCTTTATTTGCTCCTTTTCTTGAAGTTGCATACATTGTATTCGCTAAGAGTAAGAATGTATTCTTGTATCCCAACATTGTAGTTACCAGCTTCTAGAAATCAATCTCCACCCCCAAACCCCTACCCTAGAGCTCCCCTTCACTGAAGAGAAAACTAAAGGCAAAGAAAGCGGTTAAATGACTTACCTAGTGTAAAGTTATACGGCTTCTAAGTGGAAAACTCAACCTGTTTTTCAATTCAGATATGGGTCCTTATCCCTAACATCATAGTAGAATCTTTTTTCTTTCTCCCGATAAGTCAAATCATTTAGTGATGTAATATAGTAATTACAAGTATAGTTGTTCTTCTACACCAGATATAACCATCTGGCAGCATAAAGCACTTGATCTATAGAGGGTTCTGGGTCCCCATTATTTCCTCCACATTCTATTTGGCTGGAAGACAAGCCCTTAGAAACATTGTTGTTACATTGTTTTGCTTCTCCTTCTTAGTTTGTGTAAATAAGAATGTTCTTGGGTCACCTGGAGAGGCTCAGTAGGTTAAGCGTCTGACTCTTGGTTTTGCCTCGGGTCCCGATCTCATGGTTTCTTGAGTTTGAGCCTTGCATCGGCTCTGCTCTAGGGATTCTCTGTCTCCGTCTCTCTCTGTCCCTCCCTCACTTGCGCTGTCTCTGTCTCTCTCAAATAAACTTAAAAAAAAAAAAAAAGAATGTTCTTGAATTTGAGGGTTTAGGTATTTAAAGGGCTTTAGGTTGGCTTGGTTTTAGTCTTGATAGGCCCTACTTTGAGGCCAGATAGTGTAGTATTCCTTTAAAATATGGGAGGTGGCTGTTATTTACCCATAGTGCCTCTAACAAATAGTGACCAGGTTGCTGGCCTACCAAGAGCAGAGTCCAAAGGCATCATGAGGAATTCAAATTCAAAGTCTAACTGTGGAGTCAACTTCCTTCCAGGCTTTTATGTCTTGGCACGTTTTCCCTCTGTGTCAGTGTTTACCAAAATGTGGTCTGCCCACCAAATGCATCAGAATTAGAATTGCTCGAAGTGCTTGGTAAAACCTGCAGATTCCTGGACCTCAGCAAAGACATTTTGAATCTGAATGTGTGGAGGCGAGGCCTGGTAATCTGCATTTTAAACACACTTCTTGTGGCCTTTTCTGTAGCCTGAGGTGGGCGAATGCTGCACCTGTACTCTTCTGTCGCCTCTCCATCCTTCTTCTTCAGGACTTCTCCACGTTCAGTCTGTAGCTTTTGTTTCACCTCATTTTCCTGTTTGGGGTGGAAGGCTTGTGTTTGCTTGCCACCCCCCCCCTTTTAAGTTTGTTTATTAAATTTGAGAGCGTGAGTGGGGGAGGCGCAGAAAGGGAGAAAGACTCCCAGGCAGGCTCCGTCCTGCCAGCACAGAGCCCAATGTGGGGCTTGAACTCACGAAACTGTGAGATCATGATCTGAGCCGAAACCAAGAGTTGGATACTTGACCTACTGAGCTACCCTGGCACCCCAGCTGCTTTTTTTTTTTTAACGCAAGATTCACGTGCATAGTACAAATATCAGAAAATGTGATGTATAAAGGGTGTACGGTGAATAACTCCCATTTTTTTGTCTTTAGAGCAGTTGTGCTGTTCTGAGCTCTTTGCTGTGTTATCTCATTCAGTTCCCCTCAACAATCCAACGGTAGGTCATGTTATTGTTTCCATTTTATGCAAGAGGAAGACTGGCCCAGAGAGGTTGAATCACTTTTTCAAAGTCACACAGGAAATGGTGGCTTTGTGTGAGTCTGCCTCTTAATTAACCACCATGCTCTGCTGAATTAGGGCATGTGAGGAATAACTAGTTAATGCATGTGAAGAGCTTGTTTTGGGAGAGTAGAGAGTTCCTTGTCAGTAAGGTAAATGTTTTATGTGAACTCGAACAGCCTAGCCTGGAGTTTCATCTAACCCTGGTAGTTGGGTATCCTCATGTAATCTCACACGAATCAGTTCCCTAAATTGCACAGTAGACTTCAGGAGTTGGTGACACTGACCAAGAAAATGGTAGCAACCGAGGTCTTTCCCGTGCCCTGCCATTGGCTGTTTTATTTACATCGCCAGAGCTCGGGGTAGCGTAATTGCCCCACTATGTATCCTTTGGCTTTATTTGTAGAATTAGTTCTGTGATTCTTTTCCCTCTCTGGTTTTCTGGAAGAATGAAGTAACTAGGGATTCTAATGACTAAGTGCTCCAACTTAAAAACCTCTGGTTAGAGCTTGAGTTCTGTGCATGAAATATCTTTAAAGCCAAGTAACATTTACTAAACTCTTACCCTGTGCCAGGAACTGTGTGTACCCTAACTGATTTGACCCCCTAATAACGTGGTATTAGGAAGTCAAGTTTCACAGATGTTAATACCTTACTAAAGACTTCACGTCTGATACGTAGTGAAGTCCGGATGCAAATCCAGATGTCTGAATCTTTCTTTTAATTTTTTTTATTAATTTTTTAAAAATGCTTGCTTATTTTTCAAGAGAGAGACAGAGACAGAGTGTGAGCAGGGGAGGAGCAGAGAGAGAGGGAGAGACAGAATCCGAAGCAGGCTCTGGGCGGGAACTCATGAACTGTGAGATCATGACCTTAAACCGACTGAGGCACCCAGGCGCCCCAGATGTCTGATTCTAAACCCTGTTTCTGGCATGTTCTGGAGACCCTGTAGGAAGGTGATCGCTTATTAAACCTTAGGACTCTGAACCTTGGTTCTAGCCTGTGTTTAGGAAAAACTCTGAAGAAATGAATAATAGAAACCAGGTGACTTTGCCCATTTATCATGTTGTTTTGAGACGTTTAAGTTAATCCAAATCAAAGCAAGCCATTTTGTGTATTCAGACAGCAAATTTAGATCGAATCCACAGTAAAGGTAAATGAAGCCTTGTGTTTAAAGTTTACTCTTTTGGCAGCATATTGTATGCGTTCCTTAGAAAGTGTGTCAAGGAAAATAACGTAATGGTCAGGAGCACAGTTTTGCTTTCAGGTCCCCGCTTGTCTTTCTTACCCCGGTCACCCCCTGCAGCTCCCCCTTCCCCGCCCCCAGTCCCTTAAACACAAAGAAGTGGGAACGAAGTTCAAACTTGCCTTCTTGGGTGTCTTAAAATGACTATTCTAAGAACTGATTAAACTAGGTTTTCTAAGTGAGCCATTCCTTAACCTTGAATTAGTAAAACATTAAAATATTTATGGCATCTACCACGACCCCTATTTAGCAATGTAGGAGTTAATCTGGAAGTTTCTGATTAAATACTGGTATTAGGCAATTCAGGAGTTACAACAGAGGCTGGAGAGAGAAGGGCGAGGGGTAGTGAGTATGAGGGAAGCCCCAGATAGCAAGTTAAACAGAACTACTCCCTTTATAAGAGCAAGACCTCAGATGAACGCCAAGACCCAGCCTTTACCTAGAAATGGGTGGTTATTTCTGTCAGTGGGATTATTCAAGTGTTTGCCTTATTTGGGTTTTCTAACTTTTGGGAAACCATTATGGACAGACACGCTTGTTTTTTGTAATAAGAAATCATAATATTAGAACCATATATTCCAAGTGAAAATGTATCTGGAATGTGTATATTTATATTTGTCACTTGTGCCTATGTATTGAATTTTTTTTTTAATGTTTATTTTTGAGAGAGAGAGAGCATGAGCGAGGGAGGACAGAGAGGGGGCGACAGGGGATCTGAAGCAGGCTCGGTGCTGATAGCGCAGAGCCCGATGCAGGGCTCAAACTCATGAGCTGTGAGATCATGACCTGAGCCCAAGTCGGACACTTAACCCACTGAGCGGGCCAGGCACCCTTTGTGCCTGTATATTTAAAACAGCTTTTTTGAGATATGATTCATATAGTATATAATGTATCCATCTAAAGTATACAATTCAGTGGTTTTTAGTATATTCACAGAATTGGGCAGCCATCACCCCAGTCTAATTTTAGAGTTATTTTCATCACTCCAGAAAAAAATCCCTTTTTACCCAACCTTTCCTTCCTTCCTGCCCCACAAAAGCCTTAGGTAGGTAACTACTAATCCACTTCCTGTCTCTGTACATTTGCCTGTTTTGGACATTTCATATACACCAAATCATACACTACATGGAGTTTTGTGACGGGTTCCTCTCAGTTAGCATAAGTTTTCAAAGTTCATCCAGTTTAGAGCATAGATCAATGCCTTATTGCTTTTTATTATTGAATAATATTCCATCATATGGATAGACCACATTTTCTACATTTTTAATTTTGCTTTCCAATTTTAATACTTCTGAGAGACTTCTGCTTCTGGGAAGATAGAGTAGATGAATTTCATGTTTTTTATTTTTAAAATTTTTAGAACTTAAAATTTTTTTTCTTTTTCGTCTCTGTGTTATCCCAGACCCGGAGCTATAGGAGCTGGCTGCCTGGAAACACCAACAGGTGCAGACAAAAACTACTCTAACAAAAGTCTGCTCTCCCTGGCCAAGGAACCAGGAACGGGACAGCCTAAGCTTCAGACAGAAAGCTTTTAGGGGCGCCTGGGTGGCTCAGTTGGTTGAGCGACCGACTTCGGCTCAGGTGATGATCTCGTGGTTTGTGAGTTCCAGCCCCACGTCTGGCTCTGAGCTGACAGATCGGAGCCTGGAGCCTGCTTCAGATTCTGTGTCTCCCTCTCTCTGCCCCTCCCCTGCTCGCACTCTGTCTCTCTCTCTCAGAAAAAAGAAAAGAAAGAAAGCTTTTAGACAATAGCTGCTCTACTTCAAATACCACAGGGAAAAACTGTGACCTTGCCCTTCCCCGTAGCAGCAAAGGCGAGTGGTTAGCTCAGACATTCGCCCTCTGGTGTGGTCTCTAACTGAACAAATCTTTTATCGATCGGCACTGGGTGGTCGCCAGTGGTTTGCTGTTACAAACAGTGCTTCATTGCTCCTCTCTCTCTCTGGGCATCTGTATACACATTTCTATAGAATAAATTTATAGAAGTGAAATTGTTGGATTAATAGCATAAATGAAGCCTTCAAAAATAACTGTGTGATAGATGGCATCAAAATAGGGAAATATATAGGAAGTAGTACATTTTCAGTCTACATTTTCTCTGTTCAGAGTGAGTAATTTCTGTCCTATCTTCCTGTTCAGTGAGTCTTTCCCTCTGTCCCTTCCATTTGGCAGTTTGAGCTCATCCGTTGAGCTCTTTTCTTTCTTTTTTTCTTTTTAAGTTGTAAAATTTCCATCTGGTTCTTTACATCTTCTACTTCTTTGCTGAGTCTGTGTTTTCACTTGTTTCAGGCTGTTCGTAATTGCTCTTTGAAGCACCTTTATCATGGCCGCTTTACAATCTTTGTCAGCAAATTCTAACATCTCCGTCATCCCGATGTCCATGTTATTGATTGCCTTTTTTCATTCAATTTGATACGGTTCTTTGCATGACGAGTGACTTTTGATGGAAACAGAGACATTTTCATATTATGTTATGAGACTCAGGACCTTGTTTAAACGTTATTCAAACTTCCCTAACGCTCAAAGAAGACTTCTCTGACACTCTGGAGGGGGCTCGGAGTGGGGAAGGGCAGCAACACTGCCTTGTTACAGCCAGACAGAGACTGAGTATCTACACTGGCCTCCACTCTTACCCCCGCGGGGTGGCTCTTCAGTTTTGCTGGGCTGGAGTGGGAGTTCCCGCTCCCCATGTGGTCTCCACTGACATCCAGGTGAGGTGAATGGTCAGACATTCACCATCCGGTTGATGGTCAATGTCTGACACTCTGCCCTGGGCCTCCTCTGACGTGTACCGGAGGGGAGGGGAGGCGTGGAGCAGGGTTTCCTCTTACGGGCAGGGTTGAAAGCCTGGTTCCCACCTTGGTCCTCTCGGACACCATCCTGGCGAGGGCAGTACAGCCTCCACAGGGTTGATTACATTACACGGAGAATAAAATAATGTAGGTTATAAAAAGGTTATGTTTAGTGCGATCACATATTTAAATTTTTTAAGTGTTTATTTTTGAGAGAGAAAGAGACACACACATACAGAGCACACGCCGTGGGGGGTCGGAGGGGGTCAGAGAGAGAGGGAGACACAGAATCCGAAGCAGGCCCCAGGCTCCGAGCTCTCAGCACAGAGCCCGACGCGGGGCTCAAACTCATAAACCGTGAGATCGTGACCTGAGTTGAAGTCAGGCGCTTAACCGACTGAGCCACCCAGGCGCCCCAGCGATCACATATTTTAAAAAGAAAAGTAGTATGTACATAGAAAATAGAAATCTAGAAGAGTAAGGAACAAACTAGTGAATGTTTCAAGGGTAGAGGAACTCTGACTTTCTGTAGTGTTTCAGTTTTTATTTATCTTTAAAATCATGAGTGTACTGTTAGAAGCAGTAAAAAGCAAAGTTTTTTTTAAACATACTTTTCTTAGATGCTATTGTTAGATATACCTATGTGTTAGTTTTTGTTATTGTTATAATAACTGAGTATGGAATAAAGGTAGCTCGACTTCTGATGCTTGCCACTGACCCGTAACACCCTCCTCCATCAGTTGTACCCAATAGGTTATGTTCAACGTAGTTCATACTGCAGAGTGTAATTTTGATCCTTTAACTTGAATGAATTTTATTGAACTGTTTAAATGGAATTTTCTTAATACAACACGGATTAAAGGAGAAAGTCTTTGACTTGTGACTTCTAGAAATCCAAACTTCCCCAGTTTCACTATATGCTTGATGAAAACATCCTCTTGGCAGCTCCCAATCTTATGCTGTTAAAAGTTCAGAAAAGCGTGTAGTCGGCAATATTTCTCCTTTGAATTGTCCTGAGTTCTGGGAGTCATTAATGAAGACGTTTTTCAGATCTGTCTTAAAGAATACACATACTTTTATCTGGGTGTGCGTTAAAGAACCGTTTGATAAGGAGTGTGAGATGTGTAACAAGCTTTAGATATGCCTGAGACGGAAGCGCACGAAAGCAAAGGGGGCATTCGTATCCTGACGAGGTCTTCGCGTAGCATCCACGTCCCGGGGTTCTTCGGACTGTACTGTAGCATGTGCCGTGCACACAGTCATAGGCGTTATGCTGTAGTGTTTCTGGTCTGTAGCCCATCGCTGTTGATCTCCGGCTTGCCTTTGGTCTCATGTCTTTCCAAGCGGCTATCTGTAACATCTCGATTACAACTTCTTTACCAATTTATTTTATTTTACTTCATTAAAAAAAATTTTTTTTAACTTTTATTTATTTTTGAGAGAGAGAGAGACAGAGCACGAATGGGGGAGGAGCACAGAGAAAGGGGGACACAGAATCCGAAGCAGGCTCCAGGCTCTGCTCTGAGCTGGCAGCACAGAGCCTGACGCGGGACTCGAACCCACGGACCACGAGATCATGACCTGAGCTGAAGTCGGACGCTTAACCGACTGAGCCCCCCAGGTGCCCCCCAATTTAATTATTTTATGCCCCTCTGACACACGTTTGGGGGAAATTATAGTTCATTTAATAGATTAAACAAATGGAATAGGACAAAGTCAGTCAGACTTGGTCTTGGTCTACCAAACTTTACTGCTTTTTCAGGAAGTCTGAAATTTGGTATATTTTTCTTGTAGTTATCCTTTTTTTTTTTTTAAGTTTATTTATTTATCTATTTATTTTCAGAGCGAGACAGCGAGCAAGGGAGGGGCAGAGACAGAGGGAGAGAGAGAATTCCAGGCAGGTTCCGCACTGTCAGCACAGAGCCCGATGTGGGGCTCGAACTCACAATCTGCGAGATCACGACCTGAGCCGAAACCAAGAGTAGGATGCTTAACCAACCGACTGAGCCACCCAGGCACCCCTCTTGTAGTTATACTTGTGCTGCTAAACCTGTTAAAACCAGGAGGGGAAGACACAACGAAACAAGAATGATAATAATATTTGAGTATCTAAAGCCACAGCCTTGTGTAAAATATTAATCCTCAACCTGTACAGAAAGAGAATATCTTAACTTTTTGTTATCCGCGATAAACTCACTTTTATGTTATCAGTGTTCTCTATGTGTGGGGATAGCCAGCATCTCCGGAGAAGCAACTTTGTGTACCAGTTGTTACAGTGTATCATTGGATGACTTAGTATTTTGAACTGACTTGTGCTGTGAAGAAGCAGCTTCCCACGCCGACGTCTCTCAGTGTGACTAGCAGATGCTTTGCTGTGTGATCTCCTTGGGCGCCCATAACAAAATGAGGATTCCTGGGCTCCCCCCAAGAGTTCTTCTGAATCACAATTTCTGGATATAAGGCCCAGGAATCTTCTATCTAAACTGTTTTATTTGGGTTATTATTATTATTATTATTATTATTTTACATTTCATTTTAGAGAGAGACAGCATGCTAGCAGGGGAAAGGGGCAGAGGGAGGGAGAGGGAGAATTTTTTTTAAGGTTGTTTATTTTGAGAGCGAGAGAAAGTGCAGGCGGGGGAAGGGCAGAGAGCAAGGAAGAGAGAGAATCCCAAGCAGGCTCTGCACCATCAGGACAGAGCCCGATGTGGGGCTCCAGCTCACAAACCATGAGCCGAAGTCAGACACTTAACCAACGGAGCCACCCAGGTGCCCCGAGAGAGAATCTTATCACGTATCAGCGTGGAGCCTGATACAGGGCTCAATCCCAGGACCTGGGGATCATGACCTGACCTGAAATCAAGAGTTGGATGGGGCGCCTGGGTGGCTCAGTCAGTTAAGCTGCCGACTTTGGCTGAGGTCATGATCTCATGGTTCGTGGGTTCGAGCCCCACATCAGGCTCTGTGCTGACAGCTCAGAGCCTGGAGCCTGCTTCTGATTCTGTGTGTGTGTCTCTCTCTCTGCTCTTCCCCCACTCCTGCTCTGTCACTCTCTCTCAAAATTAAATAAATATTAAAAAAAATAAAAAAACAAAGAGTTGGATGCTTAACCTGAACCACCTGGGTGCCTCTTATTTAGGTTATTCTTAATCACATTAAAGTTTAAGAACTAGACTTTCTTTAGGAAGTCAAATTTTGTGCACGTTGCAGTACTAGAAATTAATATATGAGTCACTCTGGCTACAATTCTGTGTGTTTTGTTTCTGATAAAGAATGATTTTTTTTTTTTTTAAACCAAGCTCAGTTGTAACTCTCCCACACTGATTAGGGAAGGTTCTGGGACCCTCCTCTTATGCCCATGTACTTTGTTAGTTGTACTGTGTTTAATCGGTTAACTACTTTCATTATTTTTTTTTTACTCCACCCTATTTCCCCATTAGTTTAGGAATACTTTACTAACGTAGCATTTTACTGAAATGACTTCTGAATATTTTGAGAGTTACTTTAGGAAAATAAACAGAACTTGAATCATTCATCTTTGAATGAGTTGTTGAGAGTTATTTCTGGCTTTTTCCACCTTTTGTGGTGAAGAGGGCTGTGTTGTTCCCTAGCAAGTGCTAGAGTATTCTCTTCCAGAATGTTCTCTTCCAGTATGCTGCTTTCTTTCCCCCCCTCCTGGTTCCTGCTTCCCCTGTCCCTCCTTTGTAAACTTGGGGCTATATGTGATGGAATTAAAGATTTGTCCCACTCTGATTTTTAGGAAAATTCTACCTCATCATCGGGCCCGGGGAAGTCGTCAGCTGCTCCATTCACATTAAGTAGCATTACAAATAGCTTGTTACAAAGATCTCTTGTTATTCTCTTGCTCCTGAAGGGATGTGTGAAACAGGATATGGGATTTTTATAATGAATATTTTTAAATGGGGAGGGGTTGGTGATTTAACGTTTTGGAGATAGACACCCCTGTAAATTTCCCTCTTTATGTTGCCTTGTAGAGAATACCGTCTCATAGAACAGGAAATGACTTACGTTTCATACAATTAATTACAAGCAAATAAAAAACCTCCGTCGAACAGGCTACAGTTTAAGCCCTCATTTTAGCCCTGTGTCACAAACGGCTACTGTGATAGTGGTCATACAGGTGGTAATACAGGTCATTTCTACGCTTGCAGAAAATTCTCTCGGACAGTACTGTCGTAGACTGGCCATTTTTCAGAAGAGAGAAGGCGAATGAAAATGCAAGATAATAGAAACCCGAGTTTCCAGCCTTCCTTCTGTAATGCAGCTCTTCCCGTCTTCTTGGACCCTTGATTATAAGTCAGAAGAAGGTCTTTCGTTGTGAATGTCATCCCTCTGACCCTGGTTTTCACTGTCGACTTCTGTTTCCCAGGCTGGCAGTGATGGCGAAAGCATAGGAAACTGCCCCTTTTCCCAGAGGCTCTTCATGATTCTGTGGCTCAAAGGAGTCGTATTCAGTGTCACGACCGTGGACCTGAAAAGGTAAGATTCTGTCGTGGTTTGGGATTAACTTGAGGGCATGCTGCTTTCAGTTTGATCCTCTCGCCGCGCCGTGTATGCGTATGTTCTTTAAAGGAAATACATTTATTAAAGTTCAGCTGATTTGTGGGCAAATTTAACTTGTGTAACTATTATGGACACAGTAAGTTGCATTTACTGGCCACTCAGTCTTTTTAGGACCTTCTTGTGTGTGTACTTTTAATTGCAAGAGCAGCCCCAGGAGCCAAGGTTTAGTGTGGAGTCAGTGAAATCTTTGACTTCCCAGTGTACACATGGAGCTGTGAAGAACTTTCTAGGCGGACAGCTTCCTCATTTAGAATGGGCTAACCACATGGTATATTTAATCTGGATCCTTTAAGACAAGAGTGGGATTTTAGGACGAGGAATACTACTGTGGTCTGTTTTATTTATTCTACTTTTCAGGGAATCATAGGAATTTTCTGTAATGTGATTTTAACCATATTTGGTTAAATGTAATTGTAAAATAAGAGCCACTATCCATGGCCCTGTGATTATTCTTGCTGGGTGAAGAGTTGTTTCTAACTCTCTGTCTAGAGACCGAAGTGGAGAGCACTGGGAGGGGCCCTGAGAAGTAGTAGGCTGCTTGCATTCAGGAGCCTCTGTTCTTCCTCAGCAAACAGGTTCAAGGTGAAGAGCATTCATACTTAGGGGAAAAGAAGGGATTTATTTATTAAAAATTTTTTTGTAATGTTTATTTTTGAGAGAGACAGGGCACGGGTAGGGGAGGGGCAGAGAGAGAGGGAGACACAGAATCTGAAGCAGGCTCCAGGCTCTGAGCTGTCAGCACAGAGCCCGACGCGGGGCTCGAGCTCACAAACCATGAGATCAAGACCTGAGCTGAAGTCAAATGACCAACCGACTGAGCCCCCCCGGCGCCCCAAAGAGAAGAGATTTTAAATCAAGGGTTAAGAGCAGTTATACTAATAGAAAATCTAGGATTGGGCAGCGGAACGTATGCCTCTTGACACAAATGCAACAACATGGGTTGTTGCTTATTTTTGTAAGCGTTATCAGTCACAAACAGTGTCCAAGAAAAAATATGGGCAGCCTATCACTTGGTGGGTGGCAGAAGTCATGTATGTTATCCCTCTGGGCAGCCCAAAGTGAGAATTTTATCGTCCTGTTCCCAGTTCTAGGCTGGCATGCCCTGGACTTCTGTCAGTAACTGAAACTTTATTCTTTACCTACTGCTAGTGCCCTTATTTGAGATCTTGGTGTCTTAAAATTTATTTACTGAAAATAATCCAGGAAGTCTTCCAGGAACCCCGTTAGTTAGGTATATGAAGGCAGAGGTAAGCCTTTGGGGATAGTAAAGAGTTAAAACTACAGGCTGTTTCAAAGATCTACCTACCTCATATTGGACAGAGCTGTTGGAAGAATGAAATAACTCAAGAAGTCACCCTTCTATTACTGGGTTGTTGTTCTTTTTTTTCCCTGCACGCATTCAAAAAGAAAGTTTCCCAATGTAACTTCTAAAAATAGACCGTGCTACCAGGCACACACCCTTACTGTGTCTTAAAATACATGGATTTCTCCTATTCCATTTTTGGTTTGGAGCAAGTGAGTTGGTGGCCATGCTTTGAAAAAGAGTTCTTTGAACAGCTCAGTACAGTGCTCGATTGTGGCACACACCAAGCAACCGTGCCATAAGTGAAGGGACTCTGGCTCTGGAAAGGAAGTGAACTCATAATGGCTCTTTCACTTTTCCTGTACAAACTCTTGAAGGCATTATTTCTGTAAGTTGATTGAGAGTTGAGAATTTGTATATATTTAATATACCCTACATGTAAAAAGTGACACGTGGGAAGTAGGATGAAAGCTTCGGGGCTTCCTAATTACTAAGTGTTACCACCCAGGGAAGAGTGCCTAGGGCTTTGAGTGAAACCAACGGCACTTAAAATTGGAGGCTGTGTTTCTTAGTTTTCTTTGGAAATCTTAGGTCTACAGTACATCTGAAACCTGCTTCTCAAGGGCAATTAAAAATGTATAAGGCGTACCTGGTAATGAATCCCCTCCACCTCCAGCCCCTGGTCAGCAGCTTCCCCTTCACAGATATCTTTGCATTTAGGTTTGGTCTTTATCCTTCCAGACCTTTTCTGTGAATTTAGACACTTAGAGTCTTGAGTAAGATTTAATTTATTTTTTTAAATTTACATCCAAGTTAGTTAGCATATAGTGCAGCAGTGATTTCAGGAGGAGATTTCCTTAATGCCCCTCACCTGGCTCATGTAGCCTGTCCCCCCTCCCGCAACCCCTCCAGCAAACCTCTGTTTGTGCTCCCTATTTAAGAGTCTCTTATCTTTTGTCCCCCTCCCTGTTTTTATATTTTCTTCCCTTTCCCTTAGGTTCATCTGTTTTGTATCTTAAAGTCCTCATGTGAGTGAAGTCATATGATATGTGTCTTTCTCTGACTAACTTCACTTAGCATAATACCCTCCAGTTCCATCCACGTAGTTGCAAATGGCGAGATTTCATTCTCTTTGATCGCCGAGTCTTGAGTAAGATTTAAAGAGTGAACACTGGCTCAGAAAATCATTGTGAAATAAAGTTGTCACAGAGGAATCAAGCATCCTGTATAGTAAAAAAGTAGCTTTCATGGTATATTCTCTTTTTTTAATTTTTTAAAGTGTTTTATTTATTTTTGAGAGAGAGAGAGAGAGACAGTGTGAGCAGGGGAGGGTCAGAGAGAGAGGGAGACACAGAATCGGAAGACAGGCCCCAGGCTCCGAGCTGTCAGCACAGAGCCTGATGTGGGGCTTGAACCCACGAACCATCAGATCATGACCTGAGCTGAAGTCGGACGCTTAACTGACTGAGCCACCCAGGCGCCCCCTTTCATGGTATATTCTTAACTTTAAAGCCCTGGGGGAGAAAATGCCTACAGTGCTGATTTTCCTGCTTTTCCCGGGAACTGCGTCATGCCTCGGCGAAGAGTACTGCCCACCCAGCAAACCGGTGGGGAGCAGTCAGACTCAACTGAGTGCTATTTCGAGGCCCACTCGGTGCTCTGAAAAAATTATTGTTCCATGACATCTCCTCCCTAAGAACAAGCCAGTTTCTAGTTCTGGCACCATGTGACACGTTCTCTTTGAATCTCGATGGATGTGAATGACTGTGCTGGTGGTGTTCACATGCCCCTGTGAGGCTCTGGAACAGTCTCCCGTTGCTTGCCTGCCAGTGCTGCCTGAACGCTTTAGCGGGGGTCATTTCCAACCCTCATTTTCTGTTCATGCCACACTTGTATCGCAGAACTGGAGATTAAAAAAAAAAAGTGCCCAGGCTTCGGAAGGAAGTTAGGCTTATTGCATCAGCCACCATTTAGGCAACATCTCCAAATCAATAGAAATGAAAATATTAAAATTTGGAGCATATTTAAAGGTGTTACCACGTCTCAAATGCGGAGTAGTGGATTAGGGGTAGAGACCTGGTTCTGTGTAGATAGAGCCCCGTCCCTTATTTCCATGGGACCTTGGGCAAGATGCCTCATCTTCTTGGGAGGTCAGTTACCTCGTTTTTAAATTCAGGGAAGAGGGGGGCGCCTGGGTGGCTCAGTCATGACCCACCTCCGACCTCCGACCTCGGCTCAGGTCATGACCTCGTGGTTTGCGAGTTCGAGCCCCGCATCGGGCTCTGTGCTGACAGCTCAGAGCCTGGAGCTGCTTCAGATGTTGTGCCTCTCTCTCTCTCTCTCTCTCTCTCTCTCTCTCTCTCTCTCTCTCTTTCTCTGCCCCTCCCCTGCACGTGCTGTGTCCCTCAAAAATAAATAAACATTAAAAAAGTTATTTAAAAAAATAAAAAGTCTGGGAAATACATGCTTCCATTTTCCCATTTCCACTGAAAACTGAAACTTTCCGATCCTTTGCATTGTCATTACTGGTTTCCTTCCACTTCACGTGCCGATAATACCATTCGTAAGGGACTGGGTGAGACTCCCTTGTAAGTTGCCATAGTAATAGCACAAAGTTTTGGAAGATTGTTAGGATAGTTTAAACTTTAACAATTTTGTAATCATCTAGCAAGTTACCACGGAGCTATAAAACTGATAGTCCCGCGTATTCTTGAAAGGCATTTATAAACTCAGAACAGCATCTGATTTCTAGATTCTTCAGGTAGTCTGCTTTCATTATCATGGCTCTGTGGCTCCACCCTTCCGAAAACTGTCTTCAGCGCATTGAGAGAGAAGTCTGATTTCCAGGTGGTGACAGCAGCAGCAGTGTGAGTGACACAGAGACTAAATGGGATGGAGCAGGCCAGCCTTGTAGAGAAATCACCCTCTTCCTGCTACTTACTGGCCTGTCAGGAAAGCACACACTCCATCCTTTCCCTTCGTAAAGTTGACTTTACGACACGAAGCCCTTGTTACGTCTACAGATCAAGATTTGTGTCTCATGAACGCTTTCTGAATCCTGTACACCCCGTGTGTGTGTTTTGAGGGGGGCAGGGACAGAAACGCAGAGGGGGACAGACAGACACGGACAGTCATACAGAGAGAGCTTCACTGCTGCGTCTTTATGTTCTTTTTCAAAATGACTTCAAAGATGATAAATCCTGTTGAGGTCGCTGAGAGCTGAATTAGAAAAATGGATTATTGGTGAATGTTTTTCTAAATTTATCAGGGTAAGCTCTATAAACTGTGTTGATGAACTCTCTTAAGAATGATAGAAGCTGTGTTTGAAACCATTGGTGGGTGCTGTTTTGTTGCACATGATTGCTCCGCAAGTTGACATTAAGGTAAGCAAAGATTGGGCAGTATACCACATTTAATCAAAATAAAATCCTGTAACTGGTTGAATTGGGACATATAGGCAAATGCTTAGTAACTGGGACCTTGGTGTGTATGTTTTGGTGAATCTGTGACCCATTCATTCAGTTGGTGACTTTAGTATTAGAATATAGCAAACCTAGAGAAGAATAATTAATAGGAGTACAGTGTTCTGAAACCAGGGCCTTTTAGTCTTAACTTTCTTTCCCCCATACTTGCCCTATAGTGTCCAATATTCTCTTGATTCGTATGGATGAATTTTATGTCTTGAAAGTCAGTACCTTCAAAAGGAACTCAATTAAAAATTTAAGCTCTACATACTTAGTATTTTTGTTTCCTCCATATGGTGGAGTCAGTTAGTCACAGACAGGCCATCTTTAAGAACCAGCTCCAGTGTCCTCTGGCTATACTATGCTCATCTTCTAAGAAGCTACTGGAACTGAGCCACCTGTCCAGTGTTCTCCAATTGTTCCAAGTGTACTGAATTAAATTTTAATTGAAGTTAAGCCACTTAAGTTGCTTCTTAAAGTATTGGGTCCCATGAGGTTCCTCCTCTGTCTCTTGTGTTAGTTTGTTTCTCTTTATTTCCTTTTCTTCATCTAGCAGCAAAATGGGAGAGAATAGAATATTTTTGTTCATCTCCTCTGACAAAGAAAAAAAGACTACTCAGATGAGTAACATTAAAAAAAGAAACCTTGGGGAGCTTGGGTGGCTCAGTTGGTTAAGCGGCCAACTTCAGCTCAGGTCATGATCTCACCGTTTGTGGTTCGAGCCCTGCATCGGGGCTCTGTGCTGACAGCTCAGAGCCTGGAGCCTGCTTCTGATTCTGTGTCTCCCTCTCTCTCTCTCTCTGCCCCTCCCCCGCTCACACTCTGTGTCTCTCTCTCAAAAATAAATAAACGTTAAAAAACCTTTTTTAAAGTAAATCTTCAAAAAATAAAAATAAAAAAAGAAACCTCAAACACTGAAGGGTATCTGTGCTCTTATCTCAAAGCATGAATTATATGCACTTTGCTTCTTCTAGATGTCACTTAAGGAAAACATTTGAATGAGTTTGAATGAATCATTGAGTATTTATTAAAGGGCTTTTATGAAATAAACCAAAGATGGCCTGAAATTTTTAGCCATTGCCTCTGTTTCAGTTTCACGCCTGTCACACTGCACTTCTGAAATGTTACGTTTCTGTGAGGCATCTGTAAAGTGAACCTTTGTGGGTCACACAAAACACCCGAGGCCGTGGAGTGCCAGGTGAGATTCTGCTTGGGTGATTTCTTGATAAAGCTTCTAAGTCACCTCAGTGCTTGCAACTTGAACGTTTATTTGAAGTCTGCTGTTCCGTTGAGAGGCATTGAAGAGTCTTCTCGAACTTACTTTCACTTGGGGTAAGGACCTAACGTGGTTGCCCTTCATCTCAGCACTTCATCCCAGAAAATAGTTTCCTCACCTTTGTTTTTTCAAAATCTGCATAGGCTTTCAGCAGAAACAAGGTGGACTCTTCACTAGTCACTAATGTGAGTAGAACACTGGTAATCACGTGCCTGGTTTCACTTTACTTACAAGCCTCTGTTACCAGTCAGTTAATGCTAGACGGCCAGTTCTGAGCTATCAGACCCAAGCGGAGTTTAAAACTGCCTGGCTCACCTCTTGCAGAATGCTGTTAGTGTGCTACCAAAAGCAGTCGTTGATTTCCTTTGTGTACTTTGGTTTAGTTCACTCTCACGAGCCATATTGAACTTGATCTTCACAGGCAGAGCGGGGCTTATTGTCCGTGGTACAGAGGAGGAGGTCCAGAGGCCGCCACATAGCTGGTGGATGGCAGAACTATTCAACTTGGGCCTTTAACCACAAACTTTTTGATTCAGTCTTTGGGTCTTTCTTCTCTACCATGCCAACGTTATCCCCCTTCTGATAAATTTGTTTGGAGAACAGAAAGCTGTCATAATTTATTATAGAAGTAATAGCTCTTATTTTGCTGACCTCCCTCCATGGGTTATGTTATGTTATGTTATGTTATGTTATTTATTTATTTATTTTAAAATTAATGTTTATTTATTTTTGAGACAGAGAGAGACAGAGTGTGAGTTGGGGAGGGGCAGAGAGAGAGGGGGAAACAGATTCTGAAGCAGGCTCCAGGCTCTGAGCTGTCAGCACAGAGCCCGACATGGGGCTCGAGCTCACAAACCGAGAGATGGTGACCCGAGCTGAAGTCAGACGCTTAAGTGACTGAGCCAACCAGGTGCCCCTCCATAGGTTATTTTAAAGCATCAGGCCCTTTCAACTTTAAAATGTTGAGATTGGAAAATACATTGGATACACCCTGAACTGTCAGGGTTTCTGGACCCTTGGTAATGTACAGGGTCTTCCCGAGTTGAGCAGGAAATGGACTCTAGCAAGGAACAGCCGTGAGCCCTGGGCTGGATGGTGACGGGACTTAAAGACCCCAGGTGCCACCGTGGTCTTGGACCTGCTGGGCCCGTTAGGGATCACAGATGAACAGATAGTCAGGGTGAGGTGTGAAAAGGAATAACTGAACAAACCAAAGGAACAAAACCTGGACAAGGACCTGTTCGGACCCAGAGCTGAGTACTTCCCGGAGTCTCCCAGGGCACGCCGCTGCTTAAATGTGCGTGCGACTGGAAGGTGCTCAGCCACCACGGATTTGCACTCATTCTGTGCTCAGCTTTACCTCCTCAGACCCAAGCGTGCTCGGGCAAGGAATCCGAACCGAGCATCGAATCAGACTTTTGAGTTTTAAAAGTCCTCTTTCAGAGTTTAGGTTCTTACACAAGTTACAGAAAATACGTCTTCTTTTTCTTTGGCTCCAGAGCTGGGGTTGAGGGGGGTTGGAGTTAGAAAATTTCGACTAATCAGATCACTAATAAGTCCTTTTGTTTTGGGAATGTAGTCATAAGGAGATGAAGGGCTTTCCAACCCTAAATGGGGCTGTAGGGAGAAAAAAAAGGAGAGGGACAGAGAAGGAATATGAAGAAGACCAAGGGAAATTGATAAGCTGGGATGAGGGGAGATGTTGGCGTACATTCTATTTTAAACATTCTTTTCAGTGACAAAGTAGTTCACCTTCGTGGGACATTTGAAGATACCCTTTATGGGGTGCCTGGGTGGCTCCGTTGGTTGAGTGTTCTACTCTTGATTTTGGCTCCGGCCATGATCTCACGGTTCTATGGGTTTGGCCCCCCATCAGGCTCGGTGCTGACAGTGTGGAGCCTGCTTGGGATTCTCTCTCTCTCTCTTTCTGCCCCTCCCCCACTCATGTTTTCTCTGTCTCTCAAACTAAATTAAAAAAATAAACATTAAAAAAACAGGATGAGCCTTAAAAAAATCCTTTTAATAAATTCTGTGCATTTGTGATAGGGAAGGGCTACAAAAATTGGTGGGGGAAAAGTTGCTTCAAGCAGTATATTGCTTTTTTAACATTTAAGCTTTATAAGGTTTAACTTTTTAATTATGAAAGTTTTCAAACATACACAAGAATAGAATAAACTTCCCCACGACTTCAACTCAGTTATCGAGATTTTACCTATTTGCCTTGTCGCTATTTTTTCTAATTATATTTTAAAGCAAACCCCGCTGTCTTTTCAACCCTGCATCCTTCACTGTGTGTCTCCAAACAATATGGACATTTTCTTACCCAACCACACTGCCATTATCACGTCTAGGTCCCGGCATATGATCCGATCTCCCTGGTTATCTCCGAAGTATCTTTTTTCTTTGACTGCTTCCTTCAAATCAGGATCTAAACAAATTCTACTCATTACGTTTGGTTGTTATGTCTCTTAAATTTTTCTTAATCTATAACAGTCCTTTCCCTTTGTAGCTTTTTTCCCTCATGCCATTGACTGGTGGGAATCCATTCCGTCGAACTGCAGAGTGTCCCAAATTCTGTATTTGGCTGATGGCTTCTTTGTGGTATCATTTAACTTTGTTTGCAACTCCTCGTGTTTCCTGCAAATGAACTTTTTGGTCTCAGAACTCCTTTATACTCTTAAATTATTGAGGACCTCAAAGAGCTTTCAGTTGCATTGGTTGTACCTGTCAACTTTACTGTATTAGAAATTAAAGCTGAGAAATTAAAAAAAAAAATTTACTAGTTAGAACAATCGTGCACCTATTATCTGTTATCACAAAAATGTTTTAGAAATATATTTTCCGAAACAAAAGAAGAGTGGCATTGTTTTACATTTTCGTACATCTCTGATGTCGGCCTTAATAGAAGACAGGTTCTCATATCTGTTTCTGTGTGCATTACCTTGTGACATCACACACCAAGTAGCCTGTGGATAACTCTACAGGCGTGAAAGAATGAGGGTGAAGAAAGCAAATGACATTTTAGTATTATGAGAATGGTCTTGACCTTATGGACCACCTGGTGATAGGGTCCCCTAGACCCCATTTTGAGAGACAGCTGCCTTAAGAGACTTGATTGTAGATTCAGGTTCGACTTTTTTGGTAAGAATACTTCATCGATGGTGATGCACGCTCCGTATTTTATCAATAGGATCACACTGTATTGGGTCATATTATTGATTCTAGGATTCGCTGATGCGTTCAGGTGAGCTCTTTTGATTTTTAATAGGGTGGTACCAATGTTCTGTGGTATTGGTAGCTGTAAGTATCCAGTTTTGCCATCTTTATCAGTATTCTATGTATTTTCAGTTTTCCCTAATTAATAGGAAGGAAATGTCATCATAGTTTACTCTTGAATTTCTCTAGTAATTGGTTGTTTTGTTTTTCACATTTTTTCATGTGTTCACTTACTTTATCTATTGTGTTCCGATTTCTTTTGACTCATACCTATTCGACCTGTTGATGGCTTTTTTTTTTTTTTTAATGTTTATTTTTGAGAGAGGGAGAGAGATAGAGCACCAGCAGGGGAGCGGCAGAGAGAGAGGCAGACACAGAATCTGAATCAGGCTCCAGGCTCTGAGCTGTCAGCACAGAGCCCAGCGTGGGGCTTGAACTCATGAGCTATGACCCAGCGTGGGGCTTGAACTCATGAGCTATGAGATCATGACCTGAGGCGAAGTCGGATGCTCAACCGACTGAGCCACCCAGGTGCCTCTCTTGCTGATGGCTTTTTAATTAATTTGGACAAAATTCATACACATATTTTAAGCCTCTCCTGTTCACTATAATATTTTGCCCTTTCTATGTTGCATCTTACTTTTGGTTATGCTCTTAGGTACTGCAGTCAGTTTGACTGGTGATCTCTTTCCTCGTTGAGAGTGGACTTCTAGGAAAATGGAGAATTGGTAGCACTGAATTTGGAATCTTCTAGTTGTAAAGGGCTATAAGAATCAGCTGCTCTTGTTCCATATTTTACAAGAAGAAAAGGAAGACCTAGAAAAGTTAACGGTTTACTCTGTCTCTACACAGTGGGTGGGTGGCCAGAGTTGAGACTAGAGACTGTTTTCTCTCAATTCTACCACTGTTTCTAATAAGCACTTCCGTTCAATTTGGAGTGAGAATGGAGGACTTTGTCTTTTGTTTAAAATCAAAGGTTCCTGATTTTCTTACCATGAATTTTGTGCTTTGTGAAGGTTTGCTTATTAGAATAGCAGTGCAGCTGTTTTACTTAGTGGCAAAAGTACTATTTCTCATTTTTTTATATACTTTAATATTTAGAACCATTCTGAGTAAAGTATTGTTGCCTTCCCAGAGTAAAACATGATCTAATTTTGACCACTGTTTTGCCTGACAGGAAGCCTGCTGACCTGCAGAACTTGGCTCCTGGGACCCACCCACCATTTATAACTTTCAACAATGAAGTCAAAACGGATGTAAATAAGATTGAAGAATTTCTCGAAGAAGTCTTATGCCCTCCCAAGTGAGTATCAAAGAAAATATGCATAGAAATATTGCCATCTCTTTATTTTATTAAAAAAATTTTTAATGTTTATTTTTGAGAGAGAGAGAGAGAGACAGAGCATGAGTAGAAGAGGGGCAGAGAGAGAGGGAGACAGAATCCGAAGCAGGCTCCAGGCTCCGAGCTGTCAGCACAGAGCCCAACGTGGGGCTTGAACTCACGAACCTCGAGATCGTGACCTGAGCCAAAGTCAGATGCTTAACCGACTGAGCCACCCGGGCTCCCCTATTGCCATCTCTTTAAAGTTTGGTCTTTTCTGGCCCTTAGAGACCTTTCTCCAGATGGTCCTGGCGTAAAACTCTTACAACATTAAGTCGCAGTGACTCGGGCTTCCCTTCATTCATTGTAATTAGCGCTCCACAGCTGTCAGAACTGGCTTCTGGCTCGGCCAGGAAGCCTAGATAGGAATGGGATTAAGCAATAAGAATACACATTGAAGGTGGGTTTGAGACGTGGGAGCTACGTTAGGTTAGCTCCGGTTATTTGAGGGGTAGCGGGCCCAAACCGAGAAGTTTGGGAAGGAGAAGAGACAGGGAAAGAGGTTCAGAGCGGAGGTAGCCAGAAGGGCTAAGCATTAGTGTGCAACAGGTTGCTGGCGGCTTCCTCATCAGGCCGTTTCAGAGGTAACTGTCTAAAGCTGTCACCCAAGGGACTTGACTCTTTCGACCGGTGTCCCTGGGATTCAGTTTTTATTTATGTATTTCTCTGAGTGTTCTAGATTCCCAGGCCCTGCACGTTCACCCACATGGCTAGCGACTTGGAAGTACTCCACTGTGTTTCCTACAACGTGAGGGACAGTTGAGGGACAGGCGGACCGTAGCGACAGCTACCCGAATTGCACATGTGTACTTTTGCACCCTACCGTAATCCCGGCGTAGCTTCAGTGCATTGTGGGTTTCTCTTAGGCTTTTCTCATTCCATCATCCTGAACACGGACATGTTTCTCTCCTGGCCTGGGGCTTTCTCGCTTGTTGATTTGACTTCTCTCCATATCCAGATAAATTTCCCAGGAATGGGATGTCTGGGTCCGAGGCTTCTAAAATAATTGGTTCCTCAGAACTCGCTCATTCGTTTATTCTCTAAACATTTCCCGAGCAAACAAAGCCCTCTGAATACCGTGGTGAATAAGATCCAGTTCCTACCTCAGGTCCATGATGGATGGAGAGGGGGTGGTGGGCAGGGTGAAGGGAAGTGAGCGGAGGGACGAGAGGCTTTAGAAAAGAGAGAATACCCGGATTAAGCTTTAATGCACAGAAAGTGGCATCCTGCAGGTGAACGAAGGAGAGCACCGGGCATTCCGGGCTTTCTTCAACTGTAGGAACAACGATTTTCAGTGTTCCTTCTTGTTGTTTTTCTCAGAAGGAGCAGACCTTAAGGTAAGAGTAGAACTGATACCAAAAACATTCAAGTGTCTTAGCATTCAGTGCTCTGTAAGACATCGTAGCTTCCTGAATTGGACCTGGAAAGTAAAACATTTTCACTTTGCTTTTTATATACCGAAATTTCAGCTCCATTTTGTTTGTTTTGTTCACAGAGATACTCTCCCCAGAGATGGTCTTTGCTTTCAGTTTAAATAATTTGAAACTTGGAAATCTTTCTAAAAAAAATAAGTAAATTAAAAACTAAGATTTGGAGATCTTTCCATCCTAAAGGGTTCACAATGTGCTAAATTCTCTCTAAGGGCATTTTCTTTTTTTAAATCATTTTATTGTTTTTCACTGTGCTAAATGTACTCTCTTTGAAATGTTTATTTTGAGAAAGAGAGCAAGAGGAAAGAGCGCAAGAGCATGTGCATGCGCACAGGTGAGCAGAGAGGAGGCAGAGAGAGAGAGAGAGAGAGAGAGAGAGACTCAGCACTGAGCCCAACACAGGGCTCGATCTCACGAGCGTGAGATCATGACCTGAGCTGAAATCAAGAGTTGGACACTTCACCAACTGAGCCACCCAGGTGCCCCAGAAGGGGGTATTGTTGATGTTGCTGACGGTTCTGCCGTTAACATTAACTAACGTTCAAGCGCCAATTATGTGCCGTGCACTGTGCATCATGGGTTATGTTTGTGGATGATCTCTGTCGTCTCACAGATTTTGTGGAGAAACTGAAGACCAGTAACCTACATGACCTGTCCAAGGTTTTACAGTCACTGGTGGCAGAGCTGGCACACGCCACAGCCAGGCCCATATGACTTCCAAGACCCGTGTTTCCTCTGTTTTCTTCCTTCTAGTTTTCTATGTTTTATATTGTTGACCTTGACTTTTATAACAGGATGAACTGTAAGTCTTTAATGGGATTGCGCTTTAGTGAGTATAAAATTGCAGGCTAGTTCAAGTTTGGAGGAAGGGTAGGAAAGAAATCAAAGATCGTTTCCTGTGATGGGCAAGTGGGACCCAAGGTGTTTGTCAAACTTCATTTAATGAATCCTTTTTAAGAAATAGGTGAGGCTTAACTTGGGATGAGTTTTTATTTCTATGCACTGGAAAAGCGCCTTCGGATCAGCAGCACCTTCCCCTTACGGGGCCCTGGAGCCCCTGCTGTGAGATGCCGATGAAGAGCAGGGTCTGTGTGCTGCACAGTTGTCTCCAGAGGATGCGCAGGAGGAGGAAGGAAGTTCTTTCCCTTCCCTTCCGTGCTGTTCTAGGACATTCAGGGACTGTCCTGGCCCACTGCCTTTCCCCTCAGGGACAAGAGGTCTTCAGTCCTTAACTACTGCTGACCCTCCTTGCGCCCTGACTGAGAGCCTTCGTGCTTTTAGACTGGATGAAGAGAAAAGGCAGGGGAGTTGCACGAGCCGGCACACCAGAATCTAGCATTGCTAATAACATGTTTTTGGCATTTGATGATACTGAGAACAGAGTGTTTTTATGCGAGCACTTCTGATTCAGTCATGACAAATATAAATACAGGCAACTGCTTGTCCTAGAGTTGTTTAGAATTTAGAGACTAGTGAAGAGCTTTAAATCAGGGATCTTTCACTGGCCTGTGTAACCAGCATACGTAGAAGAAACTTTCTCTTTCTTTTCCTCTGGGGAAAGTATTTATAAATATATACGTAGTTCCCCTTGCTTGAATTAAGGAGCTACTTTGCCAAAAAAAGCTTTCAAAAAAGCTTTGAAACTTGGAGTTTTAACAGAAGCAGACCTGTGTACTTGGCTAACTTACTGATAAAAAAAATAGGGTAGAGGAAGTTAGATAATTTTGGAGATAAGCTCTATAAAGGTTATTAATCCCTTTTTAAAAATGTTTATATATTTTTGAGAGAGAGAGAGAGCGCGCGAGCAGGGGAGGGACACAGAGAGAGGGAGACACAGAATCTGAAGCCAGGCTCCAGGCTCTGAGCTGTCAAGCAGAGAGACCGATGCGGGGCTCGAACTCACAACGGTTGAGATCATGACCTGAGCTGAAGTTGGCCGATCAACTGACTGAGCCGTCCAGCAGGCACCCCTCATCCTTTTTTTTTTTTAAAGTGCAAAATACAATGAAAGTTGAATTTACAAGGATAACTTAATGGGTTGTACAGTCAGACTTTATTCTTATAGTCACATGAGAAAGAAAACGCCTGGGATCTTTCCTAAAAGGATGGGAATATTCTTAGCTCATCTTACCATTCACAGTCTGTGACATGATACAGAATAAAAGACTGATCTGAAAGTCCTCGTACTCTGGATGCTCATGCCCATGGCGTTACTGACACATAGCCTTTATTAGTCACTTGCCTCCTTTTTGTTAGATGTTGAAATGAAGGTTTTCAGTTGAATTTTTGCTTTATCAAGCCATTTGGGAAAGTGAATAATGATGAATTGTTAAAATCCAGTATTTGGGGAAATGCAACACAAACTGGCAACTGATTTTGGACCTGTTGTTTCACAATTTGATTTATCTTTCAGAAAGAACCCAATCTGTAGTAAAACGAAATCAAAAACAATACTTGGGGACAGGAAACCTGAGTGTTAGTTTGGCAGTACTTTTACCTGGTCTAGGGATTTCAGGGCCAAGTATGTAAGCTTTCTGGAATAGGATTTCCAGAAAAATTCTCATTTAGGCAAAATGAGAATTCGAGGTGGTCTCTTAGGACTGTAAGTGTTCTATCTATTAAATAGTACAGACATAATGGTTTGTCTTGGAGAAGAGGAGGGCATACCTAGCCTGCTGTAGAGGACGGTTTTTAGTTTATAAGGATTGTAATAGGGGCTCCTGGGGGGCTCAGTCGGTTAAGTATGCAACTTCAGCTCAGGTCATGATCTTGTGGTTTGTGGGTTTGAGCCCCGCGTCGGGCTCTGTGCTGACAGCTCAGAGCCTGGAGCCTGCTTCAGATTCTGTCTCTCTCTCTCTCTCTCTCTCTCTCTCTCTCTCTCTCTGCCCCTCCCCTGCTTACACACTCTCTCTCTCTCTCTCTTAAAAATAAACATTAAAAAAATTTTTTTTAAATGAATCGTAATAGCATCTGTTTTCGTATGGTTAAGGATATGCTGACTGCAAGTCCTCCACATTCTTACCTGTTCATTAAAATAGGTCTCTAGTAAATATGCGTCTGTATGTTCATCCTTAGATCCCCTACACTTACTATAATGCCTCACAGAGTAGACACTTAATAATTAGCCTAAATGAATGTATGTGAATAATCAATATATAAATGATCTACAATTTAAGCCTGCCTTCCGGCCTGTTATTTTGAGAATTAGGAAGTTTATTTTATTAGAAAAAGTAGGTACGGCTAAATACTGGTTGGAGGAAAGAAGAAGAATTATGAAAACTTGGCTAGAGGAGGATATAGATGTACGTATTGAAGAGGCACTTAGATTCCTTGTGCTACTTTTGTTTGGAATGAATCAATGGAGTTACTGTATTATGAGCAGTAAAAACATTTAAACTGGGGGCTGGTTGTTTTTATAGTCAGGGGGACTTTAGGGATGGTGAACCTGGAATTAACTGTTTCAGCTCAAACCGGCGGGCTGGGGGGGGAGGAGAGAGAGAAAAAGAGAGGGTAAAGTTGTCTATAGTTAAGAGGAAAACATATATATATGTATATATATGTACATTGTATGTATGTATACATGTATATACAATGTATATATACATTGGAGCCACCTCCAATGTATACTATATTAATAATATGTAAATATATAAACTTGTGAAATTCATTGTTCATTGAAAAATTTGTTCTATAAATATTTTTCTTTATAAGAGAAATCTATAAGCTCAATAAGTGAAAGCTCTTAAAATGAAAGATAAGTTGAGCATACTTATCTTAGATACTTTATAATCTCCTTACCAATGTATCCTATGTCCAAATTTTCAGATGTACCTGTCCTTGATTTCAGAATCGCAAATGTAAAAAAAATACGAATATAAAAGCTAACCAGAAACTATAGCCTGCAACTAAACTAAATTTCTACCTAAAAATACCTCACCTTCATTTTTAATTTTAAAGAAGTGGAAAGACAGCATCCTAAAATATATGAAGAAATCTAAATTAGTAGTAGTTTAATGTAAGATTTTTTCCCAAAGTCTTACTCCCCCGAGCCCACTTTCCAGGGAAACTTCGCAGTGCCTTTGAGCAGATGAATCTTCCTACTGGGGTGCTGATGAATTCCTGTGGCCGCCCACTCCCTGAGTGGGTGCGACTCCGCCCAAGGGAAGAGGGAGGAGCTGAGCCTTTTCACTTGTATTTTCCAATTTGAGGAAGAAATGGACACTGAGTACGTGTGTTTGGAATTTAAATGTGCAAAATACACATCCGTGTGGTTTTTTTTTTTTTTAAGTTATGTGTCATGAATGTCTGTTGTCAAAGTAGATAACTTTGTAACGACACAACAGAACACTTGTTAGCAAAATTACGGACAATCTCTTTTCCTGTTGCCTAGTGCCACCCTTACAATGTCTGATACAGGGGAGGTTTCGGAAAATCCCGAGTGTGGGATTGAAGTGAGTGATCTGCTTCCTGCTGTTTTTGTCTTGACCCAAATGCCTGATTTTTCCTGCTGTTGGAGGCCCCTGGCACTGCTGCCTGGGGTGGTTCGGGGCAGGGCACACACGGAGACTGGTTGGCATCTCTGTTTTGAGAAAGCTCTATAGTTATGTGTGGCTGGTGCAACCGGAGGAAGTGAATTTTTAACTTGACATGACACTGGTTTATTTAAATACATATTTGGATAGCCAGCCACACATCACCGATGGCGACCCTGTTGGGAAATTCAGATATAGAGTATTTCTCCATTACAGAGGGTTCTTCGGACAGTGCTGCTCTGCGGTTCTCTTTCTAAGACACGAGTTGGCTCGGGACACACCTCCGAGCCAGCAGACTGTGTCCCCAGTGCTCTGATTTAGAAGACGGAAGTGAAGTGTGGATGCCTTTCACTTGCCAAGAATATTAATATGGGAACAAAAACACTGTGCAGAGCTTTGTTTCCTAAGGAAAAAACACGTCTTAAAAATATCATAGAAAACAGATAATGGCATTTCTTAGTGTCGTAACTGTTAAAAGATGTCTAGTAACTGCTAGCACGTTGGTTTGTGGATTGAGAGAACCCAACGCTAACGTATCTTTGGAGGATCTCTAAGCCTTTATCATCTTTTCCCACTAGGTACTTGAAGCTTTCACCAAAACACCCAGAATCAAATACTGCTGGAATGGACATCTTTGCCAAATTCTCTGCATATATCAAGAATTCAAGGCCAGAAGCTAATGAAGGTAAAAAAAAAAAACAACAACAAAAAAAAACCCACAAATGATTGGATTACCACTGCAGATAAACAACAACAACAAAACAACCCTCAAATCCAAAAAATCCCGTTATAATGGTGATTATTAATGAATACTTTGAAGTCCAGATATTCCCATTAAGTATTAAAAACTAGCTTTCCAAGTTGATTAGAGATTTGATGATAAACCAGGGTGAGTCCCAAATTGTCGTTTTCCCGTTTCTGGCTAGTGGCACAGTGCCTAGCGTACAGTGGATGTGATAAAATGTTTATTGAACGAATTGTTTTCATAGTCTTCTGAGAAGTTACCACCAAGGGGAGCTTTACCAAGAATTAACGGTGCATCAGAAATCATGGATTCCGTGGTTGTGGTGGTCTGGAATAGATTGCTCTAACTTCATTTAAATTATTACTAAATCTTTTGTTTATCGTTGGGTGCTGGCAGCCTAAAATCAGCCCGGATGGATTTTTGTGGTAATTGTCCTTAAAAATTTTTTTTTTTATTTTTACTTTTTAAAATACATTAAGTAGGCTCCACACCCAACATGGGGCTTGAACTCATGACCCTGAGATCAAGAGTTATGTGCTCTGCCACTGAGCCAGCCAGGCACCTCTATGGTAATTGTCCTTAAGGAGCAATTTTGGGAGGTCCTCTAAGAGAGCATTTATACTGGGGAGTATGTTTCCTCATTTCTTGCATCCTAAAATAGGATTTTAGTTTCAAGTCATATTTTCATGGTGAGTCTTGTTTAGGGTAGTGCAGATACAAATTCCTCCTTTTGTTTATTGAGGGCCACTATCCCACTTCATTTCCCGAAATCCTATATGGCGAAGGGAAGTCTTTTTGAAAGCGGTCCCATTCAGTGAACCTCGTCTTAACTACACCATTCAGTACTTTTTTCTTCTCTTTGAGAAGCATCAAAGCATCAAGCGTCATTCTCTCCGGATGAAACTCTGTGGAGAGAACATTAGTGTTTATTAATTAAAAGTAATCACAATAACCCAAAGGCCAGCTCCTAAAGACGCTTGAATCCCTCGTAGTTTTAGACAGTTTGGGAGCCCGGGTGTGGTTCTTTGAGGTAGAAGTTTATGGCTGCAGATGAACAAGAACACAAGGGGAAAACGGTCAGTGCTGGTTAAGCAAGAATAAACATCTTTTAAAAAGTAGAAACACGTGCTCGTTTTCTGATGTTGTTTCAGTAGGCAGAGTTCCAAGCTATTCAGGCTTTTTAATTATTATTATTATTAAATTTTAAAATTGCAGCAGTTTATAAGTTAGTATTGAATTTCAGTGGTTTCTGGGATAATAGTCCCTGCATTCGATGTTTTTCTACAGCAAAGGGAAGGAGGGAAAAGCCTTAGTGTCCAGGCCTGGCTCATAGCTATTACGTGTGTTCCAGGAGTTGCCTGGGTTTGGGAGCAATTTTCCTAAGTAACTGGCTCTTTTTCTGACGGATATTTCAGTGTCAGCCTTTTATTTATTTATTTATTTTTTAAAATTTTTTAATTTATTTTTTATTTATTTTTGAGAGACAGAGAGAGACAGCGCGCGAGCAGGGGAGGGTCAGAGAGAGAGGGAGACACAGAATCTGAAGCAGGCTCCAGGCTCTGAGCTAGCTGTCAGCACAGAGCCCGACGCGGGGCTCGAACCCACGAACCGTGAGATCATGACCTGAGCCGAAGCCGGACGCTTAACCGACTAAGCCACCCAGGCGCCCCAAGCCTTTTATATACTAAGTAAACAGTTGCATTGGAGCCCCGCCTGTCCACAGACAATATCTTCTGTTGTACCCTTCCTTCAGGCCGGTGACGCTTCTTTCCTTGACACTATCCTTTTATATCCAGATGCTTTTGAAGTCTCTGAGTTAAATTCGTAATGTTTTTATTTCTCCACCTAGCCTTTGGAAGCTGGAGGGTGGCTGAATTTCTTTTTTGACACTTGGTGGGGAGGAAAGGGGAATAAAATATGTTTGCTTAACCCCCGCCCCCCCAAAACAAAGCCAAACAATTGCTTTGGGGGATGCGATCCAGGGGAGAAAGTGACTCATTTAAGTATAACTTTGTATTCTATTTTTTCCTATCAATTTGTTACTGTCTTAAGTAGCCACCTACGCTGACTGTCCTTAAAATGTTGTAACCACTAAGAACAAACCACATAATGGATCAGACAGTGCATAACTTAGAAGGCTTTATATTAAATTACCTATTGGTAAATAAGAATTCCAGTTGCCAAGCAACCTTCCCCCATAGGGCCTGTCACTGCCAGGGGACTTTAGAGAACAATATTCCAAATTACTTTGGAGCTTATTGAGTATATATATATATATATATATATATATATATATATATATATATTTGTTGCAGATGTCTTATCTGTTGTTTTAGTGCAATGAAATGCCTTAAATAAGCCTAAGAAATTAGTGCTCCGCCTCCTTTTCCTCCCAAACTATAAACTGCTTACATAGAGACAGATTTGTCATTTTACACGATAAATCGGGGTAGGCGAGTTTTTGATTAGTTTTACCAGCCTATTAAATATTTTACAAAACTCAATATGTTTGAGCAGTTTTAAGACCTTTTAAGACCTAATTTAAGTAAGGGATTAGATGTCTAGATCCTGCGGTATTGGGCCAGTGAAAGAGAAGGGTTAGTACTTAGATTGGGTAGAAAATAAACAAATAGGGTTTAAAGAATACAATAAAGGGAAATGTGGTAGGTATGGAGAGAGGGAGGAAGGGAGCAAGGAAGAAGGAAGGAAGGAAGGAAGGAAGGGAAAGGAAAGGAGAGAAAGGTAATTCTTTTGGTGACATGTCCAAGTTGATTGGGAGTAATCTTTTGGAACATTAAAAGAAGTTAATAGGTAATTCCTTTTATGGGAATGAGTTAGGTATGACTTGTCCAGATCTACTTTTCTTTTTTAGTTCTGTGACTTCCTTTATTTATATAAATTATTAAGTTCCCAAATGTAACTGTTTAATAGATAATTTATTAGACTATTGGTACTCATAATAGTCTTTTTAAAAAAAAAATGTTTATTTGTTTTGAGAGAGGGAGAGAGAGAATCCCGAGCAGGCTTGAAAGTGTCAGCACAGAGCCTGACGCAGCGCTTGATCTTACAAACTGTGAGAGCATGACCTGAGCCAAAATCAAGAGTCACTTAACTGACTGAGCCACCCAGGCGCCCTGGTATTTATAATATTCTTAAGAGCTCCATGAATTTGGCAGTGATGAAATCTGCCATTATATGTTGAGGCATATTTTGTAGTGGCCAAATTCCTATTTTTAAATGGAGACAAGGAATCTGTAAGTTCTAATTAGTTCCTTTTTATTCAGAATTCATCTTCCCTTCCTCCTCCCCTCCCTGTCTCCTTCCATTTCTCTCCTTCTCTCTGTGAAGTGTTTGGAATCAGAGGGTGGTGGTTCACCATTGTAACTATGTTACTGAATTGTATATTTAATCATCTTTAAATACTCATTACCTCCCTCTGTTTTCTACCTGGCCTTTAAAAATTGTTTGTGGAAGATTACCCTTTATTGAAATTGGCATAATCATGTTACATTTCATGCTTTCTGCCTTACACTTACTCATTCAAATTATACAACTGATTGAGTCATGTATGCTTATTGAGAAAGTTAAAATAGTTTAGAAATAAATTTAATAGGATTTTACTGCCCCTTCTTAATAACCTTATATAAATCCTTCCCCAGCGGTTAGTATTCATCCTTTTCTCTATGTAATTTTGCAAACATTGTATATGAGTGTGTGTTTTACGTTCTGCAATTGTCTTTTTCATATATGATGTGGTAGAAGTCTTTCCATATCAAAATATAGATCTACCTCATTTTTAAGAAATGTTGCTTAATGTTCCATAATATGGATTTTTATTTTAACTGTTTCCCTGTTGATAGTCCTATAGACTGTCTCAAGTTTTTTTTATCATGACAGACAATGCTGTCAGTGAATGTCCTTGTGCTGGATTCCAAATAGGTCAAAGAATTTTGTTCCTCAAAAGTCCACACTAGTTTATATTCCCACTAATGTGAAAGTATTCATTTCCCCACACTTCTGACCCTGGCGTGTGTGTGAGTGTGTGTGTGCGTGCGTGCGTGCGTGCGTGCGTGCGTGCGTGAAAATCTTTGCTATATTTTCATAGATAAAGGGTGTTTTGACTTTCAGAATTAATTTAAAACTAATTGTATGGCCTCTGTTGTAATTAAGTACTAATTTTTTTTGAGAGCTTTTGAAATACCTCTTTAGAGATTGCAGCATTACCACAGCAGGGGTATTAGAGAGTAACAGTGCTCAGACAAGAGCTACTTTCTCATGGCTTGCTACTGCCTCCTAGTGGTTAATGTTGATATTTTCTTTCTCTTCATCAACTTCAGATTTGTTGGTCTTCAAAACTTCGTTGTATTTATTGAATGATGCTCTTTAGTACCTCTTGGCACCTCTGTTTTTCCTTGTTTTGTTGGGCTTCCTTGTGTTGCATACAAATGGAATCCAAGTAACTCAGCATTCTTTGTTTTCATTAATATACCCTTTATTCTGAGATTCTTAATGAATAATCACTAATATTTTAATGAGGCACAGCAATGCAACTTCGTTGCAGAGGCTTTACTAAGTCCAAAATAATGGAAAGAATAGTAATTGTCATGCTTGCCAAGTTCTTAATTTTCGCCTGTGCCTTATTATGTCTAGGACGATAAGCATTATATTTCAAACGTTGTAAATTTAGGATATTTTATTTTTCTGCTGGATACATTTGAAAACCAGTTCAGGAAAAGGATGAATTTAGAGTAGGTTGAAGATCATAGACTTGTCCAGACTTGTCATTCCTCTCAAGTGCCATTGGAGACATTGTTTCAGTATTTGAATTTAGGCACTATTCTCCTCCCTAGAGGCCGTGATTCTGTTCATTGTAAATTAAAGAACAAGTCATTATATCTAATGTGTATTTATTCTGTGTTCGCTGATTTTGATAGGAAGCATATTGAATCTTTAAGTTGGTTCCTTTACCGTCCTGAGAGTCTGCTGTCCCATCCCAGCACTTTTACATACAACCATGAAAAGTCTTCCATCAACCCCTGGACTGCTCACTAACCCACCCGTTCCTCCCATTTCATTCTCTTGTTAATTTATAAATTTAACATTTCAGATGACTGCGTGCACGAGAATAACTTGTATGTAATCAACAACAAGTTATATTAATTGCCTTTGTATTTTTGATCTCTTTTTAAATGGCTTACTTCCCGGTCACTTCCATCGTTGCGATTGAGCGCTGCTAACTCCTCAGCCTTATTTTACTGGTTCTAGTGCCCTGCTGCCTAACTGTTTGCTCTGAGAAATGAGCTAGCTTGATCCTGGCTATGGCTAGAGCGACCTTTTATTAATAAAATAGGGAGTTCTTTGATCTTGTTCTTGTCATCTATCGCTCGACATACATACATTCCAATTTGTTCGATATTTACCTAAGTAAATTTTTACCATTGCTTCTTTACATTTTAAAATGGCTCTTATGTTCTACAGCAATGTGCAGTTCCTACCTCCGTTTCAGCTTCCCACGAAGATATAACAGTCAGATACAAATATCTCCACTCCTGACTTTAAAAGTATCTATTCTGAGGCGCCTGGGTGGCTCAGTCGGTTAAGGGTCCGACTTCGGCTCAGGTCATGATCTCACAGTCTGTGGGTTTGAGCCCTGCGTCGGGCTCTGTGCTGACAGCTCAGAGCCTGGAGCCTGCTTCAGATTGTGTGTGTGTGTGTGTCTCTCTCTCTCTGCCCCTTCCCTGCTCACTTTCTGTTGCTGTCTCTCAAAATAAAATAAAGACAGCAAAAATTAAAAAAAAATAAAGTAAAAAATAAAATTATCTATTCTGCATTTTTGCCTGATTTCCTTTTGAACCCTCTCCAGACATTTATGAAACTCTAAACTTTTATACTTAGTTGTTAGCCTTTCTCAGTCTGGGGCAGATGTGGCTCAGGTGTCTAGTTTGTGCTTGGGTAGAGTGCCATGAATTTTAGGGATATGCAGAAGAAGCACAAGACAGGGACTTCACCTTTAAAGAAAAAATAGTGCGTTTGGGGAAACAAGAATAATGTATTAATTTGATAACAAGAATTAGAAGGAAGGAGTTTATGATTTAGTAGACTATTAGTTTAGTATAAACCAGCCCCGAGTTTAAAAGTTTAACAGTTCTAAAAATCTAACAATGCTCCTATTAAAATACTGAGCATAACGAATACATATTTTTATTTTATTATTTTTTTTAATGTTTGTTTAATTTTGAGAAAGAGAAAGAGAGCATGGTGGGGGAGGGGGGAGGAGCAGAGAGACAGGGAGACAAAGAATCTGAAGCAGGCTCCAGGCTCTGAGCTGTCAGCATTTGAGCCCAACGTGGGGCTTGAAATCACGAACCATGAGATCATGACCTGAGCCAAAGTCGGACGCTTAACCAACTGAGCCATGCACCCCACTAATACATAGTTTTAAAAAACATATTAAAAAAACTGGGTGATGGGCATTGAGGAAGCCACTTGTTGGGATGAACACTGGGTGTGTATCTAAGTAATGAATCATGGGAATCTACTCCCGAAGCCAATTAGCTACTTGACAATAAATTATATATTAAAAAAAAAATTTCAGGTAGAGTGGGAAAAAAATATTAAAAAGTACACAGTATGCAGTTATCAAATACTGACTTTAAAGTAACTTTTTAAAAAAATGTTTATTTATTTATTAAAACTTTTTAAGTGTTGGAGGCGCCTGGGTGGCTCAATTGGTTAAACGTCTGATTTTGGCTCAGTGCATGATGTCACAGTCTGTGAGTTCAGCTCAGCGCATGATATCGCGGCTTGTGAGTTCGAGCCCCGCGTTGGGCTGAAAGAACATGAAGCAGGCTCCAGGCTCCTGAGCTGTCGGCACAGAGCCCGACACGGGGCTTGAATCCACTGACGGCGAGACCATGACCTGAGCCGAAGTTGGACGCTTAACCGACTGAGCCAGCCAGGCACCTCTCTGTCCTTTGTCAATGCACAGTTTTGTTTCCAAGCTCTGTTGGTTTTTATCTCCAAAGTACCTCTAAAATCCATTTATTCCTTTTTATGTCTACACAGCTCCTTTTATCTGGACTGCTAGGAAGGGACCAAGGGATGAGTGGGTGGGAGCAATGTGGAAGAAGAGGTTTCGGGTTAGGACATATTTATGTTGCTGGTGAAATATCTAATATGCGGCATATGAAAACTTACGTCTTTTTCTCTAATGGAACCAAGTTTATTCAAACTTATAACCGTATCACTTGTCACCTTGGGATGTTTAACTTTTTTTGTGGCCAAGCACTGTAGTCATCAATGTGAGTTCGTCCATTCAGGGCGTGGAGGGTGAAGGTGGATTGGGAAGGCAGAGGATAAGAAGGATAATAGAAGACCTGTCCATTCCGTATTCCTCTCCAACGACATTCCCCCTCTGCTGAAGGTCCTTAACCTTGACTTTCCAGGTATACAGGGGTGGCTCCCGTCTCACTTAATGTCTGAATTATAACAATTAAAGCACCTTAACCTATTTGGCTGACGAGCCCCCTGATTCAGTATCATAAATTGAACTCACTCATCTGACCTCGGTGTTTTCGATTATAAAATGTGCTATTCTTGGCTTCTCGTGTATTACAAAACAGTGTGCAAAGACTTCAGGTTTTCTGCTTGGATTGTCTGTATTGGAGTTTCTTAACACGTTTCTTGGTGATAAATCCAAACATTCCGGGAAAAACAGGCGTTAATATTTCAGGGCAACAATCTCTGTCGTGGCAAGATTTTCTTCCCTAGATTTGAATTAATAGGTGTGCCTTTTCGCACTCACTTTTCTAGTTTAAGCAGCAAGTGTGTGGGCCGTAGTGTGTTTGTTTGTAAGCGTAAAATTTTCTTGATCTTCTGTATGTGACTAAGTGGGGCACTTAGTTGTTAAGTTTTACGGATTGCAGTTTCTGAAACGATGCTGCTTGCTTCTGTATTTATCTGGACAGAAGTGTTTGTCTCATCCCTGGCCCCAAGTGAATACGTTCCTGGAAAGCAGGGACTTTGGCTGTCCAGCCCAATGCGCTTCGCGTCCGAGTAAGCGCCTGATAACATCGTTATGGGCTGGAAGAGTAACACTTCTACTTCGGGGCTTGGGTGGTCCTCCTTCTTACAGTAGCCCCATCTTTCTTGCAGCACTGGAGAGGGGTCTCTTGAAAACCCTGCAGAAACTGGATGAATATCTGAATTCTCCCCTCCCTGATGAAATTGATGAGAACAGTATGGAGGACATTAAGTTTTCTACACGTAAATTTCTGGATGGCAACGAAATGACATTAGCTGACTGCAACCTGCTTCCCAAACTGCACATTGTCAAGGTAGGTCTGTGGGATGTGGTGTCCCGTTGCCATTAGGCCGGCTATTCTGTGTTTATTGAGATAGCACTTTCTTTGTGCGTAAAATTTTCTTGATCTTCTGTATGTGACCAGGAGGCCCCTGAACAATAGAACTTAATGCTAGTTAGGCAACAGTTGAAATGCCCCAGAGTTAATTAAATGGAAAATTATGTCTTGAAATTGAGGCATATGAGAAAGAAGAATATTTTTTCCCTCGACTGCATAAAAGTTAAACAAGTGTGACAGGTAACATGGAGTTGGAGTTTGTTACACTGACTTATATTGTCAAATTGTGTTCTGTGATCATCTGGTTATTTCTGTACGAGGCAAAAAATACTTAATGAGCATTTCTTGTGTAAGACACTGTGCTAAATAGTAGTAAACACTAGTCATGCAGTAAAGGTCAAGACCAAGGAAAAACCACCATCTAAACTAGTATGTGTGCTTTAAGGTATTTATCCAGTCATGACACTTGGCTGTCTCTCTTGATCCCCAGAGTGGGCGTTCCCGGTCACTGTGACATTGCTGACGTTCCGATGTTGTGTGCGGTCCTGTCATTATTTAAAACTCTAGTTAGGACGAATGTGACTTCTTCTCCAAAAAAAAAAAAAAAAAAAAAAAACACCAGTTCTCAGAGATTCAGAGAGTTAGTTCACCCCCAAACCAGAGGTCTGTCTGGCGTACAAGTCTTGGGAAATAAATGTTCGCTTCCGATCTCTTTGTGTTTCAGGTGGTGGCCAAAAAGTACCGCAACTTTGATATTCCGAAAGGGATGACCGGCATCTGGAGATACCTAACTAACGCTTACAGTCGGGATGAGTTTACCAATACCTGTCCCAGTGACAAGGAGGTCGAAATAGCTTACAGCGACGTAGCCAAAAGACTCACGAAGTAAACCGTCCTGATGTCTTCTCATCTTCCCCTAAGAATATGCTTCTCCTAACAGACTGCTCCTGTTCCCATAAAGTAGAAATCTTATTTTGCATGAACGTGCAGTTATTCAGGATTAGGATAAAGGATAGACAAGGCATAATAGCTGTCGTTAAGTACACACTCCTAAGCAGTATTATGTTAAAATTCTTCACTCTGCCTCCCCCTCCCGCCCATAGCCTCCCCCGCCCCATTCGGGGACACTCCGTCATGCTCTTTTCACCTTAGAGGTGGCTTGCCATCCCTCCAGAGCCCTCACCGTTGTGTCGGTTCACTGTGTAGACGGCAGAACTTGTGAGTGTTGACGTTGACCACGGCCGCCTCGGTCAGGCCCCCTGCTAGCACACGATGCGTGGCACAAGGCATGTCGATGTCTGTTTGGAATTTTAGCATCGCTCATATGCGAAGGGATCGCCACCGTCTCAGAATACCGCCGCGCCCATCAGGTTCAGGATAATCCGTCCCGGGTGTGCTCCCACCAGTGAAGAGAGCCTTCCACCAAAAGTCACTACACACTTCGCTCTTTCACGTCTGTATGTGGGTATTTACTTTCCCCAAAAGCATTTATCCTTCATAGCAGTGATAGCGCCTGACACTATGTAGAAGCTAGAAGTTAGGAGAGAGGGCTGATCATTCTCAAGGTCTTCCTCAAGCATTTTATCTGTACGAGAAAAACCAGTGGGCACCTGTTGTTCTGTCTACATGTGTAGGTTTGTGTTTTTTGTTTTTGTTTTTGTTTTGTATGTATTCTGCCCAGTGCCATTCCTTTGGAACATTATTGCTTTCCTCCTTTATTTAAAAAGCTCCTTTGTAGGCAAGCACAGACCTTGCTGCCTGTAGATCTTTTGAGCAACACACTACATAAACCGATATTTAGTTGATTTTGCTGTCGCAGTGCAGCAATTTGTCATGTAAAGATTAACCCTTACAGATATTAACCTAAGGAATGTAGGGCGGGTTCATCCAGATGTCAAGTAGAATTTTGTTTCTGAGGCCTATTTAATTAATATGGATACCCTAAAGAATGCATTATCCATCCTCTCTTAGAAACAAGATAAAACACACATGACGAGCTTTCCCATTCCACCCCCATTTGCTGTTCAACTTTGGGTAGAGAGAGGATGGTTCACTCCTTTGGGACTAAATTGTAGTTGTGATGGTGAGTACGAATTTACTGCCGTTTCGCCTCATCTCAATCACTGTACTTCCCTCAATTAAATTTTTCTAAAGCCACACGGAGGAGTAGCACTCTGCGTGCTTGTTTTTTCAACTGAAGTCCTAAACCAGGGATGATCTGTGCTCTGACAAGGGAGGATGAACTTGGTAAAAATAAAACAAAAGTCTGCTATGTATTTATTCATTAAAACAAAAAACAAATGTACTTTATAAATACCGCTTCAAAGACCCTGGCTGTGACTAGACTACATTTTTGGTCATTTTTTATACGTAACGTAGTTTAAGAAGTGCTATTTCTCGTAGGCTGTTTTTGGAAATTTAAGTATATTATTGCTTTCAAATGGCAGTGCTTTCCAAACCCCTTTGATATGGTAACATTCAGTCGGCGCTGGTGTTCTGGAAGCAGCCCGATTTTTATAAACATCCTGCATCTTTATGATAATTGCTTGGTGGAGAAAGATGAGCTCCATATTTTATCCATTTGGCTCAGGGAAGTCTCTTTGCCTTACCTTTCTTAAAACTCGTTCTTGCTGATCAAAAGTTTGGGCACCCACCTTTTTTATAATTAAATATTGGATGATGACTTTTCTGGTTCCAAGAAAAGCACTCAGGTTATCCTTGAGAAGCTCGATATAGCAGTAGCTTCAGTGGGTGAAAATGTCACACCTGCACCAGGACACCAGGCCGCATGCAGCCATCGCCACCTCTCACCCACTTTTTAAGTAGTAAGTTGGCATTCAGGTGATCCTGAACCATGCCTCGTAGCCTGAAGTATGAAAAAGGTTCAAGAGAAGGGGGGGTCTGGTCTTCCAGGTGGTGGACTAAGTGGTGCAGAGGAGAGGGTAATGAGGACAGAGGGACATCCGTCAAAGTAGAGTGATGGAAAACACATCCTGGAATTCAAGTCATGAAGTATTTTCACTTTGGATATTTATTCTCTTCAGTGTCTTTTTAAAATTTATCCCATGACTATACTTGGCTCTCTCTCTGGATATCCAAGGAAGGCAGGTTTATCTCTTCTGACTTTGATGTAGAAAGCCTTTATTACTTTATCAGGGAAGATAGTTAAATGACATCGAGATTGGCAAATGGACAAAAGCTAGTAAAGAGGATAATCCCAGAACATGCTTTCTTTTCTTTTCTTTTCTTTCTTTCTTTTTTTTTTTTTAATATCCCACTTTATACTTGTGGAAAGGTCATAGCTTAAAATCTTGGGAGATATTAGGACATCAAAGTTTTCATGGAAATTCATGTAGTGTACGAATTGACATAATGCAGATCATCTGATATTATTTCTACAACTAAATCATTTACCCCTTCATGTAAACTCACCCTTACATTCCACTTCAACAAGATTAGATTCTGAATGGAAACACTCACTGTTTTCCAAGGGATTTTGAGACATTTTTTGTGTTAAACAGTTGGAAAGCTCTTCACTATTTCAGCTGATGTAACTTCCTTTTGTTTTTTTTTTTTTTAATGTAGATGCAGATATTCTCTACCCTTCTATCTTTTATTAGGATTGTTGACTTTGTGATGAAAAATCATGTGAGATTCGATTTCTTCGTAACTCAGCTTACACAATTTATCTTTAAATTCTTGAGCAATCTGTTTGCATTTAAGAGATTTCTGACGTTCTTACACTAAGTTGATCAACTTTAGAATTTAGGCATTTTAACTTCAGTTGACTTTTGAATCTCTCCAGAGTTATGTAGATAGCTCTTATTTCTGTACATTTAAAATATCCATTTAGAAAATATCTGCAAGGTAAAAAATGAGAAGAAATAGCAATGTATTTTTTCATGAACATTTTGATACACATTTCATCAAGTTTATTGATTAACCATTTTCTTATACTGGTTATAATCAGTATTTGATTCTGAGAGGGAAGTATTCATTATTGATATACTGTATGGGCTTTTTTTATTCCATCCTTTACAAATGATCAAGATTGGAGCTGTCAAAATTATATTTTTATCATGGAAAAAATTTCAACTCCCAAGTCATAATGTTGAACACAATTGGAATATTTTCTTTAGAATTACTTGAAAAGGCAAATGAAAGCTTATGATAGAATGCTTGTATTTTCTTTTCTCTCTCTAGAACCAGTATATTGCTGGCAGCTATTGTATTAAAAAATAAAGTATATTTTCACTATCATAAAAGGTTCTTTTTTCCCCCCTCATGAAAATAAATAGCAACCTGGGGTAAAAGTGTTTTACTTGAGACCACTTTTTTCCATGAGGGAGTGATTCAGCACATTTAGTAGATTAAAGGGGGAAAAATACAGTCATCTCAGTAGGTGCATAAAATAATTTGATAAGAACTTTCATGATTCTCATTCTTAGCAAAATAGGACCAGAGGCAATAAAAATGTTTAACCCGATAAAGCCATCTGAGAATCTATAGCAAATTTCTTATATAAATATGAAACAGAAGCCCTCTCATTAAAGGCAGGAATACTCTAGGTTGCCTTTTATTACAGCTATTATCCACCTACTTCCTACAGCTACTTTGTTAGAAGCATTTTAGCCAATGCAGTAAAATCAGTAGAAAGAATAGGGAGTGGAAAAGAAGTGACCAAATGGCTGTTCTTTGCAGATGATACATACTACATAAAGGAAATCCATAATAACCTATTAGAAATAATAAAACTCAGCCAGAGTGCTAAGCACAATAATGAAGAAATATAATTACTATATATTAATATTAACCATATTAAAATTAATAAACTAGTAACATTGGGTGACAATTCTCTTGGACAAAAACCTGGGTGACTGAAGAAAATTGATGGCAAATTGTCAGTGTATACTGTTTTGAGCTTTGAGAAATTTACAGCAAATATATTACCTACCTATTCCAAAAGATAAAGGTGTTTTAAAAGATAAACTATAAGCTATTTAGGATCAAAATGTGCAATTCCTTTATGAAGAAAATGCAAAATATTATCAAAAGACCTAATGGAAATCTGCTCAATGGATAGGTATACCACGTTCATGGATAGGGAGTTTAAGAGTCTTTGAGTTTCAATTCAGTCTCAAGTAATTTATAAATTCAATATATTTTCCAACAAAATCCCAACATTTTGTGTGTGTGTGTGTGTGTGTAAACTAGATAAATGGATTAAAAAAAAAAAACTCATGGAAGAATTAATTCCCCCTCAAATAGCCAATATATGGAGAAGGGAAGGAAGCCTAGGAGACTTGCCTGGCAAGATATAAAGACTTAAAAAAGCTTATAATAATTGATAGTAGGTTACGGCAACAAAACATTCATACTGCAACTAATAAAAACACCAAAGTAATATTTTTAAACATCAGAAAACTGTGGAAGCAAGAACAAAATGAATTGGAATTTCAGAGGAGAAAGCCTTTCTGAGGTGAACTGATGGTCTGGTAATTTTCTTCCCTGGGGGCATTTGCTGATTCTGGGCCTGGGACTGAGGATTGGGTTTGGCCCATGCAGAGGAGCTCTTCTGGGGAAAAGAAAATCCCAAGGCTCTTGGTTACAGGGCACACTGGAAACCTGGGACACCCCAAATACATGACTGGATTTCTCACAGGACATTTGCTGAACTCCAGGGCTGTACAGGGCATGATAGAAGCTAAGCCCAGGGCTTCCAAAAGGCAGAATGAGATCTCCTGCAATCTCGCCACATTTAGGAGACAAAATTTCATTACCTGGAGGGGTTTACCCAAAACACACAGGAGTGTAATGGTTGCCTAGCACTGGGGGCGGGGGTGGGAGTTGCAAACAAGCATGAGGGATCTTTCTGAGATGATGGAACTATTCCAAATATGGATTATAGATAAGGGTCTAGTGTCCACAATATATAAAGAATTCATATAACAATAACAAATGAGCAAGGATGTGAATAGACATCTCTTCAAAGAAGATACACAGGTGGCCAATAAACACATAAAAGAAGCTTAACGGTCATTCTGGAAATGTAAATTAAAACCCCCCAAATACCCTCTAGTATGGGTCTAATAAAGAGGATGGACAATTATTAAGTGTTGGCAACGATGTGGAGAAATTACAACTCTCATGCATTGCTGGTGGGAATGTAAAATGATGCAGCTGCTTTGGAAAACAGTCTGGCAGCTCTTCAGAAAGTTAAACATAGAGCAACCATATGACCCAGCAATTTCACTCCTAGGTTTACAGCCAAGAGAATTAAACTGTTCACACATCTTTTGCATGGATGCGCATGTCATTGTTATAATAGCCCCCGAATGGAAACAACCCAGATAGCATCGGATGAATGGTTAAAAAAAAAAAAAAACATGCAAACCTATATATCTATATCACCTATATATCTGTATCACCTATATATCTACATCACCTATATATCTGTATCACCTATATATCTATCACCTATATATCGATATCACCTATATATCGACATCACCTATATATCGATATCACCTATATATCTGCATCACCTATATATCTGCATCACCTATGTATCTGCATCACCTATATATCTGCTTTGCCTATATATCTGCATCGCCTATATATCGGTATTGCCTATATATTGGTATCACCTATATATCTACATCACCTATATATTGGTATCACCTATATATCTACATCACCTATATATCGGTATCGCCTATATATCTGCATCGCCTATATATCGGTATCGCCTATATATCTGCATCGCCTATATATCGGTATCACCTATATATCAGTATCGTCTATATATCGGTATCGCCTATATATCTATATGTTCATGCACTGGAATACTATGCAGCATTAGTACAGATACAAGGTACAACGTGAATGAATCTTGAAAACGTTGTGCTCGTTGAAAGAAGCCAATCACAAAAGGCCGAATATGGTTCCATTTGTACAAAGTGTCCAGAATAGGGAAATCTTACAGAGACTGACAAGCTAACGGGTTGCCAGGAGTTGGGGGAGGCGAGAATGCGGAGGGACTGCTGGTGGGTATGAGGTTCCTTTTTTGAGTGATGAGAATGTTCTGAAACTGAATAATGGTGATGGTTGTTCAACTTTGTGAATACTAAAATACAACACACACACACACACACACAACCCACTGAATTCTGTACTTTAAAAGGATGGACTTTGTAGTATAGAATTTATATCTCAATTTTTTTTAACATTTATTTATTTTTGAGAGACAGAGAGACAGAGCATGAGCAGGGGAGGGGCAGAGAGAGAGGGACACACAGAATCGGAACCAGGCTCCAGGCTCTGAGCTGTCAGCACAGAGCCTGACGTGGGGCTTGAACCCACGAACTTGTGAGATCATGACTTGAGCTGAAGTTGGATGCTCAACCGACTGAGCCCCCCAGGTGCCCCTATATCTCAATTTTTAAAAATTGCACGGAAGCAGCTCTGCCGTACTAAAGTTTGGGATAATCAGTGTTTTGGCAGGTTAATTGCCAAAGTTAGTGATGTGGCTTTCTTTTGTGTTTGAACTAGAGTTCAATTTAAATGTCATCCAAAATGTAGTCTTAAAAGGGAAAAAGGAAAAAAAATAATTAAAAAAATTTTTTTAATGTTTATTTTTGAGAGACAGAGATACAGGGTGAGCAGGGGAAGAGCAGAGAGAGAGGGAGACACAGAATCGTAAGCAGGCTCCAGGCTCTGAGCTGTCAGCACAGACCCCGACGTGGGGCTTGAACTCAAAAACTGTGAGATCATGACCTGACTTGAAGTCTGACGCTCAACCAACTGAGCCACCCAGGCGCCCCTAATTTTTTTTTAATGTTTATTGTGAGAGGGAAAGAGAGAGTGAGCAGGGAGAGGCAGAGAGAGGGAGAACGAGAATCCCAAGCAGGCCCTGCGCTGCCAGCGCAGAGCCCAGCGATGGGCTTGAACCCACGAAACAGCGAAATCATGGCCTGAGCCGAAACCGAGAGCTGGATGCTTAACCGACTGAGCCACCGAAGTACCCCAAAAAAACAATTTTCTATAAACCATTTAATTTTGTTCACCTAAAATGAGTGAATTCTACAGTTTGTGAATTATGCCTCAATAATTTTTTAAGCTAAAAATCACAAATCTGAAATTAAGAATTCATTTTATGAGTTTAACAATAGGATGAACACAGCAGAAGACAAGATTAGTGCTCAAAGGTAGGTCGACAGAAAAAATGAACTGAAGCAAGGCACTGAAAAGAATGCAAAAACAAAACAAAACAAATCTACAAGGAAAATATGAGAGGCACAACACAATCTAAAGATAGGTGTAATTGAAGTTGCAAGGAATGGGGTAGAAGCAATATTTGGTGAAATAACGGCTGAGAATTTTCCAAACCTGTTGACAAGACACCAACCCACAGATTCATTAGCTTCAGCAAACCCCATATGTAATCAAAACAGAGACCACAACATAGAATATCATAGTCAAACTGCTGAAAACCAAAGACTGAAAATCCTGAAGGCAGCCAGAGAGAAATGACACATAACCTTTGAAGGAGTCACAATAAAACTAATAGTTGACTTTTCAACAGAGGTGCTGGAAGCCAGAAGAAAGGGGGAATCTTTAAACTGCTAAAAAGAAAAGGAAAGGAAACCCTACAAACGGAGAATTCCGTACTTAATGAAAGTATTCTCAAAAGCTAAGTCAAAAGGCATTTCCACAGAGACAAAAGCTGAGAGAATTCGGCACTAGCGGACCAATGCTACCAAAGGTACCAAAAGAAGTACTTCAGCCCAAAGGAAAATGACCCTCCGGCGGAAGCACAGAAACAGAAGGAAGAGTAAGCAATGGAAAAGGTAAAACCTGTAGGTAAATGTAAAAGAATATTGACTATTTAGACAACAGTGTCTTGCAGATACAGTATCACTGTTGTATATTTTACTTCCGTGGAAGTAAACATTTACATGTCTATACTCTGTGGAAGTATATTTGGTGGAACATATAACCGGCTTACAGAAGTAAAATATAATGAAGTAGAATAGAGAATGTGGAGTACATAGCTGGTTATATATTGTAAATATATGACATTGGTGGAAGTGTAGTAGGAGCGTAAGTGGAGTTAAGTACTTGTACAATCCTTACATTATTGGGCAAGTGGTAAAAGTATTAATTTAAGAAAACTACAATAAACCATAGCTAGGATAGCTATTATGATAATTATAAGAATAAACATCTAAGATTCAAGGGGAAAGGAATTTTTAAAAAATCCAATGAATCCCAACAAAAGGACAAGAGGACTAAAGGAATAAACGATAGGACAAATTGAAAAAATAGAAAAAGGTTAGCTATACACCATATACCATTAGTAATTATATTAAATATAAGTGTGCTAAACAATCATTAAAAATCAGAAAGTGTGGGGGCGCCTGGGTGGCTCAGTTGGTTGAGCGCTGACTTCGGCTCAGGTTACGGTCTTGCAGTTCGTGAGTTCGAGCCCCGCGTCAGGCTCTGTGCTGGCAGCCTGGAGCCTGCTTTGGGTTCTGTGTCTCCCTCTCTTTCTGCTCCTCCCCCACTCGTTCTCTCTCTCTCTTTCTCTCTCTCTCTCTCTCTCTCAAAAATAAACATTAAAAAAATTTTTAAATTTTTTAAAAAATGTTTTATTTTTGAGAGACAGAGAGAGAGAGAGACAGCGTGAGCAGGGGAGGGTCAGAGAGAGAGGGAGACACAGAATCCAAAGACAGGCTCCAGGCTCCGAGCTGTCAGCACAAAGCCCGACGTGGGGCTCGAAGCCACGAACCGTGAAATCATGACCTGAGCTGAAGCCGGATGCTCAGCCGACTGAGCCACCCAGGCGCCCCAACATTAAAATTTTTTTAAAAAAATCAGAAAGTGTTCCTCTGTCCCCCTCTCTCTCTGCCCCTCCCCTGCTCATGCTCTCTCTCTCTCAAAAATAAACATTAAAAAAGTCAGAAAGTGTTGAATGATTAAAAACAAAATCAAAGCCCAATATATGACACAAGAAACCAAGTATAAGGATACAGAAAGGTTGAAATTAAAGGCTGGAACAGTCACTCTATTGACACGTTAATCAAAAGAAAGCAAATATAACCATTTATCATACAAAGCAGGCTTTGAGGCAAGAAGTATTACTAGAGCTGAAGAAGGACATTTTATAATACAGGACATTTAGAGTGTCCTTTTATAATGAAAGGCTTATTTACTAGGAAGGTACAAAGTCCTAAATTCATATGCATCTAATAACACAACCTTGAATACATACAGCAAAAGTTAACTAAGCTAAAAGGAGAAATAGACAAATGCACCATCATAATTAAAGATTTTCATCATAGCTCTCTCATAACTGATAGAACAGAACTCCCCACCCCACTTAATAAGGACTTTGAATAACTTAGTTAAGCAACTTGACTTGATTGACTTTGGAACCCTATATCCAACAACTGCAGACTGCACATTCTTTCCAAGTACTCATGGAGCTTTTAGCAAAGTAGACCATATGCTGGCCTATAAAGTCTCAACATATTTCAGAGAAATCTTACCAAGTATGTGCTCTGACCACAGTAGAATTAAATTAGGAATGACTGGACGACAGCAGGAGAATCCCAGTTACAACAAGTGCAAAATAAGACCAAGACCTACATTGAAATTTAAAAAACAAATTTAACAAGCATATGCCCCTATTATGTGCCAGGAACTATTCTCACCACTTTACACAGACTCACTTAGTCTCCCTAACAATCCTATGACATGGAGACTATGATTCCCATTTTATGGATGAAGAAATTGATGCACAGGGGGGGTAAGAAAGTTGCTCAAGGTCACACAGCTATTAAGTGACAGGGCCAGAAAAGGAGCCCTTGGACCGTAGCAATGGGCGGATTGGGCTCTGCAATCTGTACAAGGGTTCCTGCTTTTACGAGGGTAGACTTGGCTCCCTGAGCCCCGCCAGCCAAGCTAATTGGGTTGCCAGGTCAGCAGAGCTCCAGCAGGAGCAAATCTATTCTTGTCTGTTCGCTGGGGGCAGGTGTCTTGCGAGGAGCAGAGGGGTCGAGGCCCCGGCCCCCCGCCTCTCCCAGGAAGGCTTACTGCCTTGCGCTGGAGGAAGACTTAGCCTTGCCCTTGCTGGCTTTCGTGTCGCCCGTCGGGGGCTGTTCGAGAACGACCAGCAGGGGGCGCAGGCTCTCTTGCTGTCGCTCCCCGCGGCTGCAAACGGCAGGGACAGCTGCAGACCCGCGACAGTTTGGGGAGCTGTCAGCTCGGCTCGGGCCGCGTCGCTGGCTTCCTTCCTCGTTATCAGATCTGTCAGCGCTGCTGCGCGCGGGGAAGGCACCTCCGGCCTCCGCCGCTCCTTCCTGTGCCGAACGGCCGCTCCAACCCTCACCTCCGCGCCTGCGGCAGTGCCGGGGGGCCCCCAGCTCGCACCCCGGGGAGGGGGACACCGCGCTTGGAGGTCGGGCGGCCCGAGGGCTTCCGCTCCCCGCGGGGACAGAGCCCGCGCCCGCGCGCGATCCCCGCGCACCCCCAGCCCTGCCGCGCGGGACCGCAGCGAGCGCCTCGGCCGCGACCCCAGCAGGTGCGGGTGCAGGCGGGGTGGGGGGGGCAGCGATGCGCGTCCTTGGGGGGCCCTCCCCCTCCCCTCCGCGCTGGGACGTGGCGGCGCAGGGGACCCTGCGGCGGTGGGGCGGGGACGCGGGGCGGGTCCCCGGGTGAGGGTCCGCGCTGAGAGCCTCAGGGCGTCATCGTCCCCGGGAAGGTGCAAGGTTCCAGGCCCGTCCGCAGCCTCCGGACAAATCCCGTCCCCGGCCGGAGGAGTGGCCTCCAGGACGCGGGGGTCGTCCTTCGGGAAAACGAGGCGAAGCCGGCGAGTTTCTGATTCTGTTACTTCGAGTTTTTCAAGTGATTCGTCTTTCTCGGACGTCCTCAGGCAGATAAGAGTAAATTTTCTTTAAACACTATGTGCCACATGCTGTGTTCAGCTTATGTAGAATGTCCATATAAATATATAAAATATATTTATTTATAAATGAATGTTGCAAATCTTTTAATCTTGTCAACAATCTACTGAGGTTAGGGCCGATTAATAATCCTCCCCCCACTTTTTTTTTTATTTTGATAAGGAAGCTTCAGCATAAAAAGGTTCAATTATTTGCTCAAGGCCACATGCCCAGGAATGTGATAGAGGCCATTCGGTTCTGAAGTTTATCCAGGGCACTGGGTTCCATGCTGTCACTTGCCCTGAGTTGGGAGGGGCTCAAGTGGGGACTTGAGAAGGCTGATTTCTTGGCCCAGCGATGGAGTCGCCGAGTTCCCCCAAGTGGACTTCTCTAGTGGGACATGGAAGGTTGGAGACTGGACCTCGCCCAGCTCCAGCCTCCGGAGGACAGTCTGGTGAGCCCCATGCAAGCAGAACTGAGCGGTTCCAACTCTTACGTACCAAGTGCACTGGCGCTTTTGTTGTCTGTGAAAAAGAGAGTGAGTGGGGACTCTGGGAGGCCAGGGGAGCAAAAGGGGCCTCTCCACCTCCTGGGCTCGGAAGTAGATGTGCAACTGCCTGCCGTCTGCAGAGGTCACTGTAAGCCAAACTGTCCTGCTGGGGAAGAACTGGAGGTTTCCCCATCGAGGAAGGGGCAGGAGAAGAAAAGTCGGGGTACCTCTCTGCCTTCCCTTCCTTCACGGAACACTGTTCTGTCCACGAGGCCATGTCATTCTCTTAAATAGTTTACTGCAGGGGTGCCTGGGTGGCTCAGTTGGTTAAGTGTCTGACTTTGGCTCAGGTCATGATGTCACAGTCTGTGAGTTCAAGCCCCACATCGGGCTCTGTGCTGACAGCTCAGAGCCTGGAGCCTGCTTCAGAGCCTGTGTCTCCCTCTCTCTCTGCCCCTGCCCTGCTCATACTCTGTCTCTGTCTCTCAATAATAAATAGACATTTAAAAAATAAAAAAAAAGATTAAGAAAATAGTTTACTGCAGAGAAGTCGTTCTTCATCTCTACGGATGCTCCAAGACCCCTATGGTCCTTAGCAGACTCTTAAGGTTGCCTATTTTAATTATTTTTAAAATTGGACCTAAAGATAAAAATGGAAATAAAGCGAAGCGGAGCCCAGCTCCCTGTTTGATGAGCAAAATAGCTTTTTTAAAAAAGTTTATTAATTTGGGGGGGGGGAGGCAGAGAGAGGGAGAGAGAGAATCCTAAGCAGGCTCCGTGCTGACAGTGCAGAGCTGTGAGATCATGACCTGAGCCAAAATCAAGAGTTGGGGAGGCTCAACCGACTGAGTCCCCTCCCCCTCCCCCGCGCCCTGATTTTAAAAAAAAAAAAAATCTTGCCGTGTTCTAAGGATACCTTTCAACTTGATATTCTGACCCAACTTTCATTATCAGATGTTTTTCAGAAAATCATGGTGGCAGCAAACTGTAAATACTCTAGCACCTTTGGCTCATCAATGAAGGAACTAAGGGTGAGTGACTTGGGGGCCCCTTGGTTAATTAGTTGCAGGATGGGGACCTCTAGGACAGTGCTCTCAGGTCTAGACAATGTGATGGCTACCACGTAGGCACAGAGTTGCCTCTAGAAACACATCTTGATCCATCCCCTCTATTGTCTCTCAGAGAGTTCTCTGACTTCGTAAAGAATGGGTTTAACAAATAAATTCTTGGGATCCAGAATCTTTATCTTCTTAAGTATATGAGATGCCCCATTCATTAAAGTGGAAGAGATGCCCATTCATTAAAAAAATAACTGGAGTTCCTCCTGGGTGCAAGGCACTGGCTGATTGTGAATAAATGGAGACACGTGATTTCTGCCTTCCAGGAGCTTCCAGGACCACAAGGGAGAAAAGACATAAACACAAATAACCAGGCCATAAAAGCAGAAGGTGAGAAACTATTCACAAGAGACTTAAAAGCACTATTCATTCATTCACTTGCACATATTTATTGAGCCTATCTTGTTCTGATTTGAGAGACAGAGAAAATTGATTTTCACTAGGAAAATCAATAGTATATCAAATAATTTTATAAAAGGTTTTTAACCATTTAAATGATTATCAAAGTAATTCTGCTCACTGTAGAAATTTTGGAAAGTACAGAGAAAAGTAAAGAAGCACATACACAAATTTCCCCCCAAATTTACCACCACAGGCAACCCATTTGTGGTATGTTTTCCCACCTGTTGGCTAGGATTTTTTTCTTCTTTAAGAATTTTACAGCTCACTTTCCATTACAAATCTATCATATCATAAGCGTTTCTCGCATCATCTGGAACTCTCGATTATTATAGGGCTATTTGCCCAACGCTTTCCGTCACACGGATGCATCATAATTGACTCACTCATTCCCCAACTGGTAGGGTGTTTAGGTTGTTTCCAGCTTTCCGTTATTACACATTTACGGCGCAATGGGTATCTCTGCCCGTACATCTCTGCCCGTATTTCAACTTCTGTGTTTTGGAGGAAACAATCAGAAATGTGAATCAAAAGTACAGCCATCTCGAGAGGATCGATGCGCATCACCACGTTATTTGCTGGAAGGTTTATAAGGACGTGGTTTAAAAAATATATATGGACAAAGAGGAGGAACAGTGTTCGGGCTTTTGATGAGTATCACCAAGTGGCTTGCCAGAGATCTCTCACCAGTTTACACCTTCCCACCCACAGCACCCGGCAGATGCTCCATCGAGCAGGGGGCGGGGTCTTTGCTAGCTTAATGGTATCTTAGTGCTATTTGCATTTCTTTGGCCTTTAGGTAGATCGAGCATCCTTTCTCCCCCCTCCAAGTATTTACGGGCCACTTATATTTGCTTTGTATTGTGTCCTTTTTCTTTTTATCCATGAGCATCTTTGTGTTTTATTGATTTATGTGGGTTCTCCATAAATTAAACGTTCTAACCATCTGTCTGTGGTATTTGCTGCAAACATGCTTTCCAGTTGTTTGTCTTTTAATTGTGCTTATATTTTTTAATCACGCGGGAGTATTTTGTGTTTCATAGCACGGATCTGTCAAACATTTCCTCTGTGATTTCTTCCTCAGCTTTGAAGCTTAGAAGGCCCTTCCTCGTGCACAGAGCAGTTGGGGAAGGGAGTTCCCACATGAGGGATACAACAGGGGTGGGGGTTGGCCTGGAGGCCGGAGGTGACCCATCCGTGGGTGCCTGGACTGCACTTGTGGTTTGGGGCCGGATCAGGGACCCTTTTTAGGACTGTGCTGTAGGGTTACAGGCAGGCGAGCCCCCGCCAGTTTCCGAGCTCGGAGATGACGCTTTCTGGAAAGCTGTGACGCCAAGTCCAAAGTTCACAGCTCAGTGTAGGTTGAGAACTCTCTCCTCTGTCTTGTGAGTCAGCAGCCGTTTTGGGATCCGAGGGTGATATTTCTGTTCTGATTCTGCTGCTATCAGCCCTGGGGAGGATCCCCCGCGGCCAGCCGCAGTTTTTCCTTATTTCACGGCAAAGTGATACTTCCTGCTGTTTGCCCCGCATGTCATTGCCTCCTTCTCTCTCCTTCGCTCTCTTGGAGAGACTCCCCGCCGATCCCCGCGGGCTGGGGGAGGGGGGGGCTGAGAACCTTGGGAGTAAGCCTCCACCTTTCTGCCTTTAATTAAAACGGTCGTTGTAATAACCGATTCTGCTCAGAGAAACCGCACTTAACAATTTGTACGATCTCTGGGAAGGCGTTCTTCTGGGTGGCCGTTTGTGACTGCAAAGCTGACTCCTTAGAGGATTGTATTTTAGTGTCTGGTTAGACACCCCGCAGAAATGTATTTGACCACTTGGCCTTATGGTTCATTCCTTTGACCAGATAGTATAATGCATTCTTAAATGAAATACTTGGAGATTTAAAGATGACCCAGGGTCCCTGCCTCCCAGCACACACGTTTCCCTTTCTTTCTTCCATCCTGCCTTCCGGGGCATGTGCACACTGCGGGACCAAGATCACTTACAGGCTGTCCTGGGGTTCTGCCATGGGTGTCTAGATTTTATACAGTGCATTTCAAGTTTATGTATTTATTTTGAGAGAGACAGAGAGAGTGCGAGAGAGAGAGAGAGAGGGAGAGAAAGGGAATCCGAAGCAGGCTCTATGCTGCCAGCACATTGTCTGACGTGGCACTCGAACGCACGAACTATGAGATCATAACCAGAGCCGAAGTAGGACGCTCAACTGACTGAGCCACCCAGGCGCCCCTCTACATGGCATGTAAAATGATCATTTAAAAACATTTTTGTATTGGGGCGCCTGGGTGGCTCAGTTAGGTAAGTGTCTGACTTTGGCTCAGATCATGATCTCACGGTTCATGGGTTCAAGCCCCACATCGCACTCTGTGCTGACAGCTCAGAGCCTGGAGCCTGCTTCCGATTCTGTGTCTCCCTCTCTCTCTGCCCCTCCTCTGCTCACGCTCTGTGTCTCTCCCTCTCTCTCAAAATAAATAAATAAATAAATAAAAAATAAAAAAATTAGAAAAAACATTTTTGTGTTGTAACGTAGGGACAGACAGACTAGTACACAAATCACAAATGGACAGCTTGATGAAATTTTGCAAACTAACCACACCTATGATCTGAACTAAACAGCTGTCCCAGATGGAGAAGTAGACTGCTTTCAGCACCTGGGGGCCCCCTCCTGACCTGCCCCGGTCACTAACCTCCCTCCCTCTCTCAAAGAGAACCCCTACCCTGATAGCATAGATTAGTTTTGAATGTTTATTTTATTTTATTTATTTATTTTTAAGTAATGTCTACACCTGACATGGGGCTCGAACTCACGACGCGGAGATCAAGAGTCACATGCTCCACTGACTGAGCCCCCCGGGTGCCCCATTAGCTCCTGATCCATTGTCATCTATTGCTTCCGAATGGATGGCTCAGTTTTCAGGGCTGCTGGCGACAAGAGGGGAGACTGAGTCCACTTCAGCTTTGCCTACATTAGGCATTGGTGCCACTGGACAAAACTGCACGCGGAGCACAGAATGCCCCCCTCATCCAGGAAATGGCAAATGGTGGCCGTCGGTCACAGCTGTGCGTTCCAGTACAGGGACATGCGGAGAGGCATCTGGATGTGAGGAGCTAATGGCCGTCCTCTAACAGGCACCACGTAACAGGTGTCCTGGGTGGATTAAGGGGAGCTGGCAGCATAGTTAAGTGCTTTATGGACCTTTATGTGCCTCGGGATATCCACCTGTAAAATGGGGATCCCGACTCCCGACTCCCAGGGTGGTTGTGGACATTAAAGGGTTAATGGGGACACCTGGGTGGCTCAGTCGGTTGAGCGTCCGACTTCGGCTCGGGTCATGATCTTACAGTTTGTGGGTTCAAGCCCTGCATCGGGCTCTGTGCTGACAGCTCAGAGCCTGGAGCCTGTCTTCAGATTCTGGGTCTCCCTCTCTCTCTGCCCTTCCCTTGTTCGTACTCTGTCTCTCTCTGTCTCAAAAATAAATAAACATTAAAGGGATAATGGAGGTAGCAGTCCCGGCACCCCACAGAGGAGGCACCACCAGATGCCGGTTCTCTAGCAAGGGTCACACATTTTATGCACCCTGGCTGAAATATGTGCTGTGACATGTCCTTGGTTTCTCCTGGAGAGAAAAAGATTCTTTTTCTAATTATAACAGTGATACATGTTCACCAAATAAAAATTTGGAAACCGTTGTGGGAAAGTACGAAGAAGGAAATAAACATTACCCGCAATTTCACGCCCCAGATCTGCCCCTGCTAACATCTGGGTGTGTCTTCTCCAGGGTGTTGGATCACTTCTCATTCTCAGAATTCTAAGATGTGGCTCTGGGGCAGTGTGACACCTCTGTCGAGGCCCTAACGATGCTGAGGATGGTGGTGGTGGGGAGGTGTGGGGGGAGCGCGGGAGCCATCGGGTCCCAGCTGCCATCCTGGAGGTGGCTCACCTCTTGGGGGCCAGGTGAGGCCCACGGGACTCAAGACTGGGTCCTCACCATCCGCAGAGAGCAAGGCCCAGGGCCCCTGGAGGACGGGACTGGACGGGATGGAACGGGTTTTATTCTCCTCCCCTCCCCGCAAGGCCCTGGCCAAACTCATCCGGACTTTGGGCTCTTCCTGGCTCCGGGCCTCAGTTTCCTCATCTGTCAAAGGAGCAGCAGGGCCTTGACTTTCAAGACTAACATCGTGTGGCACCAGAGGTGTGTGGGAAAGGGAAAGGGCTTTGGAGACGGCAGGGTTTTACACTGAGGGCATCCACTTTACTCCTCTGGTGCCCTCCGCGCCTCCCTCTTAAAGAGGACGAAGCTCCTATCAGCCTCAGATGGCGTTAGTGCCGGGGCCACCGCGGGTCAGCCTCGTGGGCAGCTCTGGGAGTCCCAGGGTCAGACGGGGAGGCCCCCGGAGAGCTTTGCGAGGGTTACAAACAGCGCATGAAGATATGCCTCCGAGGGGGATGTAATCGGTTCAGTATCCCAGCTCCACAATTTGCTGCCTGTTCGACCTCGGGCAGCTTGCTTAACTGCTCTGTGCCTCCCTGGTCTCTAAGCCGGGAAAGATGATAAGAATAATGTGCGGATTAAATGGGTTAATAGACATGAAGACCTCAGAACAGGGCGCGACACGTCGTAGGTGCCACATGAGTGCTGGGCAGTGTCGTGAGGCTGCTCGAAACGCAGTCAGTTCCCCGAGACGTGCTATTTAGAATTGTGAACGGATCCCAAAAACGCAGATGCGTTTGGCCCGAAAGTGGAAGTTTCTCTTCCTCTACCTCCTCCACTCTCCAGAAGTAACGGTTCTCTAGGCGTACACAGCGATCACATATCTCTAGTGTTTTCTTCTAAAACCAGCAGATCACACACATCGCTCCTCCACTTGCTTTCTCACCCAGAATGTCATGGACACACTATCCTGTCCGCGAGCGCAGGTATGCAGTTCGATTCACGCCTCTGATACTCTGCTTGTGGATGGTTATGCGATTTCCATTTTTGTTTTTAATTTTTTTTGTGTGTGCAAAACGCAGCAGGCAACATCCTTCTCTAAAGTTTCTTATTCCAAGAGGAAGATCCCGAGGGTGAGGGGGCGCAGGCATCACAAGCTGTGCATCTGAGCTACCCCGGGAGTCAGAGATGGTCCGCCCTTCTCGGTGCTGGCTTCTGAGTGGCTCTCATGCGTCGCCCTGGCAGGATGCCCCCAACACGCCCCAAGGGGGCAAGGGCCTGCCCAGGAGGGTCTCTCCCGGAGAGGAAGACGCCTGGGCAGGCTGGGGTGGGGGACGCCCGAGAGAACTCGGCTGACCCTGGGGCCCCCTTCTCACCATTTCCTTTACAGAAGTTATTAGTGAAATCTTTTCATGATGAAAACTGTCAAAGGCACAGAAAAGATGCAAGAGTAGCCATACCCGCCATCTGGTGTAATAGCCGTTGACACTTGGCCGTGCGTGGTTTCCTTATCTGCATCGTTTCTCCGTATCTATATTTCTCTGTTTATATACACATCTGGATCTATATATTTGGACCGAGGCATTTGTTTTTCCAAAATTTTTAAAGTTTATTTATTTTTGAGAGAGAGACAGAGAGAGTGAACGGGGGAGGGGCAGAGAGCGAGGGAAAGAGAGAATCACGAGCAGGCTCCGTGTGATCAGCACGGAACCCGATGCGGGGCTTGAACTCACAAACTGTGAGATCATGACCTGAGCTGAAACCAAGAGTCAGACGCTTAACCGACTGAGCCACCCGGGCGTCCCTGGACTGAGGCATTTCAAAGTAAGTTGTAAACGCCATGACACGTCGCCCCCAAATAATCCAGCCCTCATCTCCTGCGAACATGGCCATTTTCCTACACAGCGCGATGCCTAAAATTAACTACCATGTTCTAATCGCATAGAATAATGAATTGATTTTCAAATTTCCCAAGTGGATCAGTCTTCTCTTCCTGCCTGGGCCTGTCAGCTAGAGACACCAGAGTTCCTGCGGGCCGCAGGGGTGGCTGGGGACATCCCTATTCCAGAGGGATGCGGAGCCAGACATTGGCCACCACCCTCTCCGGGTGGCTGAGGTGGGGCTGGAGTGATGGTACTTTGTAGACACTGATCTGGGTCCTGTGACCGGCAGTGGCTGGGGCAAGCTCAGCCAGGGATCTACAATGCCTGCTGCTGCCTGTGTGGGGCTTTTGGGCAGATCAGAAAAATGTGTCCCTTGTGGGCACAGCTCACATGCCACTGCGCCTGGCTCAGCGGTGGAGTCAGGTTGGATTTTCAGCCCCAATTTCGGCGACAGCACTTTGTGCAGTGCACAACCTATGCAGCCGCATGTGGCAATCCTGACTGGGAGAGGTATATTTTGGCTAGTGAGGCAGGGCAGAGAGAGACTGTAGTCTGAGAGCAGGCGGGGCGGTGGTTAACAGCGGGCTCTCTGCCACATGCCACAGCAGTAAGGACATAGCTGGTGTTTATTGAGCATTTACTCTGTGCGGAGCCCTGCACTCAGCACTGTACAGAATTCTCTCATATTTTCTTCACGTCCCCTGTGGAGGAGATGCCGGTATTATCCCCACTCTAGGGATGAGAAGACAGGCTCAGAGAGGTTCAGTTATTTGCTCAAGTTTATAAAGCTCATAAATAGGGGCACCTGGGTGGCTCAGTCGGTTAAGCATCCGACTTCGGCTCAGGTCATGATCTCACGGTGCGTGGGTTCAAGCCCCGCGTCGGGCTCTGTGCTGCCAGCTCAGAGCCTGGAGCCTGCTTCGGATTCTGTGTCTCCCTCTCTCTCTGCCTCTCCCCCGCTTGCTCTCTGCCTTTCTCAAAATAAAGACATAAAAAAAAATTTTTTTAATCTTAAAAAAAAATAAAACTCTTAAATGGCTGAGTCAGGGGTCCGTCGTGGGTCTTCCGGCTCTTGGGATGGAACCTTAGGAACTGTGCCCCACGTTGCAATGTTAGGGGCCCGAGAGCCTAATTCCGGGGCTGCCGGGGCAGTGGGCATTCGGTGCAGTAGGTCTGAGGTGGGAGACAGGGAGTCGGGTTTGCAATAAGCAAGTCCCTCCACCTCTGCCTGGGGTGACCCTGCTGTGCCCCCAGCCCGCCCCATTAACACCCACTGGACGGCAAGATGCCTGGACATCCAGGGCCTGTGTCCTCTTTCAGCCACTGTCATGTTGGGGGCTGCTTGCTAGCCTAAGTCCCCAAGCAGAAGTCGAGTCACCTGGAGGCTAATGGGGGTGAGGAAGGCGTCGGCAATCTGTGACTCAGGGGACCAAGGTCTTGTCGACCCCTGGCCCTGCAGCTGGCTGGCGGGAGGGAGGTGTGGTTGGGTATGGCCCCTGTGGACACTCAGCCGGCCGAGTGGCCCGGGATGGGCTGGAGGAACAAGACTTGCTCTGGGTTCCCCCTACCCTGGCCGTGACTGTGAGCTCGGGCCCGGAGGGGCTGCAGGGCTTGGCAGCCCAGTCAGGGGACCCTGAAGTCTCTGGCCCATGTTCCCTAAGGAAGCAGGGGAGGGAGGTCTGGGAGCAGTTCTGAGGCCGCCATGGGCAGGTTACCACCCCCCTGCGCTGACTGACCTGCGCACTCAGCCTGGCACTCCCTCTGGCAGAGCCCGTGGTCAGCTTTGACAAGTTCACCAAGGGGCTTGGATAGGTGCTCAGAAGGGCTGGGGGACTTGCGAGACTACCTTCGTCCAGGACAAACGTCTCGCCGCAGCCCACGTCAGCAAGCAGGGCGGTCTGTCAGTCGTTAGAGACGGTCATGTTTTGTATAACTGGGTCTGAAAGAAATCAGGCAGGGCCGCAAGGAGATCAGGCAGCGGACTCATAGGCCATGACTCCTTCTGGCTTATTTGGAGGGAGAGGCACTTTGAAGACATTCGTGGCTGTTGCCCTCCGGGGCTATGGGTGCTCCGAGGTGAGGAGGGGGTGGCTGTGGGCGAAGGGAGTGCTCCCTGCTGGAAGGCACGGTGGGTGGTGTTAGATCGGGCCCTAGGTCCGGAGTGGGGGTGGGGCCCCAGGCTCCCAGAGAGGACGCTGAGGCTTAGAGTGGTCGGTGGTGGGCTCACAGTCACACAGTCGGAGGCAAGGCACAACTGAGGACACCTGGCATCTTTCCAGGCCACCTCCGTCCCTCCTCTTGGTGCCAGAGCCCATATTTTCCCTCGCCCGTGCTCGTGCACCTCCGGGCTCCCTTTCTGACGGCCGGACTGGGTGGCTCGTGGTGACATCAGGCCTCACACCGGCCCCTCCATTGCAGGAGGCCTAACCCGCTAGCAGACCCTCACCCTGGGCTTCTTCCTGACCACTCTTGCCCCGGCTTGCTCCTCCCCTTTCCCCTCCCAGCCCCTTGGCCCAGGCCCCCTCCTCCCAGGTCACTGCTAATGATAAAAAGAAAAATGATGTCTCCCATTTACTGGGACTGTGCGAAGTGCTTACAAGCATCACTGGGCCCTCCCACGACTCCATGTGGGGGAAAAACGGTCTCGTTCTGCAGCCCGGGGTGGAGGTAGGGGAGCTGGCAGTTTTGGAGAACACGGAGAACCTTTCGATGGTTTTGATGGTTGGCCAAGAAGCTCCCTCCACCCACCCAGAGAAAAGGAAATTAAAGTCGTGTGTGTGTGAGAGGGGCAGAGAGAGAAAGCATGTCTTGTACCAGGCCCAGCTCCCACGCCTGAGGAGGGAGTGGAGGGGGCAGGAAGAGAGACCCGGGCACCCCGCAGGTGACCATCACCCTGGGTGGTCTGCGGGACCCCAGCCCAGCATCCACGGGACAGCGGCAGGCTCTCCTTTGCTGCCCAGGGCCCCAGGCCCTGGAAGGTTCTACGTGGCGGGACTCTTCCTGGCATGGATCCAGACCTCCACCTTGTGGGGTTTGCCTTCTCCCCCCCGACGGCTTTGTCCCCCCAGCGCAGCTCTCCTTCTGGGTGCCGTGCACACGTGCGTGCATGCGTGTGAGCGTGCCCGGGCACACGTGCATTTTTGCCCACCTTTCTCCGATTGCCTGCCTCTCCCCTGCCTCGGTCCCCTAGACTTTCCGGAGTCGCCCTCGTTAGCAGCCCGTGTGATTCATCGTGTGAGGAGATTTAGTGCCCCTCGTAAAACTCCACTTCGCGTTGTTTTCTTTTCTCCCCTCTCTCTCCCGGCCCCTTTTGCTACATAGCCTGGGTTTCTCCCCTGCGTTTGGCCAGATATATAAAATAAATACATCCACTGTGCAGGAGGAAATGACCTTCGGGCTTGGGGGCCTTTTTAATGGGGCCTGAGCGCTGCTGACAGCTCCACGCTTCCCCTGGTTTCCCCTCTCGATCTGAGTGCCTGGGAGCCGGCGCTGAGTCCCCACGCTTTGGGCCTCGCAAGGCCCCCCATTCCTCTTCTGGCTTCATCCTGCCTTATCCCCGCCTGTGAGCTTCCTCTGCCTCTGGGACTTTTCATTATGGTAGCAAAGGAAATGTGTGTTTGCCTCTAACTACAACCATCAACGGTATAGACGCGAAGACCTTCTCCTCTTCGCCCGAATCTCTCTTGGGTATCTCTATTAGGAATTGGGCGACTGGCACCCGGAGCCCCTGCACAGCTCACGTCCGCCCTTCTGGCATGGAGATGGCTCGAGGCCCCCGTTGGAATGTCAGTTCATCCTTGGTAAAGCTTGAATGAATGAATGAGCGAATGAATGAATGGATGAATGAACGAAAAGAAAGAAGCTGTGCTTGGTGGTCTGTTGCTGAGTGGGCAGCTGATCTCGGAAGACAAGGCTTCGACCGTCCCAAGGTTGGCAGACCCCGCTTTGGGATGTGGTCCCTCTCCTTCCTCCTGGGTGAGCTTGGGCGGGTGTCTTTACTTCTGGATCCTCAGTTGATCCCTCTGCAAAATGGGGATATCGCCTGCCCATCTCGCGTCACGGAGCTGTGAAGGTCGAGCGGCAGGTGGGAGGGAACACAGGCCGAGGACGGGAAAGCAGGGACCTCTCTGGGACAGAGTGCTAAGTGGGGAGATCAAGTGAGGACCGAGGGACACAGGATGGTGATGTTAAGCGGTTTAACGTTCCTCTTTATTTCCGCAGAGGAGGAGCAAGAACGTGGAGGTCACCCGACCCACAGTGGCCGCGGGGAGCGTCTTCAGGTTTATTTGCAGTGTTTTAGATGTTTTGCATCAGAAGTGTACTGAGCTTCTACTTTTGTATTGAAAGTATACACATAAAAGTAAAATAACATTAACCGTCGGCTTCGTGCCTTGAACCTGGCTCCGCAGCAGGCTGTGAGGGTTACTACGGTGCCTAGTTCACAGAGGAGGAAGCCAAAGCCTGAGAGGTGAGCGGCCAGGGAAAGGCTGAGCCCTGTGGGGACTGGTTGGTCCCTCAGGGGACACTGATCACAGCAGCCACTGGGCGGCTGGCACGGCAGGGCTGGGATCCAGAGCCACGTCCTTGCACAAGCGGAGAGACAGCCCGAAGACTGTGTTCGCAGGGACAGGACTTACCACATCGTGGCCAAGAACAAGATGTTTGGCATCAGAAAGACATGGGTTTGTGTCCCTGCTCTGCCACTTCCTGGCTAAGGGACCTCAGGCAAGTCCCTTTACCTCTCTGGGCCTCAGTTTGCTCGTCTTTGAAAGGGGTGAGAAACCACCGACCTTCCAGGTTTGTGTGGATTGAGCATGTTGTGGACACGAAAACACCGGGTAAACTGTAAAGTGATGCTTATTCGTTCCTGAAATGAGCATTAAAAAATTTTTTTAAACATTTTTATTTATTTTTGAGAGACAGAGCCTGAGCAGGGGAGGGGCAGAGAGAGAGGGAGACCCTGAACCTGAAGCAGGCTCCAGGCTCTGAGCTGTCAGCACAGAGCCCGATGTGGGGCTTGAACCCACCAACTGTGAGATCATGACCTGAGCCAAAGTCGGACTGAGCCCCCAGGCGCCCCTGAAATGAGCATTGTACAACGTACCTGCTTTCATGCTAGGCCCTTCTCTAGGGTCTGGGGAAGTAGCCGCACACAGACTAGGTCCTGGTCCCTGGAGGTGACTTTCCAGTGGTCACAGCTGGCTGATCAACCAGGAAACCAGGGGGACGGTTTGGAGGGCAGAGGTGAGGGTGAGGCAGAGGGGGACTGATGAGGGCCAGCGACAGGGCGCCCGCCTGGGAGGAGGCCCTTCTGGAAAGGTGCCATCTGGGCAGAGGCTGAGAGGTCAGTTGCTGAAGCTGTTTAGGGCAAGTGTCGTGGAGGGACAGCCCTGAGGAAGGGTCGGGCTGGCGTGGCCGAGGCACAGAAGGCGGCCAGGGTGCGGAGCAGGTGCGGGAGGTGGGGCTGGAGTCTGCAGGGCACGCGGCCACAGGGAAGAGGGTCTGTGGTTGTCACAGGGCTGCTGCTGTGACTCCTGGTCCCCACACTGGTGGAGCGGCCATGGGGAGGCAGCCAAGGTCTCAGGAGGTGGGCGTGTGCTGGAGGACATGTGTCCTTTCCTTGAGACAGAGAGAGGCTTTCCAGCCTGGGGTGGGGGGGGCAAGGAAGCAGGAGGGGTCCTCAGGCAGGGCCACAGAGGGGGCGGGGTGACGCACCTGCCCGACCCCCTCTGCCTCTGGCCCTGGCAGGAAGTTGAGGGGGCAGGAGCAGGGTGTGGTGGAAAGCAGGGGGGCAGCAAGGGGGTGAGAGGAGCCCCGAGGTCCACAGGTGCCAGGAGGTGTGGTGTCTGGCCCCCGCCCTGGGGAGGCTCAGGGGAGTATTTCCAGAACGGCTCTGACGCTGCCCCCGCACCCCACAGGCCCGGCTCGGCCTGGCCAACCCAGAGATCCCACACCCTCAGAAAGCCCCAGATGCCCAGTGCCCATCCACTCAGTGACCATGAGCCTTAGCAAGATGGGTCTTTCTAGAAACGTCATTTTCTCCCCACTGCAGTTGGTTTGATTGAAGATATTTTCACTTTTAAGCTCCCCTGGAAGTTGGCTTTGTCCTTACGAATCCCGGCTGGAGTGAGTACCAGCCTTTCCATCTCTCTGGCTGTGTAGCATCGGGCAAGTCGCACAACCTCTCTGTGCCTCTGTTTCCTTGGCTGTAAGGCCGAGTTGCTGCAGGAAGGGCTGGACCAGATCTGTGACTATGGTGATAACTGGCTCTCAGCTGCAGGCGTGCCCATTCACAGACCCGATGCCTCTCGAAGAGGGGTCTGGGGCTTGCCCGGAGGGCGGGACAGAGAGATTCACGGTGGCCCCAGGAAACTGCGGCTTCGGCTGCCCGCCTAGGCCGCAGTGTAGGGGGGGAAGGGGGATCCGGGTGTGGGCGAGGGGGGCAGGAGAGCCTGGGCCTTCGTGGGGACTCCACTGTCACCGTGGAGCTCAGAGTGGCCGTGCTCTATGACGATAAAGTCCACGAGCCCCGAGACGTGGCGGTTGTGCCCCCGGGCCCAGCCGCCACCCCTCACCCCCCACAAAAGCGCACACCAACTCTCGCTCAGGGGCCTCACCCCTCCAGGTGTGGACTAGCAGCGTCTGCATCTCCCGGGAGCGGGTCAGGAATGCAGATTTCCAGGCTCCACGCAGTCCTGCTGGATGGGACTCTGTCTTCTCACGAGAGCACCGGGTAATCTGGGAGCAGAGTCTGAGCAGCGCTGGTCGAGGGGACAGTGGAGCGGACGGGGAGGCGTGTGCCCGCAGGGACACGCAGGGCTGAGTGCAAGAAGCATGTAGAAAATGACAGAAAGGACAGGGCAGGGTGGGTTGGTGAAGGAATGTGGTCTATATGTCAGGGGACAGTGTGGACTCTCCTGAATGAGATTGTTGTCCCGGGTTGTGTCAGACAACGTCCTCGTTCTCCGGAGGCCCCCGGGACATTGAGGGACGACGCGTCCGGGTGTGCGTGGCGCATACTTCCCTCCGGGCCAGCACAAAGAAAGTATCTAGATACGTGGAGAGAGAGCGCATGTGGCCGAAGGTTAATGATGGGCGAATCTAGGTGAAAGGGACACCTTTATTGTGTTTGTCTTGTCCCTTTTTTGAAGGCTTAACTTTTTTCAAATTTATTGATTTTTTAAAAATGTTTTTATTGATTTTTTAAATGTTTTTTATTTATTTTTGAGAGACAGAGAGAGACAGTGTGAGCAGGGGAGGGGCAGAGAGAGAGGGAGACACAGAATCCGAAGCAGGCTCCAGGCTCCGAGCTGTCAGCACAGAGCCCGACAAGGGGCTCGAACCCATGAACCGTGAGATCATGACCTGAGCCGAAGTCGGGCACTTAACTGACTGAGCCACCCAGGCGCCCCTTTTTTTTTTTTTTTTTTTTTTTTTTTTTTATCAAATTTAAAGTAAAATAGAATACTAAAAAATTCAGCACGATGCATTTGTGCCACTTTAAGGGAATACGCACTTTATGAGGACACAGAACGAGACCAACTGGCCAAGTGTCCCGTTGGGGAGAGGAAGTGAGTGAGAGCCGGGCTCTGCCGACTGGGGCCCCTGTGGCTCAGAAGGGCGGCGGGTGCCACCCCAGCGCTGCAGGCGTGGACTCGGGGGGCCCTGGTCCTCCCCTGCCCCCCAGTGCTTTCCTCATCTGTAGAACAGGGGAGGAGTAGCACCCCTCAGCCTTGCCGCAAGACTCGAGGCTCTAGAGCTGGTAGGACCCTTCATGCAGCGCTGGGCCCATAGTCAGGACTCGGTGAACGGGGCTGTCCCAGGGCTGGCTCTTTCTGTCCCAGGAACACAGACTCACAGGGTGAAAGGGACTCCGAGCATCAAAGAACCCACCCTCCGTCCTGCAATTGGATCACCACTACGGTGCCCTGCCAGCCAGTGCCCAGTATCAGCTTGATCTCCCCCGATGACAGGATACTCACTCCCAAGGTAGTTTATTCCATCTCAGGTTGGGCTATTGGAAGCTCTTTCATTTTTTCCTTTTTTTTTTATAACTGGCATAAGGCATAACTGACAGACCACAGTAGGTTAGTTTCGGGTGTGCAGCACGTGACTTGATATCCGTGTGATTGCAGGCTGAGCACCACAGTGAGTCTACCTAGCATCTGTCACCACACATAGTGACATTGCTTTTCTTGTGATGCGCGCTTTCACGATCTAGCCTCTTAGCGACTTTCAAATGCGCAGTGCGGAGCTATGAACGGCAGCCATCAAACTGTGCATTACACCCCCATTTATTATATAACTGCGGGTTTGTGCCCTTTAAGTCCCTTCACCCATTTCACCCACCTCCCCACCCCCAACCTCTGGCAGCGGCCAGTCTGTTCTCTGTGTGAGTTTGGTTGTTTTTGTTGTTTTCATTATTAAAAAAAATTTTTTAATGTTTGAGAGTTGGGGAGGGGCAAAGAGAGGGGGAGACACAGAATCGGAAGCAGGCTCCAGGCCCTGAGCTGTCAGCACAGAGCCCGACGCGGGGTTTGAACCCGCAGACTGTGAGATCATGATCTGGGCTGAAGTCGAATGCCCAACCGACAAAGCCACCCAGGCCCCCCAATTGTTGTTTTTAGACTCCACATATAAGAGAGATCATACGGTGTTTGTCTTCTTCCGTCTGGTTTATTTCTCTTAACCTAATGTCCTCAATGTCCATCCATGTTATAGCAAAGGGCAAGATTTCCTTCTTTTAACGGCTGAACACTATTCTCCTGTAGATATGACTACTCCGTCTTCTGTATCCATCCGTCCGTCAAAGGATGCTCAGCTTACATTCCGTATCTTGGCGATTGTAAATAGTTCGGCAATGAGCATGGGGGGCAATATATCTTCTTAAACTAGTGTTTTCATTTTCTTCAGATAGGGAGCCAGAAGTGGAATTACTGGATCATGTGGTAGTCGTATTTTTAATTTTTTGAGGGACCTCCATCCTGTTTTCCACAGTGGCTGCACCAGTTTACATTCCCAGCGACAGTGCACATGGGTTCCCTTTTCTCCACATCCGCCCCAACACTTGTTATTTCCTGTCTGTTTGATACTAGCCATTCTGACAGGTGTCAAGTGATATCTCATTGTGGTCCTGATTTGCATTTCCCTGGTGATGAGGGAGGTGGAGCACCTTTTCATGTGTCTGTTGGCCATCTGGATGTCTTCTTTGGGAAAATGTCTCTTCAGGTCTGATGCCCGTTCATAAAATTAGGTTGTTTGTTTCGCTGTCGAGTTGTACGAGTTCCTTGTATATTTTGGCTATTAACCTCTTATCAGATGTAAGGTTTGCAAATATTTTCTCCCATTCAGTAGATTGTCTTTTCATTTTGTTGGTGGTTTCTTTTGCTCTACAGCAGCTTTTTAGTTTGCTGTAGTCCCGCTTGTTTATTTTTGCCTTTGTTTCTTTTGATTGGGGTGTCAAATCCAAACTATTAGCACCAAGACCAATATCCAGGAGCTTACCTTCTATGTTTTTTTCTAGGAGTTTTATGGTTTTGGGTCTTTTTTTTTTTTTTTTTGAGAGAGAGAGGGTGCAAGTGAGTGAGGGGCAGAGAGAGAGAATCCCACAAAAGAGAGAGAGAGAGAAAGAAGTGGGGCTCACCCAGGGCTCCTGTTTTACCCAAAGCGGGACTCAAGCTCACCCAAAGCGGAGCTCGAGCTCACCTGATATGGGACTCGAACTCACGAACTGTGAGATCCTGACCTGAGCTGAAGTCAGATGCCAAAATCGAGTCAGACCCTCAACCGACTGAGCTGCCCAGGCGCCCCTTAAGTAAAATATTAAAAACAACTTTATTAACCATTCTTAGTTAATATTCTTAGAAAAGTGGTGTGACTGTGGCAGCCACACAAGTATCATAAGGGGTTTACAGTGAAAAGCGAGTTATTTCCCGGTCCAGATCCCTGTCCCGCCCCAACACTCCCCCCTGCTCAGAGTCCTCTCTGCACTACTTAACGTGGGCTCCGTTGCGGAAACGCACCAGGCGGAGATCATACAGCGTGTGGTCTAACGGCTGTCCAGGAGCCCAAGGTGTGGACACGCCACACTTGTGACCGACCTCCTGCTGATGACACTTAGGTCATCCTCAGCCTTTCACTTTTAGACAAGGCCACAGTCATCGCACTGCGCACACGTCCTCAGGCCTGTGTCGAAAATATTCCTAAATGGTGGGGCCCCAGAAGCGGGCTGGCTGGGCCACAGCAGCGCCCTATTGCAATCAAGCTGATGCGCCGTCTCGCCAGTGAACCTGGGAGCCTTTGTTTCCCGGGAGGCAGGCCAGGGACAGAATAACACGGGAGCGGAAAGAGCACCGGCCAGGAGCCGGGACCCCCGGGGTCCAGCCCCAGCTCTGCTGCGTTCTCATTGGGAATTCTAAAAAAAAGTCACCTTCCCTCTCTGAGCCTCAGTTTCCTCACCCTCAACCGGGGAATGCTGGCCCAGTTTCCCGGCTTGCGAGCGGGCCCCAGTCTAAAGCTGTGGAGAGAGGACATTTTCCAGCTTCCTGTGCAAGTCTCCCCTGCGATCTGGAGCTGGGCTGTCTCTGCTCTGGGTAGCCACGAAAGGGCTGTCGGACTTCCCTGGGGGTTGGGCTTGGGGCTTGGGGGTATAGTTTCTGTCCCAGGACTCGTCCGGGCGGGGCTGGCCTGCCTGTGGCCCGTGGTTGCCGGGGTGAGAGTCTCAGAGGACCTTCTGGATCAGCCTCCTATCTACGACCTGTCACAGGACTGCAGGAGGGTCTTGGCATTCAGGGTCCAACCGAGAAATGGAAGCAATCTAGGTATTTCAGACAGAGAGACTTAATATAGGGAGTTAGTTACCTAGGTTACGGAAGAGCTGAGAGCCAGAGAGGGGGATGATGAGTCAACCCAGAGATCAGCCAGTGTGGGAAACTGGCCCTGGCCTGGGGATGGGAGGACCAGGGCAGGTGGTGGGGTGAGCGGAGCCCGGAGCCCCCGGCTGCCTTGTGCCGCCAGCCGGGCCCGGTTGGGTGGGAGGTGGAACACGGCGGAGGTGCAGCTGCTGCTGGTGATCTCACTTGAGGAGAACTATTCCAGCTTCTCTCTTGAACCCCCTGTCCTACCTCACCAGACTATGCCTCGCCTGACCAGAACCCAGCTGGAGACCCAGTGGCCAGGGAGCCGGGGACATGCAGCCCACAGACATCAACCCTACAACACAAGGAAGAATGTGTTTGAGTTTAGAGGCCTGGGACTGGCCCAGTGACTCCTTGCACTTACATGCTTCAGGTGCTGGGGAGCTCACTCTCTCACGCTGGAGGTGGCAGCGACAGCCCATTTCATTGACAGCTGAGTAGAGTGATGGCTCAGAATAAGGAAGAAATGTTGGTGTCCCTGTGACTCCCCACCGAGACCAAGAGATCTGTCTTTGGAGCATGAACCCTTTGTGTGGGACGCTTGGCCACCTCATGCTTCCTGGCTTTGCTCACACTTTCCTATCTGCCAGGAATGCCCTTCCCACCCTCCACTGCTTGGCTGACTCTACCCAGCGGATGAGATTCAGCTCTTCCAGGAAGTTTCGGGCACACCCTGTGCCCTTCTATAGCACCTCGGACTTTATTCAGCACGCACCACATCGCGGTAAACGTGGATTTCCCTGTTTGTCCCACCCGATTCCTCGGGGGGCCCGGGGATGGACGGGCTTGTGTGACACGATGCTGCAGAGACCTTCTCTGAGGCGCCCACCGTGTGCCAGGCCCGCCAAGTGCTTTGCATACATGTTCTAACTTAATCCTCCCGACAACCCTGAATGTGGCCATGATTAATCCCCATTTCTCAGCTGGAGAATCTTCGCAGAGCTGGGATCTGACCCCAACCTCCTCTGGCTGGGAAGGCCATGTGCCTTCTCCATGGACCACACGGTCTGGCCACAGCACAGCTGGCCAGCGGGGCGGGGCTGCCTCACTGGGAAGGTTTTCAGTTCGGTTTCTGGCGCCTGGTCCCCCACCCTCTGTCCAAGCCCCTACGTCAGCCCCTTACGGACTAGGACGCCGTTCCCATGGCCACTTCTCCATTCTGTGATGACCAAGTGGCAGGCCGGGACGGCGGGTCTAACCACAGATTGCCAGATGTTTCCATGTGTGGAAGTGGGCCGTGAGCCTCCCTGCAGTATTTTCGTGGTTCCCTTTTCTGCTCTTTCCCCAGGGTGATGTGTCCCAGCATGGCTGGGTTACCCTCACATACTTCCCATGTCTACTGCTCGCAATCTTCAGACCTTTCTTAACAATCTTTTTTTTTAAAATTTTTAAATTTTTTTATTTTTTGAGATAAAGAGACAGAATGCAAGTGGGGGAGGAGCAGAAACAGAGGGAGACACAGAATCCGAAGCAGGCTCCAGGCTCCAGACGCGGGGCTCAAACTCACGAACCTCGAGATCATGACCTGAGCCGAAGTCGGACATGTAACCGACTGGGCCACCCAGGCGCCCCTCTTTTTTTATGGGCAGAGCACGGTCCAGTTTGCAGAAGCTGCGTACATGTGTTAGCTCATCGGATCTTCCCAGCAAACCTAGGACTGGGCTCATTGGATAGATCGGGGTTCAGAGAGTCTAAGTAGTGACTGCAGGCAGCCCCGGACTCAGCTCTTACGTGGCCTGCTGCCTGCAGGCCCTGTGCTAAACCTCGCCGCACAGCTGTAGGCGGTAGGGAGCATTATTATCCCTATTTTAGAAATAGGGAACAAAGCTCAGAGAGGATAACTGCCTTCCCCGTGGTCACACAGCTGCAAATCCAGACTCGGAACCCATCTCTTAATTCCTGGTCCAGTGTTCTTGAGAACAGCTGTAAAGCTGAGGGAAAAAATGCATCTATTTCAACAAATCTACAACATCCTTGGATATAGACACAGCACTCTTCTACATGCCATAGGAAATAAAAATGCTGTCAGTTAGACTAAGACAATACTTTCTTAGCACTTAGAATTTTTTATTTCACACTTAATAAAAGAGCTCCTCTAGACGTGGGTGCGTAACATGCATATGTCATTCTCGTACCTACGTAAAAGGAGCATTTAAATGAAAATAAATTTATTCGAAATGAAATTAAATGTATATGAAAAGAAATTTCACCTTCGAAATTGACTCTGAGCCGGAGTGACCACCGCCAGTGTTTTTTCGAACAATATTGTCCTCTGTGTCAGCACATGTTGGTGATTTCTCTTTCTCTTTCTCTCTTTTTTAAAAAATGTTTATTTATTCTTGAGAGAGGAATAAAGAGACAGCCTGCAAGTCGGAGGGGGCAGAGAGAGAGGGAGACACAGAATCCGAAGCAGGCTCCAGGCTCTGAGCTGTCAGCACAGAACCCGATGCGGGGCTCGAATCCACGGACTGCGAGATCATGACCTCAGCCGAAGTCAGACACCCATCCGAATGACCACCCAGGCGCCCCCCTCTCTCTCTTTTTCTGATTTTCAACACATTTTATTCAGCAACAGCTTACAAGTAACTAAGTGCACAGATCATGAGGCCATCTGATGCGTTTTCATCCGTCTAAGTCTGCGTCTGTGATCCGCAGTGGCTGATTGGTAAATATTTCGGGATTTAGCAGACCAGCTTTTAAACTGTTTGTTGTTCAAAACCAGCCATCGTGGGAATATTTCCACCACGGAACCAGGCAAACGCTACAATTCAGGCCTTTACTTCCCCCCTCCAGAGTCAGTTTACCAGCACACCATTGAGTGCCGCTACCACCGGGTTTGGGAGAAGTTTCCAGCAACCCTGCTAACTGTGTGTTCTCCGTAACCCCTCACCAACTAGGGAAGGATCGTTTCTCAAAAGAATCCATAGGTGGCCAGAGCCGCTGGCGCTGCTCCTACCCCGGCTTTACGTTGCTCAGTGCTCCCCACTTTCGACTCCCACATGAAGAACGCTGCTAAACACGTCTACTCTCCCACACCCCCCGCCCATAGCCACAACCATCTGGTTCCGAGAGGCTGAAAGACTACTCCTGCATTGTCTCCAGGATTTCCTTCCAAGCCACAGAAACCCGTGCTGGAGTACCGCTTGGCTCGAGCAGGCAGTGAGAACTCCATCCAGAGGGCCCCTGGCCAACAGCCACTGTAAGACGCGTCCCAATCTTCAGAGATATTAAAATGGGGAAAATGGTGCCTCTTAGAATTGCTGAAACACAGGGCATTATTACCTGTTTGCACCGCTTCCTTTGACAAGCAGCTTGTTTCAATGACCGAGCCCTAGAAAGACGGGCCCACGTTCCCTCGCCGCCAACAGTCTCACTGGGCATCCTGCCCCCTCTCCCCCGATGGGTGGTGTCTGCCCACTTCTCTGGGGTCAGCCGGCTGCTACCACCTCTGGCGCTGAGCTGGAAAGAGAGGACGAGGAAGCTGCGGCGAGCCTTGGCTTTGACATCAGGCTGCTGCTCCTGGACGTCTCTGGGGATTGCTCAGCGCACTCCCTGTGGGATCGCGCCTCGGACACACCCCTGCGATGACCGTTCCAGGGTCAGCGTCATCTTCTCAACCTGGCTGTGGCCTTCTGCAACTGGGTTTTAATAACCCTTATGTTCCCTCAAAGCCTGGCACGCCCCTGCCGCGGAGCAAGTGCCCCGGAAACACTTGGATGAATGAGCAGATGACAGACCAGCAATGGAGAGACCGCGTTCTGAAGCCTGCCCAGCTCCCGGCCCTCGAGGAAGCCACTTCCTGTCGCATCCACAGGAGCAACTGAGTGGATGATGCAAAATGGCCTTGCACAGGCTCCCGGGGGTTGAGAACATGACTTATGTGGCTGTCGGGACTGCCTGGGCTGCCCTTCCTCAACCTGCCTGCTGGAGCCAAGGCCTGGGCCGGGGGCAGGGCAGAGAGTGGCAGAGAGGACCAGCTGAGACCGGCTCTGGGGGGGCTGGGAGAGGGGGTGGCAGGAGCTGCATCCCCCGGGCAGTGGACCCAGAGCAGCGGGTTTAGAGAAAATCTCCGGATGGGCAGCGAGGTTGCAATGAGTTCACTGAGGATGGAGTGAGAAGGCTGGAGCATTGGGTGTCTGGACTTGACTGAGCATGTGCTTCAGGGGCTGGGGGTGGGGGCACTGGGGTGGGGGGATTCAGAAGGAAGGGTGCCGGCTCCCGGCCGGTGGAGAGTCTTTAGCCTGGACCAGAATCCCTGGGCTCAAGTCTCAGCCTTGCCATGTCCCGTCCTCACGACTGACCTTGGGTCATTACTGACTTCTCTGGGCCTCTGTTTCCCCACCTTGAAAACCAAGATAATAACTCTAGTCCTGCAAACCTACCAGTGGTAGTTGTGGGAACAACTACCATGTGCTCACGTGATATCTGAGTCCTTGCTCCGGGGCCGGACACAGCCCTCAGCATGAATTAATTCAGTGCTTCTCAAAGTGTGGTCCGTAAATCAGCGCTGTCAGCATCATGGGGGAACTCGCTCGAAATGCAAATTCTCGGGCTCCTGCTGAATCCGAAACCCTGAGGATGAGGCCAGCCGTTTGTATTTTTGTCAAGTTCTCCAGAAGATTCTGCTGAACCCTAAAATTTGCAGCTCATGGCATTAGCTTACCAATCCTGTGAGGTATGTCCTGTTGTCTTTTTTTTTTAATTTTTTCATAAAGAGCTGAGTTTTTATTTTATTTAATTTTTTTTAATGTCTTTGTTTTGAGAGAGAGACCAAGAGCAAGCAGGGGAGGGGCAGAGAGAGAGAGAGGGAGACACAGAATCTGAAGCAGGCTCCAGGCTCTGAGCTGTCAGCACAGAGCCCGACTTGGGGCTCAAACCCACGGTCTGTGAGATCATGATCTGAGCCGAAGTCGGACGCTCAACCGACTGAGCCACCCAGGCGCCCCCGTCCTGTCGTCTTGAAGAGCAAGAGCCTCCATCCTGCCAGCTGGTCCCCTGGTTTGTCCAGACTTGAAGACAATTTTTTTTTAAATAAAAAAGGTGTGATTCACACCCCACACAATTAACCTTTTTGTAAAGTGTACAATTCAGTGGTTTTTAGTATAGTCATGAGGTCATGCAACTATTACCACTGACTCCACTCCAGGATGTATTCCTTGTCCCCAAAGAAACGTACCTTTTAGCCATCACTACGCACCACGCCCCCAGCAACTTCTCAGCTACTCTCCGTCTCAATGATTTCCCTCTTCTGAACGTTTCGTAGACATGGAATCATATAATATGTGATCTTTTGTTTCACTAGCATAGTTTCGAGGTTCACGTAGGTTATAGCATGCCTTAGGATTCCATTCCTTTTTGTGGCTAATATTCCGTTGTCCGGATGGACCACATATTGTTTACCCATTCATCCGTCGGTGGACATTTGGGTTGTTTCCACCTTGAGGTTATTGTGAAGAGCGCTACCGTGAATATCTGTGTACAAGCACTTGTCTGAACACCTATTTTCTGTTCCTTTGGGTATGTATCTAGGATCGGAGTCGCTGGGTCGTATGGTAACTCTGTGTGTCACTTTTTGAGCAACTGGCAGATGGTTCCTAAAGTGGCTGCACTGTTTTAGAGTCCCACCAGCAATGTATGAAGCTTATTCCTTCACATCCTTGCCGACACTTGCTATTTCCTTGTGTTTTTTTTCCCTTTAATTCTAGGCATTCCAGTGGATGTGAGGTGGTATCTCATTGCACTTGGGATTTGCATGTCCCTAATGATCACTGATGTAGAGCACCTTCGTGTGTTTGCTGGCCACTTGGATATCATCTTTGGAGAAATGTCCGTTTTAAGTCCTTTGTCTATTTTTGAATTGAATGTTTTGTTGTTGAGTTTTAAGAGTTCACTCTATATTCTGGGTACTAATCCATTATCGGATATGTGGTTTGCAAATGTTTCTCCCATTCTGTGGATTGCCTTTTGACTCTGTCAATAGTGTCTTTTGTTGCACATTTTTTTTTTATTTTGATGAAGTCCAATTTATCTAGTTTTTTCTTCTGTTGCTTGTGCTTTGGTGTCATATCTAAGAATTCATTGCCAAATTCAGGGTCATGAAGATTTAACCTCTATGTTTTCCTCTGAGAGTTTTTGCGTGTAGGTCTTTGATCTATTTTGAGTTGATATTTGTATATGGTGTGAGGTAGGGGTTGAGTCTCATTTTTTCCAGTTGTCCCAGCACTAAATGTTGAAGAGACTGGAAAGAGGCAACATTTTATTTTATTATTTTGAAAAAAATTTTTTCTAATGTTTTATTTATTTTTGAGAGAGAGAGGGAGAGTGTGTGAGCAGGGGAGGATCAGAGAGAGAGGGAGACACAGAATCCAAAGCAGGCTCCAGGCTCTGAGTTAGCTGTCAGCACAGAGCCTGACACGGGGCTTGAACCACGAACCGTGAGATCATGACCTGAGCTGAAGCTGGACGCTCAACCGACTGAGCCACCCAGGCGCCCCAAGAGGCAACATTTTAAAGAAAGATGTCAAGTAAAATATTAGTGTAGCTGATATATACCAGAAATGGCAAAAAGTGGGGAGGTGGTACTTGAGTGAGTGAGTCTGGGAGATGTTTCTAGTGAATTCTTTAAAAAATTTTTTAATGTTTTATTAATTTTTGAGAGAGAGAGAGAGAGAGAGAGACAGAGCATGAGTGGGAGAGGGGCAGAGAGCGAGGGAGACACAGAATCTGAAGCAGGCTCCAGGCTCTGAGTTGTTAGCACAGAGCCCAACACAGGGCTCAAAACCGTGAACCATGAGATCATGACCTGAGCTGAAGTCGGACGTTCAACCGACTGAGCCATCCAGGCGCCCCTGTTTCTAGTGAATTCTTGCTCCTTAAGGATTTCCTCTGTCCAGGGGAGATGCTGTGTTCACTAAAAGATGCCAGGACTGAGGTGATGTGGGCACTGGTCTCCTCCCCAACTTGGCGAGACCCCAGCTCGTTTTCCCCTCCTCTGCTTTTCCTATGAAAAAGGACCTGCATCTATGAACAAGGGGTCTCTGGGAGCAAAGGGGAGTGCTCTCCTTCACTTGCTCACCTAGTACCCGCCTTCTCCTCCTCTCCCCCTAACTGGACCCTGGTCCAGCCACCAGTCCCGGCACCTCTCCCATTTGGCCGCATGCAGTTCCAAAAACAACCTCAGGAGCACTTGGATATGTTTTCCAGCCCAGACTAATGGCACTTCTGTCCACAGCCTGGACCCAAGTGCCCGTTGGGTGGGGTGGCTGTCCTCACCTCCTGAAACTTCCCTTTCTCCTTTTGCTTTTGGAACATAAGCATCTTTCCAAGTCTCTCTGGCCAAAAGGTGATGGTGTGGGCCTTATGGCCTCTCCGTCAAAGCCAAGCGGCTCCATGTGCAGCCTGTCTTCCCATCACCCACCTGGTCCCAGGTGCATTCATTTCCTAGGACTATTGTAACAAAGTGCCACGCTCTGGGTGGCGTAAAATAACAGAAATGTATTCTCTCACAGTTTGAAGACTGGAAATCCAAGATTATGTTTTTTTTTTTAATTCTATCATTTTATTTATTTATTTTTGAGAGACAGAGAGAGACAGCGTGAGCAGGGGAGGGTCAGAGAGAGAGGGAGATACAGAATCCGAAGACAGGCAGCAGGCTCTGAGCTAGCCGTCAGCACAGAGCCCGACGCAGGGCTCACACCCACAAACTGTGAGATCATGACCTGAGCTGAAGCCGGACGCTTAACCGACTGAGCCACCCAGGCACCTCTGGAAATCCAAGATTAAAGTATCCATAGAGTTGGTTCCTTCTGGAGGCTCCGAGGGAATGTCTGTCCCATGCCTCTCTCCTGGCTGCTGGTGGCAGCAGGCAATCCTTGGCATCCCTGGACTTGTAACCACATCCTTCCAGTCTCTGCCTTTTTTTTCACAGGACTTTCTCCCTGTGCCCCCGTCTCTGGGTCTCTTCTCCTCTTCTAAGGACCCCAGTCATATTGGATTAGAAGCCCACCTTACTTCATCATGATGACTTAATCTGAACTAATGACGTCTGCGGTGACCGCATCTCCAGGTGAGGTCACATTCTGAGGTTCCAGGAAGGACGTGAGTTTTGGAGGGGAGACTGTGCAACCCACCACACCAGGCAATGCCAAGGGCATGACAGGAAAGGCTGTAGGGGATATTCCATTTCCGAGAGCTCCTCTTGGGTGACCGTGCTTCTAACAGCTGCCGCTGAGCTTGGGGGTCAGCGCCGACGCGACGCACTTCTTCCTCCACGCGAAGAGGGGACAGGATCTCCCGCTCCTAGTCCATGTGCCAGCCCATCAACCAAACCTGACTCCTTTACTCCTCTGCCAGTTACCACAGGTGTGTGAGGCACAGGTGCGGAGGGTTAGGTACAGATGGAACAGAAGCAGGGACGTGGGTGGGGGAGGTGTCTGACACACCTCCTCATCCACTTGGATCCTCTGGGTCTGCCCAGGCCCAGTTCCAAATAGTGAACCATTCCCAGTCTATGCCAGGGTGCTGCTGGGTCCCCCTACGATTCTGACTTGGTGGATCTGACAATACCTGGCTCACAGGACTCAAGCACAGGTAGTGAAACTGCTTGGTGTCGCAGGCGCTCGGTCTCTCTTAGGATCCGGGAGCAGTCGAAGCATTTTTCAAATATTTTTCAAATGTCTTGCAAAAGGAGAATAGTTTTCTGCTGCCGAAAGCCCTAGGAGCCTGCACCCGCACTCTGCTACTGCGCTCGGCCAGTGACTCTGCCCAATATCCCTGTCTAGCTCTGTGGAGTCTTCTGAATCATGTGGCTTGAAGAGCAGGACATCGACGCTTGGACCTCGGCAGAGTTCTCTCTCTCTCTCTCTCTGTCTCCAAACTGCTAGCTTTCGATAGAAATGCCAGTGGGGATGTGGACACATTGGAACCCTTGTGCACCGTTAGTGGGAATGCAAAATGGTGCAGCCACAGTGGAAAACAGTATGACGCTCCTCAAAAACTGATAAATAGAGCGACCGTATAATCCAGCAATTTCACCTCTGGGTATGTCCCGCAAAGAATGAAGCGTGGAGTTTGAAGAGATATTTGTACACCCTCATGCTCGTAGCAGAGTTCTTGATGGTAGCTAAAACACAGAAGCAACCCGAGTGTCCATGAGCGGATGAAAGAATAAGCAAAAGGTGGTGTATCCACACAGCGGAATAGTATTCACCCTTCAAAAAGAAGGGAATCCTGTCACATGCTACAACACGGATGAACCTTGAGGACGTTATGCTAATGAAATCAGCCAGTCCCAAAAGCACACATGCAGTCTGATTCCACTTAATGAGATACTTCGAGTAGTCAAGATCATAGAGACAGGAAGCAGAATGGTGGTGGCCAGGAGTTTAGGAGGATGTAGGCTTCTGGAGCTGAATGGTGGCGATGGTCACAAAACAACGTGAATATATTTAATGCCACTCACGATGGTAAATGTACACTTCAGATGATTGAGACGGTAAATTTTATGTTACGTGTAATTTCACACAATAAATAACACCTACTGGCTTTCTGATCACTAATAAAAATGTCGGAGCAGTACTGCTAAGTGTGGTGTGTGCTGCTTCAAAATTCGAAGAGGCCCAACAGGGCGGCTTTAAACAACAGATTCCCTCCAAGTTCCAGAGGTCGGACGCCTGAAATCAAGGCATTGGCATTCCTTCCTTGGAAGGTTCCAGGGGAGAATCCGTTCTTCGCTTTCTCTGGCCCCTGGTGGCTGCAGATATTTGTTGGCCTGTGGTTTCGCTACTCCAATCCCTGCCTCTGTGGTCACATCGCTTCCTCCTCTTTGTGTGTCTCTTCTAAGGACATTTGTCATTGGATTTAGACCTGCTCAGATAACCCAAGATCACACCCTCATCTTGAGATCCTCAATGATAGCAGTAAAGAGGCATTTTCCAAATAAGGTGATATCCACAGGTTTCGGGGATTAGGTCGTGGGCATACGTTTTGGTGATGCCCTGGCATGTCTCAGCCCCCTGCTCCTTGATACCTTCATTATCACGGTGAATCCCCGAATCCTCAGGGGGTTTATCTTCCACCCTCTGGCACGTATATTCTTGCCACTCCCTGCTCCCAAGATTCACAGCAGCAGGGGAGGGGGGCACTGGCCCATGAAGGGGATGTGGGTAACTTTCCAGAAGCTTCCACTACAATGTCCGTGATAATCTTGACGTTCCACAGACATCATCCAGGTCCAGCATGTTGACATCACACGAGCGTTGGCTGCTAACAGAGCACATCTGCCCCTGGCTCTGGAGAACTGCTCTCCGCCCAATAGTAGGGATCTTACCAGGGACGTGACGTCTCTCCTGGGGGTCAGCGGGCCACAGTCTGGCCAACTCACGTGGGCGGACAAAAGGCTGGCTCTCGGTGCAGATGGGGCACCTCAGGGGTGCACTTCATGCTCCAGAGGTCCCCGTGGGACCAGAGTGAGGCCAGCCTCCAGCCCAAAGACATCACAGACTAGCTGTCTTCCCTGGCTCTGTCCCCCTTCCCTCATTCCACTCCTGCACACAGAGCCCTACCTCTGGGTCTGCTTCTAGGAGCCTGACCTGAGGCAGTCCCTGGCAGTGGTATGTTGGGGTACGGAGCGTTAACATGGCCCTTGGGCCGGGCCCGGAATCCACTCTGCGTCCCTGCCACGGGAGGGCAAAGCACTCTGGCTCCTCTCCAGTGTCATGACCAAAGCCCTTGCTCAATCAGCAGCTGCCTACGGAATTCCGGATGCCCCTGCTGGCCTGCCACACTGCAGGTCCCACCTCCAGCACAGCAGCTGAGATGGGGCTGTACCCGGCTGAGCTCAGGTCCTGTGTGGTCACCTCCTGACCCTCCCGGACCGACTGTCGCCTCCTAGCTCCCCATCTTCCTCCAACTCATTCTAGTCTTTTATTTTATTTTTTATAGCCCTTCTTACTCTCTGAAATCATGCAAAATTTTTTTTTAATGTTTATTTATTTTTGAGAGAGACAGATTGACAGAGTGTGAGCAGGGGAGGGGCAGAGAGAGAGAGAGAGAGAGAGGGAGATGCAGAATCCGAAGCAGGCTTCAGGCTCTGAGCTGTCAGCACAGAGCCCGACGCGGGGCTCGAACCCACGAACTGTGAGATCATGACCTGAGCTGAAGTTGGACGCTTAACCAACTGAGCCACCCAGGTGCCCCTGAAGTCATGTAATACATTTGTTTGCGGCCTTCCTCTCTGACTTAGGGGATCGGCTGCAGGGGGCTGGGCCTCTGACTTATTCACAGCCACCTCACGAGCATCCAACACTCTAACACGCACTGAATGAATCGAGTGAATCAACATGCACCGAATGAATCGAAGAGCAGGCCAGTGCTCTTTCGCTTGGAGTGGACAGAAGGGAAGGATCCGGGTTGTCTATGACGATTCTAAAGAGTGGGCCATATCGGGGGGTCACCGGGGCGGGAGCAAACAGGTCAAGGTAGGCTGTCTTCCAGGTCTGAAAACCCCCTTGGCCCGTGCCAGCCCCTCACCGGCCTGGCTTCTTGTTGGGTCTGGCGCGGACCTCAAGGAAACATAACATTTTTAATAAAACCTCAGAGTCAATAAAGCCGAATGGTCTCGGGTGCCGCTCTTGCGGGCCCCAGCTGTTGACTTTAGAAGTCAAGAGGTTGGGGTGTTTCCCAATTCCCGCGTAGTCCGGGGAGATATATAAGCTACAAGGACCTGGCCCATTTTCTACGAAAAAAACCCAAAACAAAACAAAACTCGCTGGGCCCTGGAAAGATTCCACCGCCAGCCAGAATCAAAGGTCCATTCAGAGCGACAGAACTCCTCACATTCGCTGCTAATGAAAACCAAATTTCTCGTCCCTCTGAGCATTTCCAGGGGCTGCAATTGGAAGGGACCGCCGCGGAGCTCTCGGCCACCCCTCCTGCCACCAAGAAGGCCCGCCGAGTTCAAATAGTTTTATGATAATATGGGCCTCGTATTTTTCTAATTTCAGGCGTCGGTGATTTAGGACTGAGTTGTTTTCATGGAAAAAGAAACAGAACTTTCTTTTTGAGGCAGGGCGAGACGGCCATCTCGGTGGGTTCTCCCCCGTGTGCAAATCCAGGGTGAGCGAGCCCCGCCGTCCCGTAAGGCGGTCTGGGGCCTACCTCCAGGGAGGCCTCATTCATGGGGCACCCTCTTGAATGGGGAAGAATGGGCCGGGGGTCACCAGAGGGCGCAGAGACCGGGGTTTCTGTCTTTCTATTTCATGCTTCGTGGACGTCAGAACCACAACTCAGAAAGGCAGACGCATCACCCTCAGGAGCAGACAGAGAAAGGGCCATAAAGCCTTGTGTCTTTTCTGCTTCTGCCTTTTTTTTTTTTTAATGTTTATTTATTTTTTGAGAGACAGAGACAGATCATGAGCAGGGGAGGGGCAGAGAGGGAGACACAGAATCAGAAGCAGGTTCTAGGCTCTGAGCTGTCAGCACACAGCCCGACGCAGGGCTCGAACTCACGAACCATGAGATCATGACCTGCGCTGAAGTCGGACACTTAACCGACTGAGCCACCCAGGCTTCCGCTTTTTTTAGAAAAAAGACAAAAAATTAGAAAATGATTTCTTTCCCCCTTCGATGATCAGTCTTTTCTTTTGTTTTCAAGTTTATTTATTTATTTTGCGAGAGAGTGTGTGTGTGTGATGGGGGAGGCCGGGATGGGCAGAGAGAGAGGGAGAGAGAGAATCGCAAGCAGGCTTTGCTGTCAGCGCAGAGCCCGATGTGGGGCTCGATCTCACAAACGGAACCGTGGGACCATGACCGGAGCTGAGATCAAGAGTCGGACGTTTAACTGACTGAGGCAGCACAGCATCGCGATGATCAGTCTTTATGCAAGTATGAGTCATGCGGCACAAACTCAGGTGTGCAGGAATTAGCGTCTTTTCCCTAAAGTCGGTTCTCACTTTGAGTCTCCAACACCTTCAGCAGATGGAAAACAATCTTCTCAGGTATTACTCTGCCCTCATTAGGGTTAGGGAGGAATTCTGTTCTTGTTCCTCAGTTTTCTCATCTGTAAAATGGGGTTAGTGATAGTACACACCTCAACAAGCTGGGTTAAAAATGGCAAAATATTTACGACATTGCCTGGCAGGCAGTATTGGCTATTATTGTTGTTATTATTATTATTTCAAAGATAGATGCACAGAGAAGGCACCAAACCTAGTATGGGGTTATCAGGGAAGGCTCCCTGGAAGAGGTGATGCCTCAGCTAATGTCAAATGAGTTGGTTCAAACCCAGTCTGGAGCTCCTCTGCTTGGATATTTATCAAAGTCTACAAGTTTAATATAGGATACCCCTAACAAGTGTGTTCATTTTAGAGAACTTGGAAAACACTGAAAAATATAAAGAAGGAAACGTAATATAGTTATAACCCTATCTTTCCAGTGATTTCATTCTGGATTGCTTTTCAATTAATTAGTTTTTATTTATTTATTTATTATTTTTTAAATGTTTATTTATTTTTGAGAGAGAAAGAGACAGAGCGTGAGCAGGGGAGGGGCAGAGAGAGAGGGAGACACAGAATCCAAAGCAGGCTCCAGGCTCCGAGTTGTTAGCACAGAGCCTGACGCGGGGCTCGAACTCACGAACCGCGAGATAATGACCTGAGCTGAAGTCGGACGCTTAACCGACTGAGCCACCCAGGTGCCCCTAGGTTGCTTTTTAAAATTTATTTATTTGAGAGAGAGAATGAGTGTGACTGGGGGAGGGGCAGAGAGAGAGGGTGAGAGAGAGAATTCCAAGCAGGCTCTGCCCTGTCAGCACAGATGGGGCTCGAACTCATGAGCCGTGAGATCATGACCCGAGCTGAGACCAAGAGCCAGCGATGCTTAACCGACTGAGCTACCCAGGTGCCCCTTTTCTAGATTACGTTTATTTCTATCTTTAAAATGCATTAATCTTTACACTATCTATACAGTGTATGCCTGGCTAGAAAAGTGTTTATTCCTAGAAAAGTATTTATATATTTATAGAAAATAAAATTCTGGATGGGGAAAAGCACGCTGAAATTATCAACAATGGTTATCTTTGCAGGGATGAGATTATGGGTGATTTTTCTTGTGTGTGTGGGGGGGGTTGTAATCTGTAATATCTCCTTGTCTCCCATGACTATGTATTATTTAGTATAATTAAAAAAATTTAAACTGCTTATTTAGTTTTGAGAGAGGGAGATGGAGAGTGTGAGCCTCGGAGGGGATGAGAGAGAGGGAGACACAGAATCAGAAGCAGACTCCAGGCTCCGTGCTGACAGCACAGAGCCCAACATGGGGCTCGAACTCGAACTCATGAGCCGTGAGATGAGTACCTGAGCCGAAGTTGGATGCTTAACTGACTGAGCCACCCAGGCGCCCCTAATTTAATATAGTTTTAAAATATGATTTTAAAATTTAATTTTTCTAACGTTTATTCATTTTTGAGAGACGGAGAGAGATGGAGCGTGAGCAGGGGAGGGGCAGAGAGAGGGAGACACAGAATCTGAAGCAGGATCCAGGCTCCGAGCTGTCAGCACAGAGCCCGACGCGGGGCTGGAACTCAACGATCCGTGAGATCATGACCTGAGCCAAAGTCGGACTCTTAACCGACTGAGCCACCCAGGCGCCCTTGATTTTAAAATTTAATACACAGAACTTGGGAACCTCAAACTCAGGGTCTTATAACAATTCTACCTTCGGGCCATGGAGGAGAGTGGGGTAGCTGGGCCAGACTTTGAACCCTGAACCCTTTAGTCTGAGAGGCTACGTGTGGCCTCCAGTGTGGTGGTGAGGGGTTTGTCAGGAGAAGGGAGGACATAAGGCTTCACTAAAAACCTGTGGGGGGCAGGTCAGGTTGAGGGCTGGGCTGTTGTTAACGCATAGTTGGCAATAACGAAAATTACTATTGTGGACTATTATTGCAACGGTGTCCCTGGTGGCTCTACCAGATGCTAGGAACCCTGGGAAACTGAGACAAAGCTGAGGTTGGGGGCATAGGGTACCTCCTGTGACTTTAGTGCTAAAGATGCCTTAGGAATGCCGGGCTCCTCCCCCCACCATTTTGCACAGGCTTCTCCCTCCTTTGCCTGGACCATTGCAGTAGGCTGTGAACAGGTCTCTGCCCCTGTAGGCAGCCCACGCTCCAGGCCACCATGGCGATGTCCCCTCCAACCCACACCCATTGGAATGGGTGCCTCAGCTTGGCTCCCCAGGGCTGCAGAACCGAATCCGAGCCCCTCAGATCGGCCTCCAGCCCCTGTGACGGGGGCCTCTGGTCTTGCCATCCTGTCACTGTTACTGTACCTTCCCCGCCGCCACGGCCCTGTCCTTCAGGCCGGTGCACGTGAGGCCCATCTGTCGCTTCTCTGCCACATGAATTTCCTGATCTTTCCATCTCGTCTCATCCACACCACGTCGCCCACGGGCCGGCACGCCTGTTTCCCTGTCCGTCAGTCCTAGGCGCTCCCCGGGAGCCCGGCCGGGACTGATTTGCCTTTTCTTCTGGCTGTCTGGCAGCCGGTGGTGTATCGGGACGTGGGTCTACGTTTGGTGACTGAGCAAATGAACTCTGGCCAAGGCCTTGCAGACATCAGGCCGAGAGAACAGAGTAGGGGGTGTGCGTGGCCCAAACAGCTGCCACCCATCAGGACACCAACAAGGCCGCAGCTGTTTCCAGCGGTCAGCGTGGGCACAACAGAAGGGTGGCTCCAGAAAGCTGGCCCTACAGCTGATCCACTCCCCTTGGCCTGACGGCTTCCTGCAGGCCGGGCTCGGGACAGGCTCTCTCCTCGGGTGAATATAAATACATAAAACGGCACGCGTTGAGCTGCAAAACTAAAAATAGGAAGCCTGGAATCTGGCCCCCCAGGTTCCTGGAGCCGCTGGGCCACACAGGTGTACGTGCGGACGTTGGGGGTGCAGCCCCGTCCCCCTCACGGGGAGGAATGGGGGACACTCTGGGTTTCTGCAAGGAACAGTTCATTCTTTCACTCTGGCTGCCCCTACCCTGTTTGTTGGACAGCTCATTTCATTTATGGCCCCCAAATGAACCAGCCCCCTGAAGGGGCCATTTCCGCTCAGGAGGCAGAGCGAGCGGGTGTCCGGTGTGGCACGCTGGGGGCACATGGGTGCCGGTGTTTATGGGGTCTGCGTCCAGCCCTGTCCATCCCCAGAACACCCGAGATGGCCCCACAGCTGTCTCCTCGGACCTCGGGCTCATGTCACTATCTCCGGCCTCGCAAAACCCCGCCAGGATGTCCGTCTCCCAGAATAAAGGCCAAAGCCAGGCCCGTGGCCAGAAGCCCAGCAGTTGCAGGACTGCCCCGAGGTGGGCAGTGCTCTGTCTGGGGGCCACACCACCCCTCAGGGGGTGCCACGCACAGCCTAGTGCCCAGGAGGCCACCCTGAGGCCTGCTCTCAGGCAGGCCCCCCGCAGGCTGTGGGCTGGTGAGACTGTTGGCACCGTGCAGCCCAGGGCGACTCCTGAAGCCTCCAACATGGAATTCTGGAGGCCAACGGGCTCCCAGACTTTGGGACAAATTGGCCTCCTCCAGCTGGACGGGCCACTTCACGTTCTAAGCTCCTGATGGTGCCTCAGGGGAAGTGGGGACTCCTGACAGGGGCTCCAGGACGCTGGGGTTTCTGAGCTAGGTTTGTCAACCCTTCCTTCAAGCTGCATAAACCCCTGTCCCAAAGCAGGGCCTTTAGGGATCATGGGACCTGTGATTCCACGGTGCACTGGACACAGTGTGTGCTCGGGTACTCTCTGAATAAAAAAAAAGCAAGCTCAGAGAGGGACAGGGACCTCCCACTGCCACATAGCTAAAGGGGGAAAGCAAATCCTTCCAACCAGGACACTTCCCAGGCCCTTCTGAAGATGAACCCTCCAAGGTTAGGAAGCCCCTTGGAACAGCTACCCTGAGGGGACCATCTGCTGCCACCTGCAGGCCACTGCGGTTACTGCAGTGCTTCCCGCACCGCCCTCAAAGCCTGGGACCCCCAGGTGGGGTTGAGTCCAGCACTTCTTCCTGCCTCAGTTTCCCGCCTGGGTGCACTGGTCTGTGCCTGCTGGGTGAAGGTGTGGGGCTTTGCGTCAGGGGCTCTGGAGGCCCCAGCTCCTCTCCCATTAGCTGTGGCACCAGTGTGGCTGGTGGGGAGGGGCTTGAGCCGTGGTCCCCTCATAATCTCCATCATTCCCTACAGTGACCCAGATAAGCACATCTACGGAGGCAGAGTGTTGGGCTGTAGACTGTGCTTCAGGCCCAGCCCTGCCCACCCCGGGCAGATGCCGCCGGGGGCATGCTCTCGGAGTTCTGCAGCAGCGGCTGGGCCCGTGGGGAGACAAGCTGTAGCACCCCCACCCCCAGCCCAAGGGGTGCTGCAGGGGGCTGGGATCAAGGGTTTAGGCCGAGGAAATGGAAACTTCCTGTCGGGTGTTGGGTTTCGGGCAGACCAACCTAACGGAACGGGGCCAAGTCTTGGGATTAGTGTTGAAGTTATTTCCATTAGAAAATAAGGTCGCTCTCATGAAAACCCCCCTCCCCAGGTCCCACCTGGACGGGGACGGTGGGCCAGGCCCTTTCGCTGGCAGGGACCAAGTCAGGGCCGCAGGCAGTCACCCCCTGCAGCCCCCAGTGTCAGCCACAAACAACTCCGGGGAGCTGCCGAGCCAGATGACACCCCCTTTGCACCTTAATTGCACCATCTGCAAACTGGGGGAGCTGATGCAACGGCCTGCTTTGTAGTTGTGATTGCTGCTAAACTGCCCCCCTTCCAGCAGACGCAGGTCCCGGAGCCTCTCACCGAGGCTGCTCTACCTCCCTCCACCCCGCCCCCGCCCCGCCCTGGGGAGCGAGAGCTATGTGGGGTACACTGCTTCTTCACTTGTGAAAAGTCACGGGCCACTTGTGAGGGGGGAAGAGGTGGTGGCATCTTGAAGACCTGATGTCCCTCCGGGGTTCCAGCCATACCAGGGGAGGGGAGGCCTCATCAGCTGCGCCCGCCCAGGGTGGCCTCCGGGGTCATTGCCAATGGAGCTGGATATAGGGAGGCCAAGGTGCGGGGGTGGGGGTGGGGGTGCGTGTCTCCAAGGTAGTGGGTTTCGTCCTATTCCTGCCCCCAGGCCCTGCCCTGTTCCTCCTTGGCCACGGTGGGAGGTCCTCCCCACCCCCGGCCTCCATACATGCAGCCCTAGAAGTCTGGCATTGGGATCCTTCAACGCATCTCAGAGTTATATTATTGTAACAAATCAGTCAAAATTCCATTTTACAGTTAAATAGTACAGAAGACAGACAGTTTACTGTACAAGCAAGTTGTGCATTGAAAACAAACACATCAAGCAAATTATAGTGCAAAGCAGTTTCCACCCCTTCCCACCCTCTTCCCAGCTCTGGGACGGATTTTCTGAAGGTAGGTGTGTGGCAGGCATTAATACCTCGACATGACAATATGTCACAAAGGGTCTGTACCTGCCACCAACAGGCTTACAGTAACATGGTATCAAAACCCCTCAGTCTCCTTGTGCTTTCTCAGTCAGTGTGTTTGCCTGATACAACTTTAAAGCAGCCTTGTAAATAAGGACCCATTTTTAGCAGCCCAGGCTCTCTGTACCCACTATGGGCCTTAAAATCGGACTCGGCATGGCTATCATCACTTTTCGTCGGGGGGCGGGGTGGAAGGAGGCATCAATTTATTTCCTGTCTCTGCCCCTGCCAGGGCTTGGCTATCAGGAAGGGCTGGTAATCCAGCGGGGCTACAAAGTGCTGGGCGCTGGGAACCCAAGGGTGCCTCCCACGCGGGCCCGGGGGGCCAGTCTGTAACCACAGAGAACAGGAACGAACAAGGTCCAAGGGGAGTGGGTTTGTAGCTGCTTCCTGAGAAGGGGTGGAGAGCCCCCCTGGGTGTCGAGAGTCAACAGGACACCCTCCCCTCCCCCCCCCCAGCTATTGTGAAGAGATGGAGACTGCTTTTTCCAGTGAGGACAGGACGAGAGAAACTGCAGCAGGAGGGGTCTGAGTGAGATCCCCAGAGGACTTCCTAACTCGCCGGAGTGTATATCCGGTGCGCATCGTCCAGCTGCTGTTACAGGCTGGGGCGACAGGGCGGGCCAAGAGCTATTACGGAGACGACAACTAAGGAGGGGAGATTGTCACATCCACAGAGGATGTGGCTGAAACTGACTAAAAACCACACGCTGTCTAGCCCTGAGGCCCTTGTCCTTTGCCACTGACGCCTTTTTAGAATTAAACTCAGAGGATCTAGGCAGCCTGAACCCCGAGGCTTCCCCATTTGCAAACGATACTTCACCTCTGAGCACAGGGGGTGCTGAGCTGAGGCCGCGGGGCCCCCTACGGCGCTCCTGTTCCGCCCACACGCAGCCCCGGCTCTCCACCCTGACACGTCCTCCGGGGCAGATGTCTAAGAGGCACAGATGTGAATTCCAGCATCGCCTGGGTTTCCCTCTGGTCCCCACCAACGCGGGCCTTTGGTCGAAGTTGGTGGGACGCTCGCTGGAGGAGCGTGGCATCGGGAGGAGGGGCGGAGGCCTCACCGATCCCACGCTCTCAGGGGGCGGAGGGGATACTGTTCACTGGGACAGGGCTTTACCTGTAACAGGCAATGTGTCTGAAAACATTTGATGCTTCTTTTTTCTAAAATCAGCTTTAAAAACTGGTTTCTGCTCAAGACTGCTTCTGGAGCAAAGATGGAGGGCTGTCGGAGGTTCTGGCCCACGAGGCTGGGGGGTGGGGGCGCGCACTGCGTGGCTGGACCTGTGTGGGACAGGCTGCTGAGGTCCGGCCCCACGCCCTCAAACCCCGACGTCTTCTGCTAGGACCTTTCTGGTCCCTGTGCTCTCTCCAAAAATGGCCATTTTGAGACCAGCCTAGAGGGAAGGGGGGATCCCTGACCCTCCACCAAGAGAACAGAGGGTGAAGGCCTTGGGCTGGTAAAGTGCATGGAGGACCCGACCGCAGGTGTCTTTCCTGGTTTTAGGGACCTGCTGCCATTGGCTAGTCGACTCTGGGGCCTGGGACCCACAGACGGCTGGGGCGGCGGGGTGGGGGGGGG
>CM053570.1:83476952-83618174 GCA_028646485.1 Cryptoprocta ferox | reverse complement strand
ATCGATACAACGAGGAGAGACCCTCTCAGGGGTGGGGAGGCCTTCCAGTTCTGACTCGGTTTGTATGAATGTGGGGGGGGGGCTGGGCCCACGGGGCGGGGGGTCTCTGAGGAAGGAGGTGGGGGGACGTGGGGAGGTCTTTCCAGGGCCCCGTGGGTAAGAGGCCAAGCCATGTGGGCAAACGTCACCTCCGTCGGGAACAGACGAGGTCTCTGCCCCGGGGGGCCCTGGGCCGGCACCGGGCATGGCTGGGGACAGCTAGGTCGTTCCGGGGGACGTGGCAGGAGACTTTCCCCACGTGGGGTGAGATGATGAGGATCTGGGCTGGGGGCGGTGACCTGAGGGAGGTCCCTACCTATCTGTACAACGACGCGGCTGGACTAGACGCTCTTCGGAGCCACCCGCCAGCTCCAAGCCCAGGACTCGTGGACCCCGGGGGCCCGCCACTGGCCTCGAGCCGAAGTCTCATTCGCGTCCGGAGCCTCTGAGCCGGGCCAGCCATTTGTTGGGAGGGTCCGCGGGGTCCGCTGTGACCCGGGCGGTCAGTAGGGCCGCCACACGGCCTCGTCCATGCGGCCCGGCGTGCTCAGGGCGGTGGGGGAGTTGCTGTGACTGCCGTCCGCCTCCACGCTGTCGCTCTGGCCGCCCAGGCTGGGGTTCATGAGGTTGCCGGCGGCGACAGAGGCGCTGCTGGTGCAGGAGGCCAGCATGCGGGTGGGGGAGCGGTCGCCCCCGCTGCTGCCGCCGGCCACCATGGAGAACTGGTAGGAGCCGGAGGACGCGCCGTAGTAGAGGTGATAGGGGGATGGGTTGGCCTGGAAAGGCCCGCTCTGGTTCTGCGGGGTCCCCGGGTAGGGCGGCGGGAGGTAGGTGTGGTGGAAACGGCCGGCGGCTGGCACACTGGCCACGCCGAGGCTGCCCGACGGCGTGGCGCTGTAGGGGAAGGCGGCCGTCATGGCCCCCGGGTAATGCATCCTGGGGTCGGGGAAGCGGCTCTCGGTGAAGGTCTGCAGCGCTGGGAAGGAGCGGTCGAACTGGCGGGGGTCGGAGAAAGGGTTCAGGTCTGAGGTGCCTGGGGGACAGCAATGGGGACAGTCAGTCGCAGCCCGACACCAACCCCAGAGGCTGCCGGTTCAGAGGCCCTTCGCGGGAGTCCCTGCTTCTAGCTCTGCCTCTGCTCTCGCTGCCTCCGAGCCTGGCCCCCTCCCCACCCACCCCCCCCCCCCCCCCGGCAGGGAGGCAGGCGACAGCAGGTGCGTGGGTCACGGGGGGGCCACGGGGGCCTCCCTGGGCAGGTGGAGGGTGGGGGGGAGGACTTTTCCTTCTCCTCACGGAGTCCTCTTCCCAGCCTAGCAGTGCAGAGGCCTGTCGAGGGGGTGAGGGTGGCCCCCGCCTGGGGGAACAGCTGCTGCCTCCCTCCCTCCCTGTCAATAGCCGGGAAGGCCATGGGTGTGCGGACAGTCTCTAGTGATGCTCTGAGCTTGGGAGCTGGGGCCTGCTTTTATAGATAAGGAAACTGAGGCAGAGAGAGAGAGAGAGAGAGAGAGAGAGAGAGAGACATTGATTTCCCTGACGTTGCACAGAAAGGACTAGAACTCATCACGAGGCCGCTGCTTTCCGCTCTCTGCTGCTGGGTGTGCGAACCTCTCCGGCCCAGGTGGGGCTGGGTTAGCGTACATGGGCCCCCACCGGTGTGGGGGGGCGGGGCCACAGCAGCTGTCTGCCCCCCCACCCTCTCATCCCTCACCCCGGGCCTGTGTCTCCAGCGCTGTCCTGGAGGCCGCAGCTGACCGGCGACCAGACGACGACGACGTGCCTCAGCAGCAAAGCGAGATGGCAGCCAGAGGGGCTTAGTGGCCTGGACCCTGCCTTCACATGGAGGGACCCAGTGTCCAGCTAGGGCAGGCCCTAGCTCCCTCAAGGATGGCCCCCCACTAGACTCCAAGACAAGGGCATCTCAGCCTCTGCCCCCTACTTTTGTAGTCACAGACCCGCCCAAACCTCAGCATTCAAAGGGGCTTCAGGATTGAGTCGTGATCCCTTTCAGTAGGAAAACTCAGGCCCAGAGAGGGTGAGGCACTTGCCTAAGGGTCACACAGAGCATTAGACCTGGCCCAAAGTCCTAGGGTTCGGGTTCTGAGCCCTGACGTGTGTCTGATAGGCAGCACAGCACTTATCCTGGGTCTGACACTTAGGAGCTGTGTGTCCCTGGGCAAGACACTTAACTTCTCTGTGCATCAGTCTTCCTACGTGAAAAATAGTGACCATAAAAGCTCCTGAAGTTAACGCGTGTCAAGTGCTTAGACGGGACGCAGAGCAGAGGCCCAAGGAGGGTCTGTGCCGCGGCGGGAGCTGTGACAGCTCTGGCTCCAAGTACCCAGGAGAACCGGCTACGTCACGGGCCTGCAGGGATATGTCCTTCCTTGTACCCTGGCCAAGGGGGTGACTCTGGGCAGCAGTAGAGGGGTGGGTGAGCCCCTGGCAGTGGTCCTGAGGGCAAGTCTGTCTGGTCCCCACTCCTCTGTGCCACCCACCAAAAAGGACGCAGAGCTGCGGGTCCCCTCAGGCCTCCTGTGTCCCCAGATTTGCCCACCGTGCCGTGTGACATCAGGTGAGACCTGTAACGTCTCAGGGCTTCCTGACCCCTGGGGAGAGCCGCCTTAGCCGTGGGCGCTGGTTCTGGTCCTGGCTGTGAATCAGAAGGGAACAGTGCTCCCAGGCTCGAGGTGGGTGGATGTGGGGACAAGGGTCCGGATGGCTGGAGCCTTCCGGAACATTCTCTCGAACGGGTCCCTTGGCTGGTCAGTGCTGCCTTGACACGTAAGGGCACCCTGAGCAGAGCCAAGTGTGAGGTTGACACCTCTCCTCTGAGCCCACCTGATGGGACCCCCCCTTCTCCAAGCAAAGGAAACCCGAGCAGGGGCCCCAGGATGTGACAGCAGGGCTGCAGCCCAGCAAACACGAGGCTGTGCAAGGTGGGCGCCGGCCTGGTGTGTGTGGCCCGTGGAGACCACGTGACCCTCGGAGCTGTCTGGCCTGCCACTGTCCCCTCCTGCCTCCCTCCCAGGGCAGTGGGGGAAGTGTCTGCCCTCAGCACCCCCGTGGCTGCCGCCCCCCTGCCCCCCCCCCCAGCCCAGTAGCCCCAGGAAACCCGAGCTGGCCAGCCGTGGAGCGGCCAATCCCAACACTGGAAGGAAATGTTTATTTTTTTCTCCAAATTGCCCCAGCTGCTACATGGTGGCTGAATGAGCCCTTTGAGCCGGGAGAAGCCCCCATTGTGGGCAGCAGGCTGAGGGGGCCGGGAGCTGGGGTATGGAGGGCTCGGGGACTCGGCACTGCGTGCCAGTGACCAAAGCCAGGGGCTCAAGGGGCAGAAGGGGCATCAAGAGGAGCGGTGTGGCGGGGGGTCCTGAGAAGGATCCCAGGAGAGCCTGAAGGCAGAGGCCCATCCCACCGGAGGGGGGACGCCAAGGACGGGGCCCCAAACCTAGCCCTGCTGACACCCCTCTGCGGCGGGTACTTTCTTCTTCCCACACTACAGATGAGAACACCGAGGTTCAGAGAGGTGACGTAATTTGCTTAAGATCACGGCCAGGGCCTGGCACAGCCAGATTCCCAGCCAGGTCCACCTGACTGCTAGGTTCACGCTCCTCTCCTAGTCCTGGTCACCAAGGGCCCTTTCTTCCACGTGTCCTCCGGAGAGGACAAGCCCGTGGACGGGGAGAGCCGGCTGGGGCAGAGGGCCACCAAAGGCTGCTGTGGGTGTTTCGGCAGGGGCTGGGGGCCCTGCTTCAGGATGCAGGAGGAGGGGAAGGACCGGGTCCGCCGCGCCCCACACGGGCCCCAGGCTGGAGGAAGGGGTTCTGGCCTGGCCCTTAGGGCAGCCTTGCCTCAGGCCCCTGCAGGCGCCGATTTCCAAGCCGCATCCACACAGCTGTGGCAGCGCAGAGGGAGGCTCTCCTTCCACCACAGGAGCTGCTGGACAGGAGGCCGCTGTTTGCCCTCACCTTCTAGATCCCGGGGTTCCCTGGCTGGGCCCCGGGCCCCACCGGGCCCCAGCTCTGCCTGCAGCAGGGAAAGGCCTAAAGGCTCAGGCAACTGTACCTTGACACAAGTGCTGGCCTGCGGGAGATGGAAGCTTTGGGCAGGGGAGGGGCACGAGCCCAGAGAGCAGGGTACCTCCGCCTGCTTCCTGAGGTCAGACCCCGGGAGGCAGCCCCCTGGGCTCAAGAACCACTGAGTGCCTCAAACTCACCAGCCCTTGGGTCTTTCCCCACCTTGGGGGCCCAGCAGGGCCAAGAAAGGAAGCTTCCCACAGCAGAATAGAAGGGGCCATCTCTTCCTACTGAGGGATTGTCACAAGTCCCCCTGCCGCTGCACCGTGCCTGGCGGCAAGGCCTCCCTTAGCGGAGCGCCCTGGGAAGCCCCTATCTCAGCCTGGAGCGTGGAGAAGGGGGTCCGTGTGCGCCCTCACCCCGGGCTCTTCCTGCTCGGGGGCCCCTTGTCTGTGCCCTCACGGGTGTGGCCAGTTCCTGGGGGGCAGGTGCTGCAGGGACCTTGGACCTGGCCAAAGGTGCTAAGTTTTGGGCGCTGTGACCCAAGAGTGGCCCTTAATCTCTCAAGCCTCCACCGCTCATCGGCCAGATGGGCTCTAAGCTGGCCCTGCAGGACTGAGAAAGAACGGCCGCCCAGAGCGAGCGGCAGCCGGCCCTCCCGCCTCTGCCCAGCTGCTGGCGGGGGCTCTCTGCCCCTGCCTGGCCCGGGGACCCACCACACACGGTGTCCGGTGCCCCACCCCGCTGGCTTGGAGGGCCTGCAGCACAGAGCAGATACTCGCCACCCAGCCATTTACGGAGGAGCACCTGCCCCGCGCCAGGCATCCTGTCTACTCTGCAAGGCCCCATTGTGGCCGCTACGTCCAGCCAGGCAATGGGGACAGAGACACAGTGGGGGGCTCAGCCTAGACGCCTCCCCTCCTCTTCTGTTTTGGAGAAGTCTCTGGAGGGGGGGAGGTGCTGGGGGAGGGGACGCTGTGTGTTTCCAGGGCTGTGACATCGCTTTGCTGTTGACAAAGGTTGTCTGAGTGCAGGCACGGCATTTGAACGTCTGATGCCGGGGGCTGAGGCCGCCACCGCGGCCCCTCTTTCAGATGACACGGCAGAGGCTCAGGCGGGGGCCACACGGTATCTTCAGCAGGGACAGGTCTGTCACAGGCTCCTGAGACAAGTCATGCCCCAGTTGTAACGGGTACACTGTGGGATTAACGCCCATCTCCCTGAGGGGACCGTGAGTGCCTGGAGGGGGGGCTGCGTCTATCCCTGCTGACCCCCCGGCACGGCACATACGCGTGGTGGGCGTCAGGACGCGTTTGCCGAGTGAGTGAGTGAAGGGCCTCGCCCAGGTCCGGGCCCACAGTATCCCTAGGAAACACCCGCAGGAGCAAGTGAGCACCAGCGTCCTCCTTCGGTGCGGAGTCCCAGGACCACGCCCCGCCCCCGTCCGCCCCCCCCCCCCCCCCCCCCCCCCCGGCTCCCGCCCCGCGCACCTTGGATGGGGGTCTGGGCCTGGCTGCTGAAGTGGCTGGCGGTGCTGATGGAGCCGCGGGGACTGGGCGCGCTGGGCGTCACGCGCATGCGCAGTCGTTCCAGGTCCCCGAAGCGGTCGGGGAACACCTTGGTCTGGTCCTCCAGCTTCTGCCGGTGCCCTGCAGAGCATGGGGAGCCCGTCAGCAGCTGCTTCCCGAGGCTCTCAAGGGGACGGACGAGCCTCACTCTGCGGGGCCCGGGGTGGGGGGGGGTCTCCCTGACACCTCTGCAGGGACAATCCTCAGGTTACTGCCCACCTCTTTTCTGAGGGTCCCCAGAGACCTGTGCACAGGGAACAGTCATTATGGGCTGCCCTGAGCTGCTGTGATGGTCTGCCTCACCCCTGCCTGCTGGAGGCCTAGTGCTCTTCTACCTGGCCTGCCTCACCCTTGCCTGCCGGAGGAGGCCTACGTGCTCTTCTACATGGACTGCCTCACCCCTGCCGCTAGAGGAGGCCTACGTGCTCTCCTACCTGGCCTGCCTCACCCCTGCCTGCCGGAGGAGGCCTACGTGCTCTTCTACCTGGCCTGCCTCACCCCTGCCTGCCGGAGGAGGCCTACGTGCTCTTCTACTTGGACCTCAACAGCCCACTGTGCAGCACAAGTGTAAACTGAGGCAGCAGGCATGTGAAATGGCTCAGATGAGCTCCCGTGGGAGTGAGGGAGAGAGCCCCGGGGTGCTGCCACCCTTTACCTCCCAGCACCCCAGACCTGCCTCCCTCCCCTCCCCCCATCTCCAAGGATAATGGGAGGTGGCCCTGGACTGGGGACAGCGGGCTGCTCTAGCCCTCAGCCATCCCCAGACCCCCAGCACAGGCCCTGTCCTCGCCGGGGTGTGTGGAGGAGGCATGGGGCACTTGGTGGAGGGCCCGAAGTCCCACCTCTGACTGGAAGCTGGGCATCGGGGGCCGGGGCACCTGGCTTGGGGCATCACACGCAGAGAGACTGCTACCGTCTCCCACTACTTCTCTGCCACGGCCCACCCGGGAAGGGCCCCAGCCCCGTCTCCCAGGCCCCGGAGGTGTGGGCAGGGCTGGGGTGGCCACGCGCCGTCTCTGTGGGACTGGCTGAGGGCTCCCCTCATGGCTTCTTGAAGGACATCAAGCTTGCGGGGACCAGCCCTCCCCTGACACACCGCATTTTCAATTACGCATTTTCCATTTCAAAAGCAACACATGAATCTCCACAAAAAGAAAAGCGCTGCAGAATTACAGATAAGGCTAAGGGCTCCGCTGACCCGCCCTACACCCTTCCCCAGAAATTTCCATGTGATCAGTTTGGTGGTCTTTCTCTCCAGCCCTTTTTTGGTTTCACATGCGTGGAAAACACAGAGCACGTTTCTCACAGAACCTGGTGAACGGTCTCAGGCTGGTTTATCATTCTGTAACTCGCTTCTCTAGTAGCGCATCCCAGAGCGCCGCCTCAGTTTCCTGATCTGGAAAATGGGGGGAGTAACCCAGCCCCATAGAAACGACAGAGCTCCTGCTGAACCTCGGGAGCCCCAGTGGGGTTCAGTGGGGGCTCGGCATGTACGCGGAGGGCCGATCGCTACGGCAGCAGATGTCCTTTGTTCCTGCGAGACCTGGCCCCGGTGGCCGCCACTCACTCTGCCTGTCCTCGAGGATGCTTAGGTCGTTTTCAAATTTCCTCCACTCTCCTTTGCGTGCAGTGTCCCTGTCAGGGCCCAGGAACGTCCCTATTCATGCCTTTGTGTCTGGGGATTTCTCCAGCGCAGACCCTGGCGTGGGCTGATCAGTCAGACACTAGCCATTAGCCTAACACCCGAGGCTGGCCTGTTCCACTCCAATCCGCCCCGAGGGAGGAGGCCGGGCAGGCAGGCAGCCTAGGTTCTTTTGACAAAGAGAATTGGGGCTCAGAGAGGTGAAGAGGCTTGCCCGCAGTCACACAGTGAGGGAGAGGGAAGGATGTCCTGGATCTGGGACCCCTTGGAGAAGAAGCACGGGGAGGAGCTGAGGGAGGACAGGGAAGGCTTGGCTGAGTCCTCGGGTCTGCAGTGACATGCCGAGTTTTCTAGACTGACTAGGAGAGAAGAAGAGAGAAGTCGGGAGGAGGTAAAATAGAACTTTTCACCTGTCCTTCCTGAGGCCTGGAAAATGGCATCCTGGGGGCCTGAAAAGGCACGAAATGACTGTTGGCCTCCCTTGGGAACGAGGGGACAGAGCTGGAGGCCTCAGAACAGGTTTGACCTCTGGTTTTCAAGATGGGGATGCAGTGGATTCTAGCAGCACAGACACCCCGGGCTCCCCGCATACACGCCGCTGCCTCACATGAGCATCTGGGGGCTCTCAGAGAAGAACAGTAGTCCTGGGAGCCACAGTGGGCTTGGCAAGTTGCCAAGAAGCGGGGGACCCACTTTCTCCTCCCACCAGGCCCCAGGCCTGGAGCCCGAGGGACATGACACCCAGCCAGGTCCCCTGCCAGTTTGCAGCCTCCACGTTTGAGATTTCGGTGTCTGGCTAGTTGTATAACCTTAGCCGCCGAGGACTGCTTCATGGAGGTGGTGTCTGGGGGGTGCCGCAGGGCTCAGCCCTGATGCGCCTCGGAAGCAATTCGGCCACCGAAAAGCCAGCAGGGTGATGTGGGCCAGCAGGAGGGCCTATGAATTCAGAGTAATCTCGACAGGCAGGAAGGCGGCCGGATAGGTGTGGAGCCTGCAGACTGACCTGACGGCAGCTTGGGAGCGAAGATTCTGCGTGTCTTAGTCAACCACAAGCCTGACGCGGGCCAACGGGGCTACACAGAGACTCGTGCAAAACCTCAGGCCTCACAGCGATCGTCACCGTGGAATGAAGCCCCGTTCCTGAGTCCCGCCGTGTACCCTGCGTTTACGGTCACTCCCGTGGCCCGGCGGAAGGAGGGCAGGGCTCACAGTCGGCCTGGGTTCGAGGATGGGCCCAGCCGCTCAGGCCGCTTTGGTGGCCTGACTCCAGTCACACGCCCTTTCCCCAACCCTGAGCCGCAGAGTCCCCGTCGTGGCCAAACGAGGTCTATCGATGCCCTCCATCTACATGGGTCACTGCTGTCCTGACCATCACTTCCACCCCAGCTCCTGCCAAGAGAGGGCAGCGTTGGCAGCCCCACGTCACAGACCGGGACACCGAGGCCACGATGGTGAGCCTGGGACAGAAGGCCGGGACAGCAGAGCCAGCCCTGGCTTGCAGACTCCTGAGGCCAAGTGCCTTGACACCTTCCTTTTTGCTCCCACTGTACAGATGGGGCTACTGAGGCTTCCAGATGAGATCTCCGCTATGTGGTCAGTTTGAGATGGGAGTCAGGTAACTGGCCCACGGGCACGCACTCGGCCACACGCCGTGCTGCCTTCACAGAGGGCGCGCTTCCTGGAGTACAGGAGTTCTAAGAGCGCTTCGGGAATTGCTTCCTGGTTGCCGGGGCACGGGGGAGGGGCAAGGGCAAGCTGGGGTGGTTCCACGCAGCCCGGGCGCCGGCGAGTCTCAGAGCCACAGGGCTCCGGCCTTCACACTTGGGAGCAGAACGGAACTTCCTGTGCCCGAGGAAAGATGGGCCCACAGAATAGACCTCTTTCATGTGGCCACCCACAGCGGGAGCCGGTGGGGGAGCTTGGCCCTTTCACACTGTGCCTCAGTTTCCCCTCCGCGCGGCTTGCTCACAGGGGCCCCTCTAGCTTTGAGAGTCTCTGGCTTCAGATGACCAAGGTCAGCCACCGGCCATACCAGGGCCCCCAGAAGAAAAGGGGGCAGGGTTGCTTGCTCCACGGGTCACTGCCCCTCCCCCCGGCCCTTGCTGCTGCTGTTCTCAGGGTTTCTCAAGTATGCTCTGCCCCTCACACTTCGGAGCCGCAGCTCAGGCACAACCCCTGCCAGGAATGCTTTCCTTTCCTTTGGGGCTCCCCTCAAGAGCCCCTCCTCCCCTCCAGGAAGACCCCCTGTCCCAGGGCAGAGCCTCTGCAGCACCCCTGTAGGCCAAGGGCAGCAGCTAGCAGCGCCGGAAATAAAAACAGCAGCCAATGCTTGCTCCCCCTGCTCCAGCATCTAAGTGGTTGACGTGCATTGCCTTGTTTCACCCTGCATCTTCTCGCTGTCCCTACTTTACGGGTGAGAAAACCGAGGCTCGGTGAGGGTCAGTGACATGTTGGAGGGCACACAGATGGCTTGAGGCCACCTTCTCTTCCTTGAGTCCGTCTTGAAAGAAAGGAGCCTGGGTTTTGACAATCACGGGCTCCAGATAATGGGTGTTAGGGCCCAGCCCAGGGCCCGGTCCAGGGTGACTCTCTGTAGGCCCCGGGAGGACGGGCCTGGGAAGAAGAGGAGAGGGTCTCAGTGGACTCCACCAGGCGCCCTGCCCTGCTCTGCAGCTCAGTGCTGAGTCCCACTCTCTAACCACGCTTTGCTCTGACCCACCCACCAAGTCCCTCTCCCTCTCTGGGCCTTAACTGCCACAACTGTAAGGTGGTTTTCATCCTGTCTGACCCCCGAGGTGAGGACGAGCTGCAGGACAGACCCTAAGTGTTTAAAATAAAGCACTTTGCTCTCAAAAATAAATAAACATTAAAAAAAATTAAAAATCACACTGTGTCTCTCTCAAAAGTAAATAAACATTAAAAAAATTTTTTAAAAATAAAATAAAGCACTTTGCAGGGAGGATGGTGACCACCTGGGTAAGGCCCCACCGTGTCCCGCCACACCTGTCACCCTCCAGTAGCTGAGCTCTAATCACTGCCGGGCCCCTGCAACATGCCTCACTTAGCGCTGTGAGCCTCGTTCACAGGAGGGCAGGTCCCAGTGGCCCAGGCCTGTGTGAGACAGCTCTCACCCACCGCTGCTCATGGCAGGTCACTTCATCCCTCTGGGCCTCAGCTGTCTCATCTGTAAAATGGAGACCATACTGGAACTCCCAAGGGCGTGGACAGGCGGCAGGAATTAAACAGGTGGTCCAGCCTCGGCCCTCAAGGAAGGCGTCCTGGGCTCCATGGTGTGTCCTCAACGTGTCTGTCTAGTGGGAGTGCCCAGCCTCGCAGATGTAGGAGAAGGGTTGGAAGCGGGGGAAGGAACGCTACGGCCCAGCCAGGCAGGGTGAGTCACCCAGGGCCACACAGCGCTGAAGGAAGAGAACAAGGGCTGGATTCCGGCTTGGGGGGCTCCCTTGCCACCAGTCCCTAGGCATCCTTCATGACCACCAGCTGGGCCAGCACGGGGTCCCTGCACCTGCCAAGTACCTGGTGCTTCTTGGAGAACCATCGGGGCCAGCCCCCTGCCGTTGTGCTGGCCCAACACAAGCCCCCGTGCTGAGGGTGGCAACCCCTTTAGCAGGCAGGCACCTGCGATGGGCCAAGCACTGTGCTAGGTGAGCCGTGCATATCGTTTACAAGGGCCGTAACCCTCTGAGGGGCTGCTACCATCGCCCCCGTTTTACAGGTGGGAAAGGGGAGGTGCGAGGTCAAGGTCAGACCTGGAAAGGTCAGCATGCTGCGTGAAGCTTGGCGGCTGAGGCCTTGGCTTCCCGAGCGCTCCAGGAGAGGAGAGCTGGGCTGACTGGCAAGGGCCCAGCGGGGCCGTGTGTGGGTGGGAGAGGGACGGGGAGGCAGAGGGGACAGGAAACAGAAGCAGAGGTGGGCACAGGAAGAGCATCGGCTGCCTGCGGGGAACAATGAGGGGGCCCTTCACCCATCTGAAGCCACTGGGCTGCCTCCTCGGCTGCCTGGCCCGGCTCCGGCGCGGTCACAGCCCAGACACAGCAGCCACTGTCCGCCCAGCTGCGGGGTGGGGCACCTGGGCCCAAGGCCCGCTCTGTGGCCTGTCAGGAGATTTACACCCGACTCTTAACAACCGCGCGGAATCGCAGGCGGGTGCTGGGCCCCGGGTGGTCTGCCTTGAATCGGCCCCCTGTGAGCAGATGAAAGCTGGTCGGTGGCTGGGCTGGGAAACGGGCTGGCGGGGGGCCAGCGGGCAGGGAGGCAGGCGGCTCCCTCCCAGGGCTGCGACTGGGGCTTCCAGCGGCCTGGGGTTGATTAGGGGAGCCCGGGAGGTCTGAGGTTAACCCCTTCCCTCCTGCTGGGTGCACTCCCCTGGGAATCTAGGGGGTCCTGGGAGCAGGGGCCTCTCCTCAACCCAGGCCTCCCTCTGCCTCCCCACACCTGGAGCCGAGAACGAAACTGCGGCAACTTTGGGACCCTCAGAGGCCGGGCTCTGGGCGTAGGGTCACTCTTCCTGCCCATGCTGTGTGGAGCCCCCAGCAGCCACAGCAGCTGTTTGCTTCCTTCCTTCAGACCTCTCTGGCCGAATGTCACCTCCTCCAGAGGCTTCCCCGGGGTTCCCCTCCCCGCCCACAGCCCACCTGTACGCTCTCTACCCCTCCCCCCAGCTTTGATTCTCTCCATAAGACTCCTCACTACCTGAGATTCAGTTGACTCATCATGTATTTACTTCGTTTATTCAACAAATATTTACTGAGCACCTACTAAGCGCTCACATCTGCACTCCAGGGTCTATGCCCGCACCTGGCAAAGCAGGGGAAAGAACTTCTGCCCATGGAGCACATATAATGGTGAGGGGAGATGAGAAATAAATGAAATAAATGAGTGAACTTTATTGCATCCTGGAAGGTGATCAGGGTTCTGGCTGGTAAGGGGTGGGTGCGTGTGCGTGATCTGAAACAGCATGGCGGTGGTGGGGGGGGGCTCACTGAGAAGTTTGAGTAAAGACTTCATTCAGGGTGCGAAAGTACAAGCTGCGCATCTGGGGGTGTCTGGGGAGTATTTCAGAGAGACAGAATAGCAGTGCAAAGGCCCTGAGGCAGGGATGTGGCTGCCCAGTTGCAAGACCAGCCAGGAGGCCAAGGTGGCCAGAGTGGGGTGAGCGAGGAGGATGTCCGAGAAGAAGTCAGGGGGTAATGAGCACAGATCAGGTGGGGCGCTGTGGCCACGGTGACAATAGAACTATTTATACCTCCTTCCCCCACCTCTAATGGATAAGACCCAATTGGGACGGAGCCTGTCTGTTGGGTTCACTGTGGCATTCCCAGCTTCTAGAACAGTGCCAGACACACGAAAGGTGCCCAGGAAAATATTTGTTGAAACCGTCCCATGTACATTTTTGGGAAGAAAGGGCCCACGGGCAAGATGTCGCCACCATCTCCTGCTTTGCCTCCGGCAGGATTAAAACCTTGGGTCCCCCCCTTTCAGGTACCAGCACCTGCTAAGCCTGGAAGGTAGGGTGAGTGGTTGCGAATCCATGGTCCATATGCCAGAATCGCCAGGCACCGGGCGGCCTCCTGCCTAGATCCTGCCCGGCCACCTGCTTTTTAACCAGCCCCCAGTGACTCGGAGGGACACCAGCGCTGGGAACCTCAGAAACCGAGGCCACACAGGCAGGAAGCCATCAAGCCAGCCTTCAAACCCAGCCAGCCACCTGGCGGCATATCGGGCCTGCTGTGCAGGGCACCAGAGGGGAACGACCCAGCCACAGAACCCACAGCTGCACCTCAGGGATCAGCGGCTCCTACTCCGTGGCTCCCGGGACCGGCCCCGACTCCCAGCCCCACCCCACAGAAGGCTCGACCCTCACCTGGGCCGGGAGTCACAAAGCAGGAGAAAAGACCAGAAAGGAAATCCTGTGATAATCCATGAGGGTTTGGGTACTTCCTGCGGGCCGGGCAGCTGCAGGCTCCTTTAACGCTCAGGACGACCCCCCCAGAGCAGATGCTAATATCATCCCCATTTCACAGATGGGTACAGCGAGGTAGGAAGGCCCTTCTTCCTTGAGCCCCAGACTGGAGCCCAGGGGGTGCACTGAAGCTCACCCTTGGGCAAGTGGCTCTGCGCCCTGGGGTGCTTGAAGACCTGTTCACGGGGACTCGGCACCAGGCCTGACACACGGGGAGAGCTCGGTGACCGGTAGCACTGAGCTGGTCTCTCACCTCTTACAGGTGGGGAAACAGAGGCCCGGAAAGGAGGAGGACTTGTCCAAGGTCACAGACAAGGTCAGGCTCGGGTTAGAAGCCAGGCTGCGGGTTAGACCTGACCCGCAGGCCTGGGTGGCAGGGGAAGGGACAAGCAGGTCGTCGGGACGGGAGACCTGGGCAGCGGCCTCCTCCCACAGCTGCTCATTTCTATAAATAAGCTTCTGCTAAGATTTTCTCTGAACAAGTCTCTTTAAAGAGACTTAGAGGCCTAGAGAGGGGTGCCATTTGCCTCAGGTCACACAGCCAGCCTGGCCTCTGGCTCCGGCCGATCTCCCCGCCTGGCTTCTCTTTCCTTCCTCTTGCCGCCTCCCCTCCCTCCCGCCTCGGCTGCCTTGTCCTGTGCCTCCGCCACCCCGCCGCCTTGCCCTATCAGCTCACTCCCAGAAGGGCTGTCTCAGGTCTGGGGACCCCAGGAGAGACGAGCTGGCAGGGGATTTGAACTGGGGGCTCCCAAAGGCAGGGCCACACCCCTACCCTTTTCCAGGACCCTCGAGGGGGGAGGGTGGGCAGCTCTGGGCTGAGCAGGGGTGGGCAGGGCGGGGTTTGGAGGGATTCTGGGCATCGCTGGGCCCCTGGGAACCCTCCTAGCAAGCTCCAGGAACCCCCGTTCTCATGCCGCTATGGAGTGGGCGCTCACTGCTTGGTGGAGGGGCTCCTAAGTGCGCCAGCATCACAGTGAACCTGACCGTGGCTCCCGTCCATCCTGATTCTGCCCCTGGAGACAGTGGCAGGTCACCTTCCTTAAACCTTTATGGCCATGGCGTGGGGTTCTCAGCAGCCAGCCTGCTGGTGACCAAGAGTCGCCATCCACGGATGGTGCTAGTGGTGGAGAAGCACGGTGGTGGCCAGGTGCTGGGGGTAGCAGGTCAGCACGGATCCCGGGCCGCACCAGGACCCTCCCCCAGCCACAGCCAGATGCTGTGCACATGCCCTCACTGATCTCTAGGCCTGCAGTGTGGGTGGTATCACCCCACTTCCTGGAGGAGGGGGCCATGGCTGAAAGAGGCCAGCAATCTGCCTGAGGTCCCAACCAGGCAGGCAGTCTGTCACCTGCATCATGGTGGCTTATGGCTCACGAGGGCTTCCCAGACATCACCACCCCGAGACTCTTGGGATCACTGACGCAGTTCACAGATGACAAAGCTGGGGCCAAAAAGACAACACGACTTGTCCAGGGCCGTGAAGCCCAAGGCCGGGGGCATGGACCTATCCACATCCAATTGCAGCAGGAATCTGGCCAGAGCAGATGCTTGTCTATGGGTCTGATAACCACGTGAGGGGGCGAAGGGAGGCCTTGAGAGCCTGCAGGGAGAGTCACCCAGGGACACCGGGCCCAGCTTGAAGCCTGTCCCAAGCGGCCAGACACTGGAGTGGGCCCAGGAACTGGACAGATGGGGAGCTAGGGCAGTCCAATTCCCAAGAAGGAAGGGACCAGCCCTGGGTGGCCCTTACTGACCACACCCTGGCAGAGTCACGTCTTCCTTCTGAGCCTCCTGGGCTCAGGTCCCCATTCTGTCTTCCTGGCCCAAGTCCACCCAGCTTGGAATGGAAATCGAAGACTGTCTCTGGGAAGACAGAGCACCTCCTGGCACCGAAGGCCATGGGAGGTCCTGGCAGGTTCTCAATGTCCCCTGGCCTGGACGAATCAGCATTCTGGTCAGGCCTCAGATAGCAGCCAGTCCCGAAATGGCCAGCCGGGCCAGCTGGTTCTCCGTTTCATTCATTCATTCATTCATTCACTCACTCATTCGTTCAGTGAACACAGGCCTCTGGCCCCCTCTGGCTGTTGCCCCTCCAATCTCCGTAACCTAAATCTGCAAACAGCAAGTCCGTCAGCAGGCGGAAGCAATTGAACACAAACTCTCTCTGATGCTAAAAGACACACATCAGGACGCCCTGCGCATAGTAGGTGCTCAGTAAATATCTGCAGAATCAAGTTTGCATTCCTGAGTGTGGATTTGGGGATCAGAGCGCCCAGGCTGCGTGTGACTTCAGTCACATACGGAGATCCAAAGAAAGTTTCCAAGGAGGGGATGTGGCCTCGCAGCCAGCCCAGCTCCTGTGTTTGACGGCTCCCTCCCTCAGTCCAGGCAGAGGAAGCCAGGCAGAGTACAGCTAACCTGGCCCGACCTCCCCCGACCCCCAACACTCACAAACACCCTATCGAAGACTTTTCCATCCAGTTCCTTTCCTTAACAGATGCAAATAGCAAATCCATACTCTCTCAGCCGCTCCCAGCGGGCTGTCGCTCCCAGTGGGCTGTCTAGGGACTCAAGCCCACTCTGCCATTTCCCCTTCCCAGCATCCTTGCTGGCCTCCAGCGGCCCAGGGCGAGGCACACAGGGTTTGGGCTTGCTGGCAGGCACCTGCAGCGCGCGGGGACGTAGAACCCAGGACTGCGGCCCCCGACGGCGCGCTTCAGGGGACGACTGCTGGCACTGACCTGGGTTGCTTCCCTCCCCACCCCCTCCCCCCCCGACCCTCCTCCCCACTGCCCAGAGGGCTCAGTGGCTCTGGCACTTACGTCTGGGTTCCCGGGGTCCATCCACGGTCACCTTGATGGCTCGGTGGTAGGTGGCCACTTGGGTGGGGTTGGTGAACACGGTGATGGTCAGTGTGAAACTCTTCCCTGGGGGAGAAGAGTGGAGAATAAAGGCAGGAGGTTGGCACCTGGAGCAGTGAACAGCACCCCATTCTCCCTTCCAGAAGGGGCAGATCTCTCTCCTTTGAACCTGGGCAGAAGATGGGACTCTGGGTGACGTTCTAGCTGCTGGCCTTGGCGCATTCAAGGCCCCAGGAGGTCTGGCACCAACTTTATCATCTTCCCCCACCCCATGCCCTGGCCACCCTGCTGGTTTTCTCCCTGCTTCCTGGCCTTGGTGCTGTTCCTTCTGTCCAGTGACCCTTGCGATTTGGGGGTGGGGAGCACCCCAAGTATGTGTATAACAACGCACGTATTTTTTCCTAAAGGTAACTAGTGATCTTTACAGGAAATTTGGGGAACACAGAAAAATCACCCACGGTTCCACTAGCCAGAAATAAACACTACTGACATTTGGGTGTTTCCTCCTCCAATCCTTTTCGTGTGGGTAACGTGTATTTACAGAGTTGCAATGATACCAAAATACATATTTTCATACCCTGGTTTTGTTTTCCTTCATTTAACCTCACATCATAAGTACTTTCTCATGTCGTTAAAAATTCTTCGTAAACTTCATTTTTAATGGCTGCAAACTATTTCAACTCACAGAAACCTCCTCTTTTATTTATCTGTCTTACTCTCTGGGGCTGACGCCCTTGTTGGCTTTTCACCGGCGAGTGCAGCCGGGGCTGAAAAGGGGCTGATTTGGGAGCTGCCGACGTTATTTCCAGAACCCTGTTCTATTTTTAGATAGACATTTGGCTCCAAAGTCTCCATTCAAAATTCCTAAGAGAGGAAAAACTTTTAAAATAATAAATTTTTTTTTTACCCTTTAAAATAAAATGAAAATGACCTTTTGTTTATACAAATCTTTGTCTACATCTCTGTTTATTTCCTTAGAAAAGATTCCAAGAAGTGGTGAGTGATTTCATTGCATCAGAGGGTTGGGACGTATTCAGGACCATTGATCTCTCCAGCGAGATGGTGCTCCAGAGAGTCACCATGACCGTGACCGTGACCGCTGTGAGGCTCCATCTCCCCACGGTGGGCACGGCATAGCGGTGAGCGTGGCCACCTATCAAGGTGGAAGGTCTTAGGTGTTCCTGACTCTGTCTGCCTCTCTGCCGTGCCCAGTGGGACCGAAAGTTTTGACACGTTTCTTCTCTCTCTGTCCTCACCCGACACAAATGATCGCTTCGATGTTCTCTTATACTTTCCTATTGGCATTTTGGTGCCTTGTAGAAATCGCTCTGCAGTAGCCCGGGAGCGCTTTCCCCACCCTGTTTGTGGCCACCAGTTTCTCAGTTCAGTGGCCTTTCTGTTTTGCCTTTGGCTTTTTGCTTTCTGACACCGAGCTGGTTTGCATTTTCAGTGCTTCCTCTCGCTGGTGCTTTCTCCCTCTGTCTTAGGTTGAAGCAGGTTTCCCCACATAGCAAGCGGATCAAGGCCTCCTTCCCTCCATAAACAGTCCTCTCTCCACCTTCTACCTTTAATTCCTTGACTGTTCCTGGGGGGGGGGGGCGGTTTAAGCGGTGGGTATGGAATGAGGTCTAGATTTGCCTCCAAGGGCAACCCAGTTTTCTCCCACCTTCACTGAACTGGGACTCTCCTCTCCTGCCCTCTTCTCCTGCTAGTGGCATCAAAGCCCCCACCCTGTATGAGACTGGGGAGGGTGTGAGGGGAGCCTTGCTGATCCCCTAAGCTCGGCCTCCTCCTTCTCTGCCCCCGAGCACCCCCATCTCTGGACCCCAGTTGCAGATCCAGGGGCTCCCTAAGGGCAGGGGCCCGTGGGCCATGGGTGGGCACCGAGGGAGGCTGCCTGAGCGGACCCTTCTGCTGCCCCTGTACCCCCGGCAACTCCCCAAGGTGGGCGGGCAGTCTTGATGTCCCCATTTCACACGGGGGAAAGGAGTACTCAGGGCAGGGACGACAGCGTTTCTCTATGCGTGGTTGGGTCCAGTGATCCAGTGACAACTCTAGCCCCAGAGACAGGAGGATCCAGAGCAAAAGGCAATCAGCCAGACTTCCGGGGTCCCTCGGGCTTCTGAGACACCAGGCAGAGGTGCCACTCAAACTGGGGAAGAGTGGGGCCTCTCGGGAAGAATTTTCCGGAGCCAGTCCCCTGGAGGCAGGGATGGAAATGCAAACAGCACCTGCTCCTGGAGTCCAGCATCCGAAGAAATCTAACCCCTCACCCTTAGACCACAGGGGCACTTTCCATGGTTTCTGGAAACTGAAAGTGCAGAAGGTCTAGGGAAATGCCAGGCCTCAGGCTCCCTGCCCACCCCCTCCGGGGTCCTGGGACCTGCCTTCCCTCACTCCCTGGTCACTTGTCTCCTCCCTCCCTGACCAGCTGGGCACGTCCTGGGGGCTCCCCAGGCCTCTGCCACTTCCAATACCTCCTGGAACTGCAGGGTGCCAGACTGGATGGACCCCAGGGATTGAAGTGCCCCCCCATCTCTCTCTGGTCTCCACTGAAAAGCCACCTCCTTGGTGAAGCCCTCTGTGGTCACTTTATCAAAAGCAGGCATTTTAAACCTGGCATCCGTGGCTCCTTCTTAGAATTAAGTGGGCCCGTGAACAGGGATAGGAAAACAAAAATGTCTCTAACCTCCGGCTGCGATTTAGCATCTCCCTCAAATACGACTGTAGGCAGCTAACCACAGAGGTATTACAGAAGTTCCTGTGACCTTGTCACCAACAGACGTCACAGATATTTACATATCACATTACAGACGTTGCACATTTCTCTAAATATCTTTTATGCTCGTCACGACTTCAAAATCCTGGTCATCAGACCCACTGCCACATCTTACCATGTAATATGCTAATAAAGCAACACATTTATCCCAATTTTACGAGACATTCTGCTAACTCTATCATTGGTTTCCATTGTAATCCTTTGTATTTTATTTGATTCGTCAAAACACATTATTCTGAAACTGTCAGGCGGTCCATGGGGTAAAAAAAAAAAAAAAAGTTTAAGGAGCTCGATCTGAAGCGTCAGAGACCCTCTTGCTCCCCTCCTGCTGTGTCCCCAGCCCCTAGGACAGCATCTGACATGACAGTAGATGCTCAGTGGATGTGTGTTCAATACACTGAGGGAGAGATGACTGTTCCCATTTTACAGATGAGAAAACTGAGCCTCATGGAGGGGCGATGAGTCACACCCACATCACACAGCGTTTAGGCAGGGCCAAAAAGGTTAGAGTGTGCTGGAAGCCTGTGCCCCTGCCGGTACTAAGGCCCTGCTCCTGGGGAGTGAGAAGCCCCCACTCTCACCAGGCAGCAAACCATAAGTCACCCCTGAGGTCATCGGCCCTTCTCAACAGTTTCCTCCCACTTCCCAGGCTTGGTACCACTCGTCCCAGGCAAGAGAGGAAGGAGGGAGGAGGGCAAAAGGGAGGGGCCGGGACCTGGGAGCGGGAGCGGAAGGGAGGCAGGGGCCCCGGTGAACAACGGGTGGGGGAAAAGCTCCCTCAGTGCCCCTCGCCTCCCTCTCTGCCTGGTGGTGAGCCCATCTTCCCACCCCTCCCCGTCTCAGAGCGGGAAGCTGAGAAGACCGAGCAGGTGGGCAACTTCGTGCAGGAACCTCGGGTAGACGTGCCAGCGGCCAGAAACCACTTCAGGTCACGTCGCTTGGAGGGCTGGCCCCAGGAGGGGGGAGAAGTCCTAGTCTGGAAGTAGCTGCCCCTAGGGGCCCCGAGTGACCCCAGACACTCCCACAGGACCGGGGGCCTTGGCCCAACCAGCATATATCACCAGGTCCGGCAGTGTGGCTTGGGGCCAGTCCCTGGCCCTCTCAGACGGGTTCTTGTGTCATAAGCCCCAACCACAGGCGGCTTCGTGGACAGCAAGAGGGGACAAGTCTCAGGGGACCTCCGGGTTTTCTCGACGTTGGCCAACACGGCCTCTGTCTCCTCTCCCAGCAGCAGCCTGTGAGCCGCACCCACTCATCTGTCCCAGATCTCTCTCCACAAGCTTTGGCTTCTTTTTAACCTGCTAATGATAGTTCAGGAACGCCTGCTTTTCTCACTGTCACCTAGGCTGGTGGCTGCCTCCTAGAGGACACTTAGGGAATCTGTGGCATCTGGTCCTCCCGAGTGGGGAGGTGGGGGGCGGAAGACCCAGATGTCCAGCACTGCCCAGGGCACTGAGGTATTCCTTCTTCCTGTGTGTGAAAAACTTGTTACCAAGAGTCTCTGAGCCAGGAGCCTAACTCGATTTTACATAGAACAAAGATTTTTTTTTTTCCACGCTTTTAATATCTATTAAATTTTCCAGGATGGAAGACGGGTGTTTTTTGTTTTGCTTTAACTCTGCCAAGAATGGTTCACAACTTCAGCAAACCACGCCATTGACAGCGACGCTGGGTTCAGACCTCGAGTCCCGTACGCCCCGGCTGGCGGCGTGCCCCGGCGGGCATGGGGCGTTCTGCCAGACGCGAAAGTGCCCACTCCACTCACAGCGTAGTCTCGCCCGACATTTACATATTCAAATGGGCATTTTATCAAAAATCACTTTTCCCTTTTTTCTCCATCACAGCTACGGAATCGTATAGATTTTGAAACTGCGCGTCAGTAGTAGGTAGGTTACGTTACGTAGTAAGCGTTTCATTGTAGGGTGGCGAAGGGGGCGGAACAGAACATTCGTTGGAAGAAGGGCACTGCGCGTCTGGTGGGGTGGGAACCTCGGCCCTAATCACTGCAGGCGACACCAAAGACTTGGTTTCTTTCCCTCCCTTTTCTTGGGCCCCACCGTCAGGCTTATCGTGAGGGCCCTGCGGTGGTGGTGGTGCTGTGTGTCCTTCATGGAAAGCTATTTTCCTAGAATTAGGACGGAATCAAGGAACGAAAGGCAAGGAAACAGGCAGAAGTTTCCATCTGGCTTCTCGGTCTTGGCAGGAGGCAGGAGGCCAGGGAAAGGCTCGGGGTCCCAAACTCCAACCCGTCCCCACTCCTAAAGTGACCCACTGATCGTGTCAATCGCTGATTTGTCCTCTCAGTGGGAATTTCCCATCGGGCAACATGGGCACAGCAGGTCCACCGCTGCGTGCCACCGGACCCCGGCACCCTCCTTCCCCGCTGCCAGCCGCCTCCACTTCTCCCACTCGACAATTCACACCTTCTGGGTTTCCCCCACCCCCGGCCAAACCGCACCACAATCACAGAATCAGTGACTACACCGCTCAAAGGGACTTCAAAGATCTCCAGGAGCAGGCATCTGAAGTAACAAAATCTGTCACATGCATCCAGCTCTCGCTATGTGCCCATTTCCTCAATCCTTACAAAGTCTCGACAGGGAGGTATCATTGTTGGCCCCGTTATACAGATGGGAAAACCGAGGCACAGTGAGGTTAAGCCACTTGCCCCATGTCATCCAGCAAGTCACCGGCAGAGCTGGGACTGAAATCCAGCTGGGCTGGTTGTTGATCCCAGGCTGTTCAATACCATGAGCCTCTGAGGTCTGAAAGCCTTTGTCAAGTTCCCCAGGTATTAGATCGCCCATTCAGGCCCCTTCCTATCCCCCAAGCCCCATAAGACTTACTGGAGAAGGGCAGTGAGAATGGCTTACAAACTCAGCCCCCTGCGTCTCCCAGACCCACAACCCCAGCTTCGGCCGGTGGCCTCCGAGAGCACGCACCTGAATACAAAACAATGCTTGGGTAACCCACCTCTCCCCCCCCCCACCCCCCCAGGCCCTGCAGGGCAAGTGCAGGTCTGTGGGCCCAAGTGGCACAAAGAAATCATTTGCTGTGGCAGAATGGCCAGCTGGCCAGCCATGCCCCTGGTAACTCAGGAAATCGCAGGATCTCTTTCTCTATCCCACTTCCCCGGACAGCGAGTAAGGTGCCACGTTCCTGACGCCTTGCCAGCTCCCGGGACCGACCTGTCCTTCTGCCTGCCACAACTTCTTCGGTGGGCCCCCCTCGGCCTCCCCCACATCCTCACTCCGCCTGGGCCTGCACACCTGGCCACCGCGCCCCCAAGTCAAGCTGCATCCCTGCGGACCGGTGGACCGGTGGCGAGTGACTCTACTCAGGGCTGCGGCTGGGATTAAGTTGCAAAAGGCCTGAGAGATTGGGGATGACAAAAGGGGCTTGGAGACTAATTAGGAGCAGCAATGAAAGCTTAATTCATAAAAGCAAACATTTTCCATCCATCAACCTGCAACCAGTTAAGGGCACCGTTTGAAAGAAATCTGTGTGTGGGGAAGGGAGCCAACAGGAACAGGAAATGTTTGAAAGAATGTAAACTATTTCAGTTTCATAAAAAGTAACAAGTAAACAGTTATTACATGCAAATAATGCCCTGGTTTTAATTAATGCTGAAAAGTCAAAATATGTTTGACATTTGTATGTATACATTGAACGGCTGGAGAGGAAAAAATGGTGCCCAGATGCCCGTTTCAGAGCAGGTCTGGCGGCTCAGAGGGAACTAAAACCTTGAGAAGGTCTTGTTTATTGGTGATGAAAAGTACAATTCTGCCTCAGCCTCTGTTAAGACTGGCGGCGGGGTGGGGGCGGGGGGACCTAGCTTACTTTCTTAACGGAGCTGGAGGGGCAGGCTGGGTCTTGGGAAGGGCACTCCCCGCTTTGCAGCAGGCTGGTCTTAAAGGGCCAGCGAGCCCTCAATCCTCCATTTCGCCCGGGCAGGGTTTCTAGGACTTCTCCACCCAGAAGTGATGATGGGTTTCAGGTCCCAGTAGCCTCCCACTCGACACCCCCGGGGCGGCAGCCCCAGTGGCAGCGGCAGTGCCTCCTGCTGCCGGAGGCAGATCAGCCAGGCAGGGTGGGGGACCAGCCTTGATTCTGGGGTGGGGATCGGCAGCTTTTGAGCTGCGCTTTCCGTCTCGTCTCAACCACCCTAAGGCTCACAGCACTGGGGAAACTGTGGCTTGGGGAGACCACAGCTGGGGAGAAGCAGCCTCAAAGCTCGAAGCTCGGGAGATCCCACCCCCGTGGGGAGGGTGGCTGGGTGCTCGGGCCCCCGCAGCCCAGCCATTTGTCTAAGCCAGCTGCTAAACCCGCCTGCCACAAAAGAGCTACGAGACTGTTCATCCACCATCTCCTCCCTGCATCTTTTATGAGGCCAGAACGATCAAAAGAAGGGGTGACACGGAGGGCTTTGAGGGTTAGTAAATCCCAGAAACTGGGAGAGAATGGTGTCTTTCTCTGGCAAAGGTGCCTAACCTTCCTCACATCCTCAGAGGGGTCTGTAACACCCTTCATGGGGTTCCAACCCGCTGAGTTAGACCCAGTCAGGCCTGGAGCCCTTGTTTCTGGGGCTCCCACAGGGACCCCAAGGGCTTGCTCTCAGTGGCCTTCCCCCCCACCTGCCATTGCCAATGTCAGGGTGCGCAGTCTCCCTTCGGCTCACCTCGCCCACTGCGGCCCACGAAGCGAAGGTCGTTGAACCTGGCCACCTGGTTCTTCATGACCGCCGAGGCGTTGCGCAGTTCAGCAGAGTAATTCTCGTCATTGCCAGCCATCACCGTCACCACCGTCCCATCCGGCACGTCCCCTAGCGCCACCACCTGAGGGCACAGGGGAGGGGGACAGCTTAGAGAGGCAGGGGAGGCTAGGGAGAGGCGGGGAGGGGCCGAGCAGCTCCCCTAGGTCCCAGGCGCACTGCAGGATTTCTCAAAGGCAGAGCGGACAAGAGGCTCAAACACAGTGGACACCTTTCCCCCAAAAAATAACAAAAACAAGAAGCCCAAATCTCTGCCTTCCACACCCAAATCCTCGATCAACTGGTCCAGCCGTGGCCTGAGAAATTATCCTTTTGATAAAATCCGAGCGAGAGCTGCGAGTGAGCCCCATCGCTACGGCGTGGGGTGCAGTTCCCTCTCCCCTTTGGCTTCCGCAAAAGAAGAATCAACATGCTCTTAGCAACCAAGTCTCTAAATAAAAATAACATCGACAACAATCATAAGGGGACTGTGCCCCATGCTCAATTAACGCAAGAGCCGTTTGGGGAATGAAATTTGGTCCTGAAATGTGGCCCAGGCCCGGGTTATCGGCCTCTGCAGAGCCTGAATTCGTTATGCAGGGAAAATGCAAAATGCAAAACAAACCGGTGTTTAGAGAGGGGTTGTGCAGAAAACCCCTTTAAAGTGAGAGAGGGGGCTTTTGATAGCAGGAGGATGCACCTGTTGGGAATTGCAGGACGGGGGTGGAGATGCCTCCCTAATAGGGTCTCCCCCCAGCCCTCACCCCAAGCAGCCGGGAGAGGCAGATGCCTTTTGAAAAGGAATCAGACTGCAAATACAGTCACAGCCATTTAAACGTGGCCACCGCGTGCAGGGACTAAGGGATCCAGATGGTAAAAATTTCAAGGAGAAAATGTTTGGGGTCTGATTAAAAAGGCCAGATTTCCTGTCAACATCCTGTCTTCTTTTAATTTCAAAGATTCCTTTTAAGCTCCAAGTGACAGTAAAACCTCCGATCTGAGGATTAAAGTCACACGGGCGTCCCCCTCCCCCTCCTCGCCGGGAGATTTTCCCCACTGGCATTTTAAGATGTCACCCGGGAGACCTCCAGAGCCACTCATCCTTTTTTTTTTTTTTTTTTTTCCAATTTGGAATCGTCTTAATGGGAGCAAGGACGGCCTCAGCTGCCAGGAGCCGCGGTTTCCAGCCACCTCGGGCACCCCCCCCCCACCCCCAGCCGCTGGCCCTTCCTGCCCTGCCCTTTCTCACGGCAGCTGTGAGAGGTTTAGGGGAAAACCAAGGCGTTTTCGTTTCATCTCGCTGCCCCCTTAAAAAAATGAAAATGAAACAGTCGCCTACTCCCTAGCAAAGAAAAAAAAAAAAGATCCTCTTAATGGCTGGGGTCTGCCAGGGGTGGGAGCGCCCACCCCCCCCTCCATTTCGGCCTGGCATTCGGGATTCCCGCCGCAACGGTTTAGGGTTCAGTGCCCCCGTCTCAGCCCTAGAGCCGCCCGGTGTAAAATTTCAGAAGCCAGAGGTCGAGGGTGTGAGCAGGAAGTGTTTCTGAAGCGGTGCAGGAGGAGGGGTGCTGGCGGTGAAGGGTAGGCCCTATCCACCCTCTGCACCCCACCTCCGGCGTCCTCGCCCCGCTCCCAGGGCTCCTCTTCCCCTTTGCCCGCAAGGTTGTGTCCGAGAGGGGTCCGGACCGGAGAGGAGTGAAGCCCCACCCGCCCGTTTCCGCAGCAACGTCTTTCAGCCGGGCTCCCCGAAGGTGGAAGGGGCAACCCTCCCAAAAGTCATCCGTGCCGGGTGCCTCTGAGAGGCAACGCCAAGGTCCCCCAGGCGGAGCGCGCAGCGAGACCGAAAGCGCCCTGGGCCCGGCTGCCGGGCTCTCGCCGCGGGGTGGCGGGCACGTCCCCTCCCTTCCCCTAGCCTTACCGGGGCCCTGCCTCCTGCAGCTCAGACGCCCGGATCCCCGGGCCCAGCACTCACCTTGAACGCGACGGGCAGCGTCTTGTTGCAGCGCCAGTGCGAGGGCAGCACGGAGCAGAGGAAGTTGGGGCTGTCGGTGCGCACGAGCTCGCCCGCGTGGTCCGCCAGCACGTCCACCATCGAGCGCACCTCCGGCCGGGCGCGCCCGCCGGGCCCCACGGCCGCCTGCGCGCTCAGCGCGCCGCTGTTCTCGCCCATCTTGCCGCCGCCGCCGCCGCCGCCGCCGCCGCCGCCGCAGGGGAAGGCCGTGGAGGGAGGTGTGAAGCGGCGGCTGGTGCTCGGGTCTACAGGAATACGCATAACAGCGGCCGTCAGGGCGCCGGGCGGGCGGCGGCGGCGCGGCTCCCCCGGGGGCGGCCGGCGCGGGCGCCTCCTCGGCCGCCGCTGCCGCGAGAAGCGGGAAAGCAGAAGCAGCCGGGCCGGGGCGTCAGGGCGCAGGGGGCGGCGCCCGGGGACGCCCCGCCGGGGCCCGCCCGCAGCGAGGCCTCGCTGCCCCGACGGCCGCGCGCAGCCTGCCCGCTAGCCCCGCATCCTGGGCTCCCGGCCCCGCGTGCGGCCGCCCCTCGCGGCGGGACGTCTGCCTCGGCCCCGGCGGGGCCCGCGCGGGCTGTGCCGCCGCCGCCGCCGCCGCTGCCGCCGCCGCCTCCCGCCCCCGCAGCCCGCTCGCGGCCGCCCCACCGACTGCGCGGCCGCAGCCCCAGAACAAATCCTCGAGAATCAAGTGGCGGCGCCGCGCGGGCCCGCGCGGGGTTAGTATCCCGGGGCCCGCGGGGGCGGGGCCGGCCCGAGCGACGCGTCGCGCAGCCAATCGGAGCCCCCATCGCCGGCACCTCGGCCGCGCTCGGGGGGGAGGAACGGGGACCGCCGAAGGCCGCCCAGCGGGGAGGGGCGGAAGGCCCCGCCCCAGGGAGGACGCCCGGGTCGGGGGCCCGGCGCGTGAGCCCAGGGCTCCTGGAGAGTTCTGGGGCGCCGGGGCCAATGCTAAAAATTTGGTTAAAACGCCCGGGACCCTGCAGAGGGCTCCTTGGCCGCTGTCTCCAGGGCCGCGGCTCCCTGATGCGCGGGCCGGGGGTCCTCTTCTCGCGCCCTTTCCTCGCTGCCAGTGGCGGCACCTTCCCAGCCCCAGCTGCTTTCGGCCTGTGATGCCTGCACTCTCAGCTGGGGGACGCGGGGGCTCCAAGGCCGGTGACATCGAGCGGGGAGCTGCCCAAAAGAGGTTTCTCGCCCTTCCCTGCCCCCCTCCCGCAAATTATTTGCACCCATGAGCTTGCACCGCACACGAGATTCCGCGACCACCGGCGGCCTCTGCAGCTCCCAGCCTAGCGCGGCTTTGGGCCCGGCCTCTTAGGTCCCGTTGCCAACCGGGGACGGACGGAAGGGTGTCCCCCGCGGGCCCCTATCTGGCTTGGGGGTGACTAACCCCGTTCCCTTTCCTCTCTGCCCTCAATACAACTTTCAGCGCCGTGCAGGCCTCGCCTCGTCGTTCTTCGTTGTGGCGGCCTGTGATGCTTTGAGAAACACGATGGGGCCTGAACAACGCGAGTGTTTCCCCCTGATTTTTGCGCGGCGCATACAGCCACGGTTCTGCCTGGTGCAAGAGGACGGGAGTCCCCGGCAAGAAGAGAAGTGTGCGGAGAACGCGGGAATGGCTGCCAAGCTAAGGGCGCCGTCTTGCAGAGGAGGCGATTTTCTCCCTCCCTGTGGATGCAAACGGGCCCCCGCGGGCCCGCGGCCTCGTCTTCCCAGGCGGTGTGCGGCGGCCGCGCCGCAGGGACGCAGACGGCTCTGCCTAGGCGCTGTCGCTCCAGTCCCGGCCGCGCGGCCCAGCGACGCCCAGGGCTTCACGGCAGACGATCCTGTCGTCTCCCGCCTCCTAGGCCAAACGAGTGGGCCTAGGGAGAAGCTGCGGCGGGGAGAGGACCTGTAAAGATCGAGCCCCCATTCATTCTGGGTTATCGCCCCAGATGCGCTCCCTGGAGTGTAGGGACCGAACGAACGCGTGCCGAATCTCCCCGCCGTCTTGGAGGCTGGGCTGAATATTCGTTGTTCCCAGGCTTGACAGGGGCAGAACGACGACGAATGCCAAGCCTCGGAAGCAAAGAAGTATAGGATGCGAAGGTGGCCGCAGGATCGCGCCCCAGATCTGACCCTGGCCCAGAAAGTGCCATTTCGTCCTCTCCAAACGAATTCAAGGCCCTCGTGTGCCCCAGCGGGGACAACAGGCTCTGGCCCAACCTCGACCACCTGGAGAGCCGGTCCCTGCCCCCCGTCACAGCCTCACATCAGCCCCTCGGGCCATTTCGAAGGTGGGAACATCGAAGGACCCCTGCGGGATCTTTTTCAGAGCCTACATCTCGGAGTTGCAGATCGCGGGGGTCGAGGCCCTTGCACTCTCGCGAGCGCTGGCAGTAGCTGCAGAACCAAAAGAAAGCGAGGGACCAGGGCCGTGGCACGTCCCACCTCTGGGATCTTCCCGCCTAAAGGCCCACCGCGTCGTGGCCAGGTACGGCCCAGGGCCAGGGAGGGCGGGCGACGCGTGTGGCCCTGGAGCGGCTGTGGGGGCCAGCACCCGCAGCGTCTGGGGTTTGTAAATTTGATTCGTCTAATGGTTTCGGTTTGCACCCGTGCCCTTACTTGTCCCTCCGCCTGATTTCTCCCTCGTCCTACGGCGCCCGCCGGGTTTACAAACGGGTATCCGGAAAATGCGGTTCCTGTGGGTATCGGCACCTGCACAGGATCCGGCGTGCTTTCAGCCCTCGGGAGGGTGCTCACCGCGGATGGGCAAGGGAACCAGGGAACGCTTGGGTCTCCAGCCTGAGGTCGGCGGGGGCCGCCGGGGGCCGGGAGCAGTTTCGGGAGCCACCGCTAGTTGGCGCCTGCACTCTGCCCGCCGCGGAGTTGCCGGGCCAGGCCCTGCCCACAGATGGGCGCCAGCTGCAGTCCCGTGTCCAGAGGCTCGCCTCCTACGTCCTGCCCTTTCTGGACAGACGTGCGGCACAATTCCTCACCATCTGTGCGACCAGGACAAACCAATGGCTTTGTGTCAGACGGAAGGCTCCCCTACCTGCCCCTGATGGGCACAGACGCCTACTGCCTTGGCATCCCTGGCACCCCAGGGTCCCTGTGATCTCCGGCCCACAGAACAGTCTCCCTGCCAGAAATGCACAGTTGCTTCCTGTCCCGTTCCCAGGGGCCACGGGGTGTGGAGGACAGTGGAAGAACAGGCCAGCTCCTTCCCAATTTCTGCCAATGGCTAACCTACATCCTCTCCATCCCCGACTGGCAGACTTGGGGTCACCTCTCTCTCTCTTTCTCTTTTTCTTTTTGACGTTTCGAGAGGCAGCGGGACAGCTCCCACTCCCTTACGTGGGAAACGTGGACACCCTCTCCCTTCTCCATCTTGTAGGGACAGCCATCTCCTTTCCCTCTTCCAATGGACTGCTGTACAAACCTGCTTTTTCTTAAGTGGCTCTCACCTCAAAGGGTGCCCTAAACTCTCCACAGCAGGGCTAAGAATCCGGGAGGTCTGGGCCCACCTTGGCCCAGAGCTGGCTAAATAGGGACCTAACCTGGGGCCTGCAGAACTCAGGATCTGGGGGCCACTCCCTCCTGCCAGCCATCCTCTGCCCCTGGGAGTGGGATCCACGGGGTCAAAATAACCCTGTGGCAGGGAGCCCTCCTTGGGCTGCCTGAGGATGTCTAGGAGTGTGATGGGGGTAGTCAGGTGCCTGCTGGTGTCTCCTCACAGGCCAGAGAGTTTACAAGGGGAGGTCTGACCTCCTGAGAGTCCAGTGCCCGGGGAGGGATCAAGATCCCCCCAAGTGTGCCAGACCCTGGACACACGTGACATGGAAGGTCTTCTAAGAAGCTCACTGGTTGTGGAAGGAGCCTGGCTCTTCCGTTCCACTGGCTCCGTTTGTCTTCTTCCACCACCCACCGTGCTCGAGGGAGAATTGCTTAAAACCTGTCTGACTCTTGTCTAGTCCCTCTGTAAAGTAGGGATAGTGATAGCGGTCTCCTCACAGAGACGTGTGAAAGGTGCTTAACACAGGCCTGGCACATAGAGGGTGCTGCATCCATGTGAGCGATCGCTGTTGTGATAAATAAGGCCTGATCACCCCTTGTCGGGGGGCCTTCGGCAAGTCTCTTCCTCTTTGTGGGCCTCGCACTTCCCGTTTGTGAAATATCCAACTCTCACGTTCAAAGCTCTCCAGGCCTCAGAGCCTAGTCCGTGGCTGCCCTGTCCCCCTCAGTTTGCCTAGAGGCTGCCTGGGGTAGGTAAGGACCGTCTGTGACCTGCCTCCGGGCAGAGGCAGCTTCCCGGAGGGTTTTCCAGTTACCATCACAGGGCGGCCTGAGCCTGGATCGTGAAGACTCCCCTTCTTTCCCTGAGGCTCTGGAAACCCGTTGGCCCCAGCCCCCTACAGGCAGATACTCTCTTGACTAGGACCTGGGCTGAGCTGACGATGTTAGCCACCTCCCCCTCCCCAATGACGCTTGCGCTGCTGCCTTTACCCTGAGTCTCGGGAACCCAGTCCAGTTGCTAGCCGAGGACTGTCTTCTAGAAGTTAATCAGTTCTCCCAGTCTGGCCTCCACACCCTCACTCTGGAGGGACCCCTGGTGAAACCCTCTTCCCTGGTGGCCTGGAACTTAAGGTGGGACATTTCTGTCCCTCACGGAGCCTCAGTTTCCTTTTCTGTGAATGGAGGTGGTTCCAATCGCTCCGTTTCATAATCCAGAGGATTTAAACACTCCCCCTAGAAGGGGGAGGGGCGCATTGCATTTCACCGCATCCAAAATGTCATCAATCGTTCCATGTGAAAGAAAAAGGAAGAAAATCCTGCTAATTAAACCAAGACTTGCCTGCATCCTGATTTCACATGTGTGTGTTTATGCATTTATATTATTACACACACACATGTGAGTTGGTGACAAAGGGTCATGAGAAACAACAATAATACGGTCAAGGGATTGCTGCTGATGGGGTCGGGAGCCCTTATCTCCAGAGAATTCCTTCCTTCTGGGCAGCCTCTCTGGAAGGCTCCTGAATGTGCAGAAGAAGGACAAGTGTGCTTCTCAAATTACAGAGTGGCTTTTTTTTTTTGGAAAGGGCCAGCCTCTGAGGGAAGGGAGGGGGGAGCTGGAGACAGCACTGTGGTTAGGACACCGCTACTGCTACTGGCTCTGCCACTGACTGGCTGTGTGACTTTTGCACCTTATGGAGCCTTGGTCCCCTGGCGGGTAAAATGGGAAGAACAGTGACAGCGGCGAGATTGCCGAGGTGTGTCACGGGGTCCAGGCCCCGCGTTTGTGCTTTAAGCACATCATTTCAGGGGCTCCTGAGTGGCTCAGTCCGTTGAGCATCCGACTTCGGCTCAGGTCACGATCTCACCGTTCGTGAGTTCGAGCCCCGGAGCCTGCTTGGATCCTCTCTGTTTCCATCTCTCTCTGCCCCTCCCCTGCACGTGCTCTCTCCGTCTCTCTCAAAAATAAATAAACATTAAAAAAAAAATAAGTACATCATTTCAGTCCATTCCAGTGGTAGGTGTTATACCCATTTAAACAAAGAGTAATGATGCTCAAGGTTTTCTGGGCTAGGGAGAACCAGAGCGGGGTTAAACGCCTGTTCAGACTCAAAACTTGGGGCTCCAAGGCACCCCCTGATTATGTACCCCTGCACTGGTTGAATAAAATATTGGAAAGACCGGGGTGCAGAGAGCGAAAGCGCACAGTACACGTCAGCTCCCACGGTGGTGGGGGAGCTGGAGGCAGGAGGCGTGGTTACCCAGCCACAGGCGTGGAAGTCAGCAGATCCTTCCCACCCAGGTTGGGAGGCAGCAAGGGGCTGCAGGGGCATCTGCTGAGGCTTGCTCTCCTCCAGCCTCAGAACCTGCCTGGGAGGAGATAGACTCAGCTGTAGTCTCCAATGTACAGACAGGAACACTGAGGCCCAGAAAGTGGGAGAGACTTGACGTGTTTCACCAAGGAAGAAGCAAGACTTGGGACTAAGCGCTGGCAAGACCGAAAAGTAGGGCGGGCTGACAGCTGCCCCTGATCTCTGCCCGCTCTGCCTGGGCCGGCAGGTGAGCCGGGCCAGGACCCGTGTGATGGTCTCCTGGTGCCACTTCACAGCCTGATGAGACCTTGACCACCCATTGTTCCAGGGGAGATGTCAGAGTCTGTGTGTCTCCCTCGGGTCCTCAGCATCCCCATCTGAAGGAGGAGAGTGCCCTTCCATCGTCCCTGTAGGAGCCAGGCTGGATCCCCTCGGGCCTCTAGGTAAGTTTCACTGTGACTTTGAGGCCAACCCTACAGGGCCCCTTTCCCTACCTCCCACCTCCTCAGGCGGCACTGGTCCCCTCTTCCATGCAGCCCTGGGCCCCCCACCCCCTCCTCACAGGCCCCCCTGGGAGGGCGCTCAGCTTGGCGGATTGGAGAGACAAGAGGGCAGGATGGAGAGAGGTGGTCTCAGTGTGAGCCTGGCCAGGGGAGGCCCCATCAGTGGTCAGGGAAGTGGCCTCTGGTTCCGGCTCCCATCAAGGGGTCTGGTCTTCCTACTGCCCTCCCTGCTCCTCACTTTGGTCATCTATGAAATAAGGAAACAGTTCTGGCAGAGCACCTTGGTCTATGACTAATAATTAACTGGAGTCCGGTTGTGTGCTGGGAGTTTTACCTCAGCTATTGCCAATCCTCCTGGTGCTTCTGCAGGACGTTTTATTCTCTCCATTTTACAGATGGGGAAATCGAGGCTCAGAGAGTAAACAGCTTCCCCTACCCTGAGCCTCAGAACGTGAGGGCCCTTCTTTCAACATGATTCCTTGGTCCAGGCTCTGCCTCTGCTCTGCTGACTGGTCAGGGTCCCTTAGCCTCTCTGTCCACGTCAGGAGTGGGCGCACAGCTAGCTGCTGGCAGAGTCATCAAATCATAGGATTCTTCATTGGGAGGGGGGAACAGAGAGGGGTGAGAGGGACCTGCGTAGCTTGGAGCCCAAGAGGGTTCTGGGAAGGGCGCCCTCTTTCCCTGGCCCAGGGTGGGGCTTCGGCTCTGGCAGTCAGGGAGAGAAAGGGCACCTCTGAGTGGCTGTCCCCTCTCACGCTCCCTATAGTGGAGGCTTTTCAGGTTTAAAACGCTTCCAAACCGTAATCAGATGGCAAGAATAAGAGCCAGTCAGAAACCAATGTTTGGAACTGATCGGAACCACGGGATTAGAACCTTGAACCCCGTTAACCATTCCTGACAACAGTTAAGGTCTCCCAGCGTGCCAGGCGTAAGCCCACACTTCCTGCTCCTCGGCGCCTCACTGGACACTTGTTGGGGAGAGTACAGTACAGTCATCACCCCCATGGTACAGGTGAGGGAACGGAAGACACAAACTTGCCCGAGGTCACACAGCTGTGGCCAGACTCCCGACCAGGCAGCCTGGCCCCCCGCTCCGTTCTCATGGACCGGAATCAGATGCCTGAAGTTACAGTCATGGAGAGAATTAGAGTCAGGATTTTATAATGTCAGCCCCAACAGGGCTCTGAGCTATCCCATCCAAGTCTCCCATTTATCAAGTGGCAGAACCGAGGCCCTGGGAGGGAGAGGGTCTCACTCAAAGTCACAGCTTAGGCCAAAGGCAGAGTCTGGAGCCCACACCCCATGGACTCTGGGCCGGGGGCCTTCTTCTCCATGGCGGGGCCTCCTCACCCCACCGCCCACCCAGTGGCTCCCCGGCCCAGTCGGTCCCATTAGGGATTTTCCACCTCCCCAAAAAGGTCCTAATGACTGTCAGTCCTTGTGAAGCCTTAATTAATCTCAGAGGCCGATGGCTCTGAGGAGACCGGGGGCTTTGGCCTTACGCAGATGAAGATTACGGCTCCATTTCATGTGGTGGAGAAGGAACGCCTCTGACATTCCTGCCAGCAATAAAAGCCACATGGCTTTCCAGCGTCGCCCTTGGAAAAGAAAAAAAGCGCAGCCCTTTGCGGAAAGAAATCAACTATGTGCTGTATGCATGGCATGAGATAAAAACGGGGCATAACGAGGTGGAGAACAGTTGGTCTTTTATGCTGCTCCCGGTGGCCACCGAGAGCGGCGGGGCCCAGCGGCCATGATCCCAGCTGCAGCCCTGGCGAGAGGCGGTGGCCCTGGGCACAGCGGTGGCGGCCGCAGCCCCTCCACCTGAACTGGGTTTGAGCTGCCCCAGACGTCCCGCAGGCAGGGCTGGCTTCCCGGGCCTGGGACCCGTGCGGTTGGACAGCGGCCTGCTTGCAGAAGGGTCCCACGCTTGCTCTAAGGCTCTGCCATCACCGTCCCTCAATTCTTAATATGTTTTGAACCGAGGGCCTGCATTTTCATTTTGCACTGAGCCCCTGCCCCCATTATGTAACCGCTCCTGCCCACAAGTCACCCCGTCAGCCAACTGCAACATCTCCCCTATCACGGGCCCGGGGCCTGGGGAGTAGTGACTTTTAACACCTACTTTGCTGACATTATCTGAGATGAACTTCAAACCGTCTTGTGAATCAGGCAAGGAAGCCTAGAGCTGGAATCTGGCCCCTCTCATGCCAAAACAAGTGTCTTCACCACCCCACGTTCCACAATATGTCATCCTCACCAGGCTCCGTGGGGGATGGGACACACGTGGTCAAGCTTTTCCATTTCCAAATAACAGAAGGGATAACAGACGCCCTAGAGGTGAAGGTGCTCACGGCATGCACAGTGACTAATGGGGCACCCGGCACCATGCTGTGCAATAGCGGTAGGGGGCCTGGATCTGCTGGGTTGGGGGTGGGGGGCGTGTCCTGGTTTTATGGTTGTATGTTCCACTTGTGAATTTATTAGCTCTCTCTGTGGGTCACCGCCTCAAGTCCGGCCTGGGATGTAGCAGGAGTCCAGGACTCCCACAACCCCTCACCAGTTCTTTCTCCTGAACATCTAGAAGTTCTCCTTAGTAACTTTCTCCACTCTTTCCTGCCCCAGTTTTCCTCTGCCACCCTCATTGGTTGGGGAAGGCATTGCACCTTGTAGCTTGATAAACTCAAAGGAGTCCCAGTCTTCAACGAATCCTAGAAAACTGGGGCTGCAGAGAGCCTAAAGACGGCCATGACCTATAACCTGGGCTAAGCCCGACTCATGGACCTGGCTGCTGGCTCCACGGGACCGATTCTCTTATTTCTTGGTGGGTGACCCCAGACATGTCCCTTCCCTCTCTGGGCATCAGAGAGATAAGGGCATTGGACCACACCTGATCCCCAGGAAGACTGTCCATCTTCAGTGTTCTAGAATTCCATGTTAATCTATGACAGTTCTGGGGATACCGTGGTCCAGGAGAGGTCAGAGACTTGCTCAGGGTCACATAGGATGCTCGCTGGCAGCTGGACCTGATCTGAAGCCCCCGCCTGCTGGCCCAGCTCTCGCCTGCACAAGCCTTTGGAGGGCCCAGCTTTTGTCTCGCCCCCCTTTCCTGCTCTCCAGTTCACCTCAGCCTGTCAGGTGCCCTAAGTGCCCAGGTCCGGAAGCCACAGCGAAGGGTACCTGGAGGTCTAGTTTTATTATTCTTCAAACAATATTTATATTTTATATACTCTTCTGTTACTATATTTTACAATAAAATATTTTAAGAGAAAAGCAAAAGATAACAAATAGTAAAAGCCCCCCCCCCCGCCCCGCCCAGAGCTCTAAAATTAAAATGGATGGAAATGCTTAAATTTGTATACAGTTGCAAAACTGCCCACCGTGTGTCAGAGCTGGGGAGTATTTATTCTTGACCGGATCACTTTTTCAGGCAGATGGTCCTGTCTACCAGCTCAATCTCAGCCGAATGATCTGGTGGCCCTTGAAGACATCTTCATTATGGCAACACCCCCATATGGGTCATTTCCGGGTACCCAGCCCCGGCTGAGCATGCTCCCCCCTGAGCCCCTGAACTCCAACCAGGAGTCCTCCAGTTACATGTCGCTGGGCCTACTTTACGGGCGAGGAACTCGATTTCATTGAGCGAATCTCCTGGACCCAGTCAGGAAGGGGCAGAGCTGGGATTTGAACCAAGATCTATTGATGCTGAAGCTGTGCTCTGCTCACCCCAGGAGGTTCACCCCAGGGCCCGGCCCCTCAGTTATAATAACTAATGCTATCTACACTTTACATCTATTATTTCATTTAATTCTCATGACCACCTTCTATGTGAGGTCCCCTGTCACCATCCCCGTTATACAGCTAGAAAAACTGAGGCACGGGAAATTTGGGAACTCGCTCCAGTTCACAACGTGGGTAAAGGGGAGAGCTGAACTTTGCACCCAGGCAGCCTTCCTGCCGGTGTGGCTGCAGGGAGACCACAGACACCATGAAAGCAAGACAGAGCTGTGGCCCAGGGTCCACAGATGACCCCGAGAGGCCAAAGGCCAGCAGGGCTGGATGGCTGGGGCTGGGGCGGGGGTGGTGTGTGGCCAGGGAGATCTGCCCTTGGGGAGGTGCTGAGGATACAAGCAGAGCCAAATAGAGGCCTGAGCAGGCTCATAAATCCCTGCCTGGCATGTCTGGGCCACAGGCTCAGACACTGGGCGCTCTTTGTCATTTGCTGTTGGCATGAGCTTGTCACTGGCAAGACTGTGACGTTCATCAGCTGTGTGTCTCTGGCCGCACCTGAGGGGGCTTCTGGAGGGGGATCATAGACGGTGCTCAGACCTAGGGTGGGGGCTGGGCCCTCTTCCTGCCCGTCTTTGAGGCTCAGTTAAATCAGGGATGGACTTGATGCTGTGAAGTTCCCTTAGGTCACAGAGGCCCGGCCCCATCCCTAGGAACACAGGGGAAAATGTTGCCAGTCCTATCCTCGGGGAGCCCTGCACTCGATAGGGGGGTGGCTGGGACGGAAAAGAAGCAGAGAAATAAGAAACAGATGGGGAGGAGGCACTAGATTCGTTTGGTCAGCAAACACTCATCGAGCATCTATAGCGTATGTGCGGATGGTTATTTTAGGTGCCGGGGACACTGCTATGGACGAGACACGCATGGGGCTCCATGAAGCTTTCATTCCAGCTGGGAAGGCAGAAGATAAACAAGGAGGTAAATAAACAGATGTGCCGATATTTGATAGCGTCTTGGGATGCTGGAGAAAACAGACGAGGACAAAGGAACAGAGAGTGCCTGGGTGGGTGGGTGGGGCAAGGAGGTGGTCACCGATATTTGGACAGGGTGGTAGTGCAGGTGTCTCAGAGGAGGGGACATCTGAGCCGAGACCTGGAGGCTGAGAGAAGGACCCAGACGGAGGACGGGAGAACTGGCTTCTCCCACCTGCTGCCTCACCCCTCCTCTCTCTACGGGGCACGTCCATGGTTTCTAAAATATTTTCTGCCTTCTGTCTCTTTTGCTTTTTCCCCAGTGGCCCCGAGAACCAGATAGAGCGAATTTAAGTAGCCCCTTGTGCAGCTGAGGAAACTGAGGCTGGAGATGGGAGGGGCTTGTAGGGCTTGATGCCAGACCTGGCCCCCACCCCCAGCCCGGTGCTCCTCCATCTGCCCCCTTGTCCAGCTTGTTCTTCCAACGTCCAGGTCCGGGCGGGCCGCACCCAGAGGGGAGTCAGGCTGTGGGTACCGTGTCTCAGGGGTCACGGGGCTGGAAACGTGGGCTGCTGGACAGGGCCCGGGAGGGGCGGCAGCTTGGGACAGGGCGGGGGTCTGGAGCGGAAGGCGCCCAGCCCTGATTGGAACAAGGTGTCTGCACTGGGAGCCCAGCCTGGCTTCATTGATCTTGCCCGGTGTTCTAGCCACCAGGCGGGGCCAGCGCCGGGCAGGCTGCCGGTTTTCCCAGGTGTGGGGACACCCTGGGGGAATGGCTTTTCATGTGGTTGTGGGGTAGGCATGCCACCCAGCACGTGGGGGAGGCCAGGGCGTTGGGGGCACGCTGGCAGTTGGGGGGGGGGCTTGGTCTGGAGACTTGAAATCCCACAGCCAGCAAATGTTAGGCTCCTGGAGACGGGGTCCCAGACTTGAGGCTCTGAGGCTGACCGTGTTCGAGTCCTTGTCACTGGAACTCACGTTTATTGAGCGCTCCCTGTGTGCTCGGGACAGTCCCCATCATCCCACCCTAGGAGGTGAGCCCTGCAATCTTCCCCACTTACAGCGCAGAGACTGAGGCTCGGCAGGGTTAAGTAACCTGTCTGTGGTCACGCAGTTATGAGGTTTCTGCCCTAGAATCAGAGAGTCTTAGGGTGTGGGAATCACAGCTGGTCCACACTGGGAGGACCTTGAAGATCTGCAAGTCCAACTCCCTCGCATTGGAGAACCGGGTCTGGGGAGGGGATGTGGCTTCCTGAGGTCACGGGATGGCCAGTGGCCGTCTCTTCTAGGTCATTCGGGGGCCAGTGGCTGGTGCCTGAATGTGGGGTCCCTGGGGCACCTGACTCCTTTGACCTTCAATCAAGACCTAGTCTCTCCCATGTTACCAACCGTCCTGGTAGGTAACTGGCAGTTTCCTGCTAGCACACGGGAAGCTCTTTTAAACATCTAACCTGAATCCCTCATGCTGCAGGGAAACCTTCTTCCTTCTAATCTTGCAATACCTCTGGGAGGTGTTTGGCCTTGGATGTGAGTAGTCTTGGAGTGACCATCAGCTCAGCAGATCAGGATGGCATTACGGACAGGGTTTGGGGAGTTGAGGGCCAGGAGTGGGGAGGGACATCACCAATTAGCTCTATGAGGTTCTGCATGACCAGCCCCTCCTTCCATCTCTCTGTCTTCATCTCCTTCCACTCTCTCCCTCCGTGTATCCAGCCACACTAGCTTCCTTGCCGGTCCTTAAATACCAATCATACCCCCACTGTAGACGCTTTGCACATACATTTCCCTCTCCCGGAAGAGCCCTGCACATCCTGTCCGCATGGGTCCACTCACCACCTCATTCAGGTCCCTGCCCGCTCTGTGAACAGCCTTCTCTGAGCTCCTGTATTTCAACAATGGCGGAATAATGACCTCCCCCCACCCAAAGATGGCCACATCCCAATCCCTATAATCTATGAATATGCTACTTTACGTGGCGAAAGGGACTTTGGAGATGTGATGAAGGTTAAGGGCTCCGAGATGGGGAGACAGTTCTGGATCTATATCAATAGATCTATATTGTGGAAGTAGAAGAAGGAGGCAGGAGAGGCCAGTCAGAGGACGATGTGTTATGGACAATTGACAGGGGCCACCATCCAAGGAAAGTGGGTGGCCTTGAGAAGCTGAACAAGGCGAGGAAATGAATAGCTTCCCGAAAGAGACAAGGCCCTGCTGATGCCATGATCCCAGCCTGGGGAGACTCACTTAGGACTTCCGACCCCCCATAACCGTAAGATAATATATGCGTGTTGTTTTAAGCCACTAAATTTGTGGTAATTTGTTATAGCCGCACTAGGAAACCAATACATCCTTGTTCCTTGATTTATACTTCATCGCCTGATAAATTATACCTCTCCTCATGAACTGTCTCTTTTCCCCCGTGGAATGTCAACTCCAGGAGGGTAAGGTTTTTGTTTTTTAACTTGGTGTTGCTTTCCCAGTTAGGGTTGCCAAATTTAGCAAAGAAAAATACAGAACGTCCGGTTACGTTGAATTTCAGATCAACGACACACACTTTTTTTTAGTAGAAAGTTGTCCCCGATATTGCAATGACTTATTTGTCTGAAAATTCAAATAATCTGGGTGTCCTGTATTTGGTCCGGCAACTCTATCCCCAGTGCCTAAAAGAGCGTTTGGATACATGTGAGCGTCTCCATAAACATCTATCAAATGAATGAAGTACGTAACTGAATGCATGAACGTTAATTTCTAACTTAAAAGTCCTTTTGGTTTCCAGAACACCTCCTGGATAAAGTGCGAACGATAGCAAATAATCAAAGCAAACTGTGTTATAGGCCTGCCCTCACTGGGGGTGCTGTAATTGTAGTTGTTTCTTCCGTTGCTTCTTGTATTAACCCCATGAGGTCATTAGCTCATGTTCCAGGGGAGGAAACTGAGGTCCAGAAGGTTTAGCAACTTGCTCAGAGTCACACGACCACTGAGTGGCACAGTCAGGCAAGTCAAAGCCCTTGAAGAACCTGGCTTGTGGAACCTTCTAGTTTTATCTCCCGACACGCCTCCCCGCACATAGTAGGTCCTCTCTAATAGCCCCCGATGCCTTTTCAAGGGATACCGACCCCCAGTCTGGGACTCCAGAACCTTTGCTTAGGCGCCAAAGCCCTGTGGTGATTTCCCTGGGTTATGAGACCATCTCTGGGGCTCCCAGGCTGACTCTGCCCCTCCTTCTTCATTACTCTATGGCTCCTTGTCTGAAAGCATCGTAAGGACTTGCCATCGTGTCCTTTGCTCCCCCAGAGTGTGACCTCCCCGAGGTCAGAGACGGGTCACTTTCAGCTCTTTGGCTGAGGAGCTTAGAGCCTGGCCCTAGGGAGGTGTCTAGAAGCATTGAGAATGAACGAACGAATGAATGAACGAACAAATGAGTGAGTGAATGAATGAATACCTTTTTCACACTGGGCCTCAGTTTTAGAGTCTAGGAAAGGACAACAACAATCTCTAATCCCCCGCCTCATCTCTTAAAACACATTTCTTTTTGATTATAAGAATAATACACATTCATTAAAGAAAAATTGGAAAATAATAAAATTATGAAGAAGAAAATGAAAACCACCCATAGTCCTGCCACCCAGGACAATTGTTAACATTTTGGTTTTTAGCCTTCTGGTACTCCTACTGTACGTGTAGATTGAATTTCTTCTCTCCTCTCCTCCTCCTTCTTTTCTTTAACATCGGGAACATACAGTACAGACTGTTTTCAACCTGCTTTTGGAATGCACCAACACATTGTGTGAGTTTCCGGCTCCCCTCATTAAATCCTATCCCCGATGACAAGGGATGAGTCTGTGCTCATGGGGGCACGGGGTAGGGGTGTGAAGATACCCCCCACTTCCCCGGACGGACCACCGTAGTGCTCCCTCGGGGCCGGCCCCTTTAGGGTGTTTCTGCATTTGTTACGAAGACACTGCCGGGAACACCCTGGTGTACGTGTCTTAGTCCCTCCCAGATCCCTCCCTTAGGACCAATTCTGAGCCAGCCAGTTGCACTGGGCTGAAAATACCCATTTATCCAGCCATTTGTCCACATTATGGTTGAAGGCTTATGGTTCCCATCCCGGATACTCAGTTCCAACCAGAACAGCCTCACAGCTGAGGACGATCTGAGGGTGCTTGTGACCTTGGGCCTGTGCAGACATCACACATGTTAATAGTTTGCTACCGGAGCTCACCGTGTGCCAGCCCTCGTGCCCAGTGTGTCCGGTGTGTCCTCACGATCACTCTTGAGGGCAGGAGTGCTCCCGTCTTACAGATCCCAGGCTGAGGGTCTGAGCACTAAGTGGCTTGGCTGGGGTCACAGAGCTGGGAAACAGGGCACCTGGGAAACAGGCCACCTCAGGTCAGCCTGACCCCATGTGAAGCTGACTGTCCCCCCTCCAGCGGCCACACCCATGTAGACCACCAATTCCGTTCTAGGGAATTGTGGGCTTTGTACTGTGGGGGTGCAAATACCCTGTCCCACTATACCAGCTGCCTGCTTCGAGAGGGGGGCACACCCCAGGATCACCGGGAAGCACGGACAGGGCTTTGGCCCAAAAGCTGGTGGCCACATCCTGCCCTGTGTCCTCACTCCACTGTGCCTCACCCTCTCCCTCTGTAAAATGGGTAAGCAGAGACTCAGATGACAGCCCCCTGGGCTTTAGGCTACTGCAGCAGAGTGGTAGTGATACTCAGGGCTGAGTCAAAGGGAGAAAAACTCTGTCAGATGGGCCACTTTGCCACAGACAGCTCAGCCTGGTCTTGGGTGGGGCCAAGGGGCAGGCGGTGTTGGAGTGGGCAGGTCTGAGTACCAGGCTGGGCTAGGGGGACCTGACAGCTCCAGATGGAGCCTGCTCCCCACCCCCACCCCCAGCCCCAGCAGATGGGAGGCTATTTTTTAACTGACCCCACAGGAAGAAGAGGCCAGAAATGAGTTCAGGGGGTTAACCCAGGTCCCTAGGGCCCCTTCCTATTTGCATCCTCTTTCCCCGCCACCCAGGGAGCTGGGCGGACTTCACCGGGAGCTCCCTGAAGCCTTCCAGAGCTCCCCGAAGATCAGACTGCTGGAGCTGGAGGGTCCCCACGAAGCCCTGGTGAGATGGCAGGGGGAGACCGAAACCCAGAGCCTGTCTTCCTCACTGCCATCTCTGCTGTGTGCCTCCACTGGGCCAGGCCACCTCCTCCACTGCCACCTTTCTGGGGACCTGGGGCAGCCCCTCCCTCTCCTGGCCTCAGTTTCCCAACCCCGCCCCGGTCAGATAATGGGTGCCCTGTAGGCATCGCTGAGGCCTCTCTCTGCTGAGAAAATCTGTTCTGGGTCGGGGCCTCTCCCATCAGTCCTGGGTTCCCTGTGAGGCCTCATCCCTCAAGCTCCAGCCTAGTGGACAGGGGTCAGTAGCAGGTGCCTGGGGGACCCCCCAGGAAGAGGAGGGGCTTCCTGGTCAGAGAAGCAGGACCAGCCTGGGTAGGGGGGTAAAGCAGCTTCCCCCTGCGGCCTCCCTCAGACCACATCACCAGGTGTCCCTTGGTCCCCAGACAGGAGTTCCTGAAAAGTCCGGTTGTCTGTTGCAGTGGGTGTGGCCTCTGGTGTGCGTTTGCCCTGCGCGCCATGGGGGTGGGGCAAGCGTGGGGGTCACTGGCACGCAGGCAGGCGTGGGGGCCTAAGGCGGAGGCGGGGCTTTGCTGAGCTGTGGCACATCCTACCCAGAACCCCTCACAGGGGCTGGTCTGACTTGAAGGCCAAGTGCATGGTGGGGGAGGGGCGCATGCAGGGCCGGGGTGGGGGTGGGGGGCACGCCCACAGGGCCCAATGCTCTCAGGGCCTCCAGAGGCTGCGACCCCAGTGAGTGGTTGACAGAAGCCGACTCTGACTCACCTCCTTTCATTTACTATTTAAATACTGTCTATTTAAAACAATAAATGCTGTCAATACGCAGCATTAATTGAATCACACAACACACCCATGGCCCGCCCCGGGACACGATTACAGTTTTGGCCCTTGAACCATGGGAGGGTTAGGGGCGCTGACCCTGGTGCAGTCAAAACTCTGCATATAAATTTTGACTCCCCCAAAACGTAGCTACAGTTGACTGGAAGCCTTACCAATAACATACACCATCAATTAATATATTTTTTGTGTGTAACATGTATCCTGTATAATCAAGTAAGGTAGGGAAAAGGAAACGCTATTACGAAAATCATAAGGAAGAGAAAATACTTTTGCAAGACTGTATTTATGGGGGGAAAATCCATGTATAAGTGGATCCTTGAAGTTCAAACCCGTGTTGCTCAAGCGTCAACTATACTATGAGCACACTGAAAAAAAATGGGAAAATATAAAAGAACACTCAAAAAATATTGAAGCCTGAAATCTTAGAGCCAGAGTGAATGCTCTGAGTGTCTTTGAGGACGTAGAGGTCTGCGGGCTTCTTAATAAAATCATGTTAATTCTCACAGCTGAGTGTTTCACATGGGCTGCTGGTGGAGCTGAGCACTTTAAATATCTTCTTAGTAAATTCTCTGTGCTGTCATTCTCCCCATTGTGTGGATGAAGAAACTGAGTGGAAGGGAAGGTAACTAGCCTTAGGGGAATGAGGGCAGAGCTAAGATTCCAGGCCTGGCTAATTAAAAAAAAAATTTTTTTTAATGTTATTTATTTTTGAGAGAGAGAGAGAGATACACCAGAGCATGAGTGGGGGAGGGACAGAGAAAGAGAGAGACACAGAATCTGAAGCAGGCTCCAGGCTCTGAGCTGTCAGCACAGAGCTCGATGTGGGGCTCGAATTCACGAACTGCGAGATCATGACCTGACTGGCTAATGTGAAAGTGCAAATCCTCTCAGGGTCTAGGGCTCGGCTCCCTGAGCAGATTGTGTTTCCCCATTCATCTCTCCAGTTGTATTTACTGAGCACATCCTATGAACTAGAACTAACTCAGCGGTGAACGGGACAGATAAGGCCCTAATCTGAGCCCCCTAAATGGTCACAGACTGAGCCCCAATCTTGATTGCAAGTTCCGGTTGTCACTGACTGAGCTGCAGTCCTGCCTTCCCAAGTCAGCAGGGATCTCTGTGAGCTTTTCATCAGCCACGATGCATTTACAAGCCCAGGTCAGGTGTCTGTCTGGTCAACCCATTGCCCATGTGGACGGGGAGGCCCTCAGGAGCCCACCCACCACTTCCGGCCCACTGTTCTGGGCCACACCTCCCTGGGGCAGCGTGCTGGGTGTTGGCCTGGAGCCTGGCATGGCATGGCGAGGGAGGGCATAGAAACCCAGATCCCCTCTTGCACTTGACTGAGGGGCGAGCCTCTGCCCAGGGTATGGGGCCACCCTGGCAGTCTGAGCCAGTGTGTACCCCCCCACAGCCCTGGGCAGCGTTGTGGAACTCAGATCAGCCACTGGAAGGGTTGGCATGTCCCCACGCCCTTGAACTGGGTCTCCTTTTCCTGACAAAGCCCAGGACACCCCAGGAGACAAATAGCTCCTCCTCTCACGTGGTAAAAAGCAACATGGAAGGTGTGGTCTGGGCTCCCTTACCACCTGCACTATATCTTTGGGGGCCCCGCAGGTGCCCCCAGTCCTCAGGCAGGGCCAGCTCCTGAATTTGTGGCATTCAGTGCAAAATGAAGATATAGAGTCCCTGTTTAAAAAGCAGGGAAAAAAAGCTCTTAGCTTTCTTAATTGGTCTCTCAACTTATTGTGGTGTTGGTATTTGCTATTTAACGCTGCACTCCTTTGGGCATGGGGGCACTGTGGGGACCCTCATGTGCAGACCCCTGTCATAGACATCCAGGCCGCCACCCCAAGCCTTGGTGTATGGGTCATGTGCACCTGACCTCCCCATGCCCGCACTTGTGCCCGGCCCCGCCTGTGGGAGGGTGAGCAGGACTGAGCCCAGGCCCCGAGTCCCCGCATCCTCCTCTGTCTCTGCCGACTTCACTTACGAAGCATGAATCCAAAGATAAAATTATTAAGAATTTCAAGATGGCCGCTGCAGAGCATCAACCCAAGTGTGGGGTCCCCTTCTGAGCTTGGAGCCTTGCGCCACCCCGTAGGTGACAGCCTGAGAAGCTGGACCTGCCTGAGGGAGGGACCCAGCTCAGATGTGAGTGTCAACCACCCAACTCCCACCCCAGCAACAGAGCCCCTGACATGCAGGGGTGCAGGGAAGGTGTGGGGTGTGTAGAAGAGCAAATGTATTCAGGAACTGCCTCTCATGCACTGGGCTGTGCCTGCGGGAGGGGCGGGCAGAGCCTGGGTTTGAACCCCAGCTCTACCACTTATAAATTATATGAACTTAGGCCCATGACCTCATTTCTCTAGGCCTCAGTTTCCTCGTCTGCAAAACACCGATGCAACTATTGACCTGGCAGGGTTGCGACCATCAGCAGTGATGTAGATAAAGTGTGGAGCGCAGTACTGGCACGGTCAATTTCAGAGATGACTCAGGGCGGAGGAATGTATCACCAGGCAAGCACAGGGGTCCCAAACAGGGGCGGAGGCATGTCTGTGTGCCCCGCACCCAACATGGGGCACCTGAGAGGGGAATTCCAGGGGACTTCTGTAAGATGCCCAGGCCAGGAGGCTTGGGCATGATGCTGGGTCAAACAGAATCTGCACTTGGTGGGAAAGACCCCTTAGGAGAGCTTCGGGGCCCAGGGAGAGGAGCCCAGAGGGAGGGGCCCTCACCCCAGTGCTCACTGTGCTGTTAGGAGAAAGATAGCACGGGCCCCGGCCAGAGGAGAAAGAAGCCCTTTGCCTGTACCATATGTAGACCTGGGCCAGCCATGGGATTTGGGCTGGCTTTCTGGAGTGTTTGCAAGCTCCTCTTTGCCCTTTTTGCCCTCTCTGGGCCTCAGTTTCCCCATCTATGCACGGGTGAGAGAGAGGGCCACCATACATCAAGTGCCTTCTGAAGGGACCATGCACTGTGCTTTACAAAACTCCCCTGTGTGGTCCTCAAATGTCAACTGGCCCATCTCTCAGATGAGGGTACTGAGGCCCAGGGAAGGCGATGACTCTCCCAGCAACAAAGTGGCAGAATTGGTTCTCATCGGCCCAGCCTGGTGGCAGCGCTAGCAGCTCTTCCCAGGAAGGGGACGGGTGGAAGCGAAGGAATGTTCCTCAATCGGAGAAAACCTCGATTAACTCATAGTTACCGTGCCGTGGTAAGGTGCGCAGGCTCTCCGGATGCAGGCTGCTTGGGGTGGAACCCCAGCTGGGTGGCCTTGGGCAGGTGGTTTAACCTCTCTGGTCTTCAGTTTCCTCATCTATAAAACTGGCTTCATAATAGCATTTGTCTTATAGGGTTGTGAGGATTCAAAGAGCAAAGACACGTAAGGCTCTTAGGGCCTGGCACTGGTGACAGCTATATGTGTTTGCTGCTAATACTGTAACTATTTAAGAGCTGAATTGTTATAATTATATTTCTTAGACAATTATGCATTTATTAATTCCAATTTTGTTCTTTTCCTTGTTGTTTTGAGGACCCAGCTAACGTCTCTTTCAAGTCTGAAACAATTGCCTCTATCTTTGAAAAAATAATTCCTTACCCCCCCCCCCCCAAAGCGCCTATAGCCTGGGTAGACTTAAAGGCTCTTGCTAGGGCAGCTTTTCCCAAAGGGGGCTCCTCCGCATACCAGCCCAGGGAGGAGCTAGGTTCATTAGCATGTTAAAGGCTCTGAAAAGTCCTTCAGCAAAATTCTCTGTTGAGCACCGTGTAGAGCTTTCCCCAGTCTGGTTTGGTCACAGAGCCCCTTTATTTCTGCTCAACACCTGGCAACATCTGCGAAACACACAGTGGGAGATGCCCCCCTCGTTTCCTGGTTTCTAGGAAATGGCAGACAGAGCAGAGCGAGAACGGTGAGTAATGCCCCTCACAGAGATGCGTGGTTACACATCCCCCCACCCCTGCAGAAATCGTCTGCACTAAAGCTCTTCCCTCACTTCGCTGGTCCGCTGTGCGCTCACCTTCACTGTCTGATTCAGTCCCCACAGCAGCCTGGGGAGGTCAGTCGCGTCAATATCCCCATCTTACAGATGAGGAAATTGAGGTTCAGGGAGGTTAAGTGGCCACACAGCCAGTAAGTGGCAGATCCAGGAGACGGACCCACAGGTTCTGAAGCCAAACCCCACATTCTTTTTATGAACATTGATAGGAAAAACAAAAATAGATCTCATTCTGCCAGGATCAATCTTCCCCAGTGATATGCTTTTAAAAATCTGAAGTGTTTTTCCCCCTATACATTGAATGTATCACACACTTAAAATCTTTAGTGGTTTTTTTTTTCTGATCATAAGAGCAATCCATTCTTGTGGTGTGTAGGACTTTTCAAACATTGCGAGTTGGGGAAAGAGAAAGTCCATATATTCGCATGTAGTGAGGGGCGACCGCATTGAGCAGCACAGACATGGAACATTGCCATCATCATAGAAAGTTCTGTTGGATGGAGCCATTCCAGACTCTTCCTAGAATCCTGACGTACATGCATAATGATTATTAACCTTCTTGATGAGGTTCCTGGAGGCCTTGTATGTCTCTGTACGGCCTCGCCCATAGAGGGAAGAGATACACCAGAGGCAAAAACCAAAAACGAGAGAAAATAGTCTGGAAGGAAATAGACCCGATGATAGTGGTTTTCTCTGGGTGTTGAGATTATGGTTTCTTTTTAAAATTTCTAGATCCTTTAGGAGATCTACAATAGAGCATGTGGGTGGGGATGCTGATGGATTCGTACTTTCCCTAATGTTCTTGGTGCTTCTAAAATCTTTAAGGTATGATCGTACCCTAGGCTTAATTTATTATTATTAGTTTTTTAAATTATGAACTCATGGGGGCGCCTGAGTGGCTCAGTCAGTCAAGCGTCTGATTTCAGCTCAGATCATGATATTGCAGCTTGTGGGTTCGAGCCCCGCATTGAGCTCTGTGCTGACAGCTCGGTGGAGCCTGGAGCCTACTTCGGATTCTGTGTCTCCCTCTCTCTCTGCACCCCCCCCGCCCCTGCTTGTGCTCTCTCTCTCTCTCTCTCTCTCTCTCTCTCAAAAATAAACATTAAAAGAAGAATAATAAAATAAATTATGGACTCACGAAGAATGGAAACCTGCACAAGTCAGGGAATAAAACACGAAAGAAGGAAAGGCAGACAGAGGTTTATTCTCAGGTCGCGGGCCCCTCCAGCCTAGGGCTGCTCTAGGCAGGGCTGGCTTCACCCGCATGCCGTCCATGCAGCTGCTCAGGGTGCCTTGCTTGGAAGAACCCCACACTTGGCGTAACGTCCGGCGGTTGCCATCCTGAAGTTCCCAGTGATTTTTGTACAAGGGGCCCTGCATTCTCCTTTCGCACTGTGCCCTGCAAATTGGGTCGCTGCCTTGGGTGCCGGGATTCTCCCTGGGATGGGCCGCGTTTTGACTGCTCTGCACCATTGCCCTTGCCCTCCTCAGACACGGACGTGCCCATCCATGGAGCACTCTATGTGCCTCAGAACAAGTATGCTTCGGTGCTCAGATGTGTGTCTAGGGAGTGATAAAAATAGGGCTTGCAAGTGGGTGCGGGAGGGCCCCTGTGGTCGCTGTTCACACACGTACATGTGCTCAAGGTGCACGTCTACACTGGCCTATTTCAGAGGCAGCCCGGTGCATCATGGGATGCCCTGTCCCACATCACTGCCCAACGTGGGTCCTGCCTGGGCTCCCTGCCTTGAAGGCCGTGCCCGACCTCTAGGCCCACCTCCCCGCCAGCCTCTTCTCCTTCAACCTCAGTTCAAGACCCGCAAGCTCTCCCATCTCTGAGAAACCCTTTCTATGTACATTTCTTCCGTCCCTTAGCCAGTACTATTAATTCTGCCTGGACCACTGATGTTCCTTCCTTTCCAGACCTACCCATCTCAGACCCTACCCTTTCTGTGAAGCCTTCAGACAGATTATGATATGCATTTGGGCTTCACTAGCCGCATGACCTTGGGTGAGTCCCGTCCCTTTGCTGAGCCTCAGTTTCCCCATCTGTAAAATGGGGATAATAACAGGGGCGCCTGGGTGGCTCAGTTGGTTAAGCATCCGACTTCGGCTCAGGTCATGATCTCACCATTCCCGAGTTTGAGCCCCGCGTCGGGCTCTGTGCTGACAGCTCAGAGCCTGGAGCCTGCTTCAGATTCTGTGTCTCCCTCTCTGTCTCTGCCCTTGCCCCTCCCCGGCTCGTGTTCTACCTCTCTCGCGAAAATGAATAAACATTAAAAAAAATTTTTTTAATGAGGGTAATAACAATAACCCCCTACTACATGGATTATGGTAGAGATGAAGTGAAATGAGATAGTTTAAGGAACCATGCACAGTGCCTGACACACAATAGGTCATCAACAAATGTGGTTCCCGTATCCTTTCCTCATTGCCTTCCTCCTCCTAAATACTGCTTTCAGCAGTCACACCATCACCGGGTCTGTTTATTCATTTCTGCTAAGGAGGTGGAGATCGCTAGCTGTGGTGAAGATCTAACGGGGACATGGGAGCATTTATGGAAGTCCTGGAAGGCTGAGTTTCTATACAGATAGGAAGGACATAGGCCGAGGGGTGCTGGCCTATCTCACAGGGGCATTTTCCAGAGGTGAACCCTTTCCACTCGTTGCTAGAACATCAGCTCCAGGAAGGTAGGTATCTTTGCTTTTGTTTCCTCCTGTATCCCCATTTCCCAGAACGGTGCGTGGCATGCATGCAGTAGATGTTTAATAAATGTCCACTGGAAGATGAGCGGCACCAACTGGTCCCCATCACTTCCCAAGTCCTGGGCATTCCAGGAAAACTGTCTCCGGATTAGGGCCACAACGCAAGCCACAAGCATTTCCTGAGCACCTGCTGTATGCACAGCTCTGCCCAGCCCAGGGCGGACCCTTCCTCCACAGCCTGACAGGGCTGGGTCCGGGGGGAAGATGATAGACATGGTGATTTGGCAAGAGGAAGAGAGAGGAGGGGTGGCCAGCAGGGCCCGGCTGGGCAGGAGCAGGCTGGCCCCACCCTGCAGCCTATGCCGGCCCCGCGCTCTAGCCCTTGGCTGGCAGGAGGCCTGGGTCAGTGTTTAAAGGTTTGGAAAACACTCGGTCACCCAGAGAGTCAGTAACGAAGGCCCCCCGCCATAAGTGTACTGTGCAGCCTTAACTATGACGTTGTGGTGTTTTCCTTCCAGTCTTTTTTCTAAAGTTGCCTTATTCTCAGAGGCAGCTTCCCTTCCCTATTTGGGAAGGTATGTAGGGAGGAAACTGGGCTCTCCTTTGGGCCCCCCGCCACCCCTCACAAGGGGCTCCTCCCTCCAGCCATCCTGGCTCGGGCGCATCTTCCTGAGATAGAAGAGCGACCGGAGCTGTGTGAGGGGCTTCAGCGGGTCTAACCTCCTGCCCCGGCCCCCTCCACGGGCAGGACTCCGGTCCACTGATGACTGCAGAGAAGCCTCAGAGTGGGGGCCGCTTCCCAGGGCTGTGGGGTGTGGCACCCAGGCGAGGGCACGGCGAAAATGGACCTTTCCACCCCTCCCCACCCTCTTTCATTTTGCCCTCTTTCCTTTCCAGGGAGCGCCCCAAGTTTCCCCTTCCCTTAATATCTTCTACTGGCTCTGCACCCAGCCACCTTTCCCTCTGAACAGAGATGAGCAGAGCAGGTGGGCTCACCGATGCCTCAGTGTCATGACTACAGGGTCCCAGATGGGCATCCCAGAGGGGCCGAGTGCTCATCCCTTTGGGGGATTTCAGTCACCATGTCACGCAGTGAAGGACGTTTTAAGCTGGGAGGGGGGGAGGGTGACTTTGGTCACCCCTGCAAATCGTAAGTTATGGGCATCCACCCCTTCCGCCCACATGTAAGTCTAGACCTTTTGCCAAAAACACTTTTCCCAGACGCGAAAGAAAACCCCAAAGAGGAACCTAAGCCATCAGGCTGCGGTGCCGATGGGCCGGGAGCGCCCAGGCTCTCACCAACAAGCGTTTCAAAGAACGAGCCAGACGGCAAAGGGGGAAGTGGGGGGGGGGGGCGCTGGAAACCTCCCAGGCTGGTCAGTCTTGGTTCATTCAATCGCTGGTCCATCCATTCTCCTTTCCCTCCACCCATGTAGCAAGAGACACTGGGTGGTCCTTCTTGCCAAGTGTGGGGGTGAGATTGGGGCAGGACACTCCCAAGACCTGCAGGGGACAGGGGAAGGCCCGGGAAGGTACCCCAGGGGGTGGCCAGAGGAGAGCAAGGCAGCTCAGAACCAGACAGGAACTGCCCTGGGAGGAGGGGGAACATTTAATAGCAATAATTTCCAGGATTTGTGGAGGGCTTGACTCCGTCCCAGACCCTGCGTTAAGCACGTACTCTATATCCTCATGGAACCCATCCAACAAGCTTTGAATTGGCTACTTTGTTCTCCCCATTTTAAAGATGAGGAAACTGAGCTCAGAGAGGTGCAGTGCTTTGTCTAAGGGAAGGCTAGAGGCGCTGCAGCCTGGTCCTGTAACCACATTTTACGTGGCCTGGTCCCCATAGAACGCCTTCTGGGCTACCACCCTCCCAGAGGGCCATGGACCAGGGGCCTCACGGTCCCTCTAACAGTCTCTTCCACGCGTACCCCTCTCCAGCACTGAGAAAACCAGACGCGGGAACATCTGCTGTGACAAGTGATAGAACTGGAGGCCCAGCCGAGTGGTCCGAGCCCAGCAGGAGGCAGACGGTGAGTGAGCCCTTGCAGCGTGCCGGCCGTGCACGGGGCTGCGGGGCAGGTCCCGTTCGCTCCTGGACAGCACCCTTGGAGGGCAGTGCTTCCAGACCCATCTCACAGAGGAGGAAACTGAGACTCGAAGAGGTGAATTAACATGGTAAGCTACAGAACAGCTTAAGCCCGGTCAGCCTGACTCCCAAACTATGTGCTGGGCGGAAGGTTTGTCACTGGGTAGGCGAGAAGACTTGGTTTCTTGTTGCTGAATTGGACCCAGCCCAGACCCCTCTTTGGACCTCAGTTTCCCCATCTATATAATGAGGAAGTAGCGCTCTCTGTCTGCCAGCTCCAATATTATCCTGCACGGGCTCACTGTTTTGGGTTCTTGCGACTTCTCGAGGTATGGCAGGGTCTTACACCCCCCGCCCCCGCCCCCCCGCTAGCCCCACAATTCCCAGAGCCTCCCCCTTGCTCGGGGTAGGTTGGGGACTGCCTTTGGGAGGTGCTATTTCAAGGCCAATGACAGAGGGCCCGGGCTCCATGGTGGGGGGGAAGGGGGAAGCTCTTCCTTCCTCCTCCCTGCTTCCTTCCCCTTACTTCCACCAAGTAGGCAGGATCCTCGACACCAGGCTGGGCACCAGGCAGGCCCTGGGATTGGAAGCCAGAGGAGGCCAGGGCTTCTTGGTGGTAGCAGGTTGTCCCGGGGAAGACTCCCGGTAGAAGAGGTGTTTGAGCTCAGATTTGAAGATTGGGTGAGACTCCCCAGCTCCCGGAGGCGCACACTCGGGTGGTGGATTTGAGAAAGGGTCTGCAGATGAGGCATCTCAGGGGACAGGAGTAAGGACTGGTGTGTCTGCTGCCTGTCCCCTGCCTGGCCAAAGCCAAGCCCAGGCCTCATTTTCCCCACCTCTTGAGCAGTCTAGACTGGCTCAGAGACAAGGCTGGGATCAGTGGATGCTGCTCTCCCCTGCCTCTCAGAACCATCTGGAAGGTCACGTTTTCAGGCCCTGTTGCTCAGGGACATCCTTCTCCCAGCTCCCCTCCCCTCCGTAAACTCCCCTACTCGCTCAGGTAACCAAGCAAGCCTCAGCTTTGATGCGGCCACCTCAAGGCCGAGGCGTCAATGAGCTTTCTATGTGACCAGTGGGGCCGCTGGGGGCCGCCAGCTGCTGTAGTGGGCGTGGGTAAGGCCTGGACACACAGTCCCACTGTGTGGGGCCGGCTCATGCCCGCCCAGACCCTGTGGCTGGTGGGGGGCTCCCAGGAATGTCTCCCTGGGGGGCACTTTGGACAGACAGGGTGGTCTGGGGAGATGGGTGTGTGCCGGGCAGCCCCGGAGCCACCGTCAAAGGGGCCCAGCAGACGTGGCGCCAGCTAAGCACCATAGCGGGCGCAGGATGGCTGGCGGTCGGTCTGGCCAGTCCGTTCACCAACCAGGGCTGCGGAGGGAGGGGGAGGCTGCCATGGGCACACCGCTCGGGGTGACCAACCGTCTTGCAGTGCCTGGGATTTGGGACGTTCAGTGCAAAAACCAGGAGAGTCCCCTGTTGTTGGCCACTGCCCAGAGCTTAGGAAAGGACAGTGACTGACCTCTCTGGTCTGGGCAGCTTCCTCCCTGTCCGGTGACCTCTGAGTCAGACCATCCGGGCTAGATCTGCCCAGCGCCATCTTGTCCCCCCTCTGCCTCCCCGCAGGCCTGCCTCATGCCTGGGAGGCCATTTTCCATTTCTCGCAGGGGTCTTCAGGGGAAGAGCTGCCAACCAACTACCCACCCAACCGCTGCTGCAAGAATCTTGGCCAGACTGGAGGCCCGACAGACATGCTGCCCATCCACTTCAACACTTCTGCCAGCTCCAGCCATCCCGGGGGCGGGGGCTCCCAGAGTCATCTCAGTCCTGTCCCCACACCTTTGCCCCAGGCTGTTCTCTCTCTGGGGGACATCTTTCCCCTCCTTGTCACCTCCTCACCCCACAAGACCCAGCACGACCCACCCGAATGTCACTTCTCCAGGGGAATTGTTCTCTCCTCCCCCAGGTGGGTTAGTACCCCTCTTTAAACTTCTAGACTTCTGTTCTTTCCCCCTTATAATATTGATCACACCCCAGTGCAATTTTCAGTTTACTCATCTCTTTCCACACCTGACCTTGAGCTCTTCAGGGGCAGAGAGCCTGACCCAGTCACCCTTGAGATCCCAGCACCAGGCCAGCCTCACGGAAATGATAAGAATGAAGATGCTTATGGGGCATGTCGTCTGTGCCAGGTGCCCTGTTCATTTAATACCCTCCAGAGCCCCGTGAGGTTGGTGTAATCATCATCCCGATTTTACTGATGGGGACACAGGTACAGAGAGGTGAAGTGACGTGCTCCCAGGCTGTGGAGTTAGCGACGGGCAGAGTCAGAGCCCACATCGAGCTTGTGTCTACACTCTACTCCCTGACAAGCTTTTGTAGAATTACTGGATAAATGAGAACCTTTGCCTCCCCGGGTCTCCTACATCCTGCATGTGTCAGTTCAGGCCCATTTCCTCCAGGTTCCTCCCCAGAAGGCTCCCCTCCCTCAGTGTCCTGGGGGGAGCGCTTTTGCCTGCGTGGGTGCAGTTTAGGGGCATGCTGCCAGGGGGATGCCGCAGAGAAGGCCCTCATGGGCAGTTTAGCACAAGGGTCCTGGCCTTCATTGGAGCTGTGGCTGGGCCCTTGGGCATCCTCAAAGCCACTGCCTGTGTTTGTCTCAGTTTCAGGGGAAACTGAGGCCAGAAGAGAAGTAGGGACTTGCCCATAGATGTGCGGTATGTCTGAGTCAGAGTCGTTAGGTCTCAGGGTCTCCGTCTGCCAAAGAGAGGAATAAATACCCTTTGTCCGGGGTGAGTTCCGGCAGAAGAGGAGGTAGAAGGCTGGAGAATGGCTGAGGGTGCAGGGCACCCCAGGAGGCCTCTCACGCCTTCCCACTTGGTGCCTGGGATCCTGCCATCAGCCTACCAGCCTTTTGGGTTGAGCGTTGCCCTTCTGTTTCCTCCTCACCCTCTACCTCGGGTTGGGACTCAAACAGCTGTCCACCCTCTTCCCAAACCTCTTCCCAAACCTCTTGAGTTTGGGGATTGGGAACCCACGTGTTTAAAGGCTCTCCAGGGACAGAGACGTCCCGAGAGCCGCCGAGGGACTGTGGCCTTAGGCCTGGAGTTCCTGCTTTTGCACGGAATTCAGGGCATCTGTGGATTGGGGTGGGTGACACATGACATCCTTCCTTTCACGGATCTCTAACTAAAATTCAGCATCTTTTCCCCACAGTGATTTCATCACCAGTGGAAATCCTAGATGTGCTTCCGTCTCTTTAGGGCCGTCCCGGATTTTCTGGAAACTCTGTTCTGCTCATCACCCCTGTGCTGTGGCCGCTACTAGACCCCCTGAGGTCTTTTCACTCGGTGTGTCACGACAGAGGCACGTGGTCGCGATCCCACCCCTTTGCTTTTCTATCATTCGATAACCCTTATTTCCACAGATCTGGTTTCCTGCATAGTCCTTTGAGTTTGGTTGTCTGCACTTAAAAACTGCGATTCTGTAAAGGAGTCTATAGGCTTCCTGGGACTCCAGAAAGACCTGTGACTCAGAACAGGTTAAGGACCCCACATGGGGCAGTATGGAGCCCAGTACTTTGTGGCCCAGAGGCTGGATCTCTTTGAGGACAGAACTGGCAGACTGGGGAGACGGATCCCCCCAAAGTAAGCATGCCATAAGCGGAACGTGGGGAATGGAGCCGGGCAGGAGAGAGGGGGTCAGTCAGGTACTGCGGACACACGTCTCAGGCCCCAGACCTTGAGCCCTCCCTGCGGACCCTGTCTTACAAAGCACTTCTGTGTCCCTGTCCACCAGGAATCCGCCTGCTGTACCCAGCAGCCTCCTGTCTCTGGGCACGCACTGCACCCTGAGCCGCCCGCTCTCCTCTCCCTCCCCCCTGTGCTGCTGTCTGTCCTCTCTCGGGCATCAGGAGCCCATCTTAGGTGGCGGCTCCTTCGTCTTGTCTCCCAAGAGTCCTTTGTTTTAAACTCTACATTCCTCCATCTTGCTCATGGAGGGAGAAATACAGATTACAAAGACCCGGCGAATGGTTTTTATAAACTCTTATTTTCTTGCCACAGACTGCCTTTAATTAGCTCTGAGGACTACAAAGGGGACAGCGTTAGAATAGGAGCAGCTTGAAGGAGGGAGCCACGACTGTCAGCTCCCAGACCTGAGGCTGCTGCTTGTCACCAGCCACAACCAGGTTTGGCGGGGAGTGCATCCGCCTCAGAGGTGGCACCCCCCCCCCAGCCCCCCTCTGCGGCCACACAGCCTGCCTCAGCTTCTCTCCAGGGAGGAGGAAGGGGTCCCGCCTCAGACTAGCCCTTGCAGAAACCTGCCAACAGCAAGCACCCAAATGTGCCTCGGTCCCTGCCCAGAGCTGGCCGCCCAGGGACTGGCTCTGAGTCACCCTGTTAGCCAGCCGTGGGACAGGCTGATGGGCAGAAAGGCAGACAGACAGTCAGAGCCGCTTCTGTTCCCTAAACCTTGGAGTTTCAGACCCCTCGGGGCTTCTCTGTCCTGGAGGAGAAACTGTCTCCTGAATCACCCAGCGACCCTGCCCATCCCCCACCGCAGACAATCAGAATGTCACACCCGGAGGGGCCTCCGCTTGGGGCACAGAGAGGTGAAGGCACTTGCCCAAGGCCACTGGGCAAGGTAGCCACTGACCTGGGACTCAGGCTCAGGGCCACTTGACCCCCAGTCTCAGGTGCCACAGCCCCATCTGGACTCCTCTTAGTGGCGAGGGTGGGGGGAGAGGAAGGCAGCAGCGGGTTGTCTGAGGCCACGGCATCTCGGCCCTAACAGCCAGACGGAGGCGGGAAAAGTCTCCCCCTGAACTCCAGCCTCCATCAGAGGTCCCAAGTGGGGGTCCTGGAACCCTATCTTTTTTGAAGGACACAACCCACACCTCTGGGTCACTCACTCGAGGCCACGGATAGAGGCAAAAGCCACCCAGACACCCCTTCTTCTCCCCTGTGACCAATATTCTAAGTCTTCCCCAGTCCTGCTCCCTCCACCCCCCAACGCCTATCCAGTTTCTGTGCGCCCCAGAGCTACGCAAGTTCTCCACAAAAGCCGGTAGCCTTCCCCTCTCTGCTCCCCTCAGTCCAGGAGGACTTGGAAAGCATGGGAGACGTCCTCAGAAAGATCTCTAGATCCATGGCTCTTGAGAGAAGCTGGCCAGGCTCTGTCCCGGGAGCGTGGCCCGGAGCCTGCGTCTGCCTGAGCTCAGGGGGAGAGTCCAAGCTCTCCAGGTGGGCCCAGGAGCCCTGTCACTGAGGCAAAAAGCCTCAGGTCACAAGGACACCCTTCATGTCCTCTCCGCCCCAGGACCCTTCGAGGCCGGCCTTTGAGGTCTTGTGGTATCCATTTCCCCTATCACTTACCGTCCCCACCAACTGAGGATAAAAGTCCCACAAAAGTCCACTCCAGGAGACCACGGAGGCCACCAACCCCTCTTCCCCACCCCAGGCTTTCAGGAGTCGGCGGATTTCGATAGGCAGGCCGTGCCCTTGAAGGCAGCTGGGGTGGTCGGCGGAGGGACGCGGTCCGGGGCCTGGCCATGGCTTCCCACCCGCAAGGCTCAGCCCAGGGCCCTGGGCAAAATCTTTACTCACCGCGGATGAAGGTTGGCGAGTAGGTCGGGAAGGAATCGAAGATGCTGTTCGATGCCATGCCCCTCTCTGAGGAAGGCGAGAAACCAGACCTTCAGGGGGTCGGGCTGGGATTGACTCGGCTGCCTGTTGTTTTATTTTTTCCCTAGCTACTTTTGAAAAATAGAAGGGGGGGGTGGTGTCGCTTTTTTGTTTTTGTTTTGTTTTGTTTTGTTTTGTGTTGTCTCTCCCCCCCCCTATTGCTACGAAAAAGAAAAAAGGAAAGAACGCGAGAGTGTGTGTGTGAGCGAGAGAGAGAAAAAAAAATCCCCAAGGAAAGTAAGTTTCTGTTTGTACCCAAGAATTTGGATTCCCAGTCCCACAGGAATGTCTAGCCACAAATTTTCAACAGAAGCGAATGCAGAGTGTATCATTAGATGGCGGGAAGGGGCCTGCGGCAGCCAGGGTGGACGAGCTCGGAGAGCGGTGAGAGCAGAGGCAGGGCCAGGGCCACGGGGAATGAATGAATGAGGCTCACCCCCGGCAGAGCCCAGGCTCCAGTGGGTGCGAGGGCGGCCCAGGGGTGGGGAGGACCGGGAGCCAACCAGCTCCCTCGCAGGGCCCTGAAGGCGGCGGAGGGCCTGGCCTTGTGGTTCTGTGGTTGAGGGACCAGGCCTTCGCAGTGTCAACCCAACCTCAGCTCGCAGGATGCAAGAAGCTAGCTCGCCGCCTTGGCCCATTGGCTGGGCTGCGGTCACCTGGGCTGTGATGTCACGGCCTCTTGTGGCTGCCTCTCTCTCTTTTTGGAAGAAAAAGAAAGAAAAAAGAGGGAGAGAAAGAAAGAAAGAGAAAGAGAGAGAAAAGTCATGGCTTTTATTTGTGGGGCTGGCCTCAGCACGCGGCCCAGGAGTGGAACCGAAAGCAGTGGGAGGGGGTGGCCGGGCGGTGGTTTGGATCCTGCAGGAGGCTCATTTTTAATTAAGGCCAGTGTTGGCCTGGGCGGGCCCGGAGCCCCGAGGGCCCTCACCAGACCCACGGGCTGGCGGCAGGGCTCCCCCTCCACACCGCCCAGCCCCTGGGCTGCGGCTGACACCCCGCCCCGGTCCACCACCACCGTTACCGGGGAGAAGCGTCCACATGTGTGGCACTTGAGGGGGGTTTCATGGGAGCTGGGACTCATACAAAGCATGAAGTGGCATCACCCGCGCTCACAGCCCAGCGCGGCCTGCGTCCACGCCAAGGAGCCCACTGCAGAGCTCGGGTGCTGAGCCCTGAGCTTGCCATTCAAGGCCCTTTGCTCCTTATGCCCACTTTCATGTCCTTGGGGTTCTCTGTTGTAGCCTAATGCGCGTGGGCTTTCCTGCCTCCGGGGCCGTCCCCACCCCACCCCATGGCCCTTTATCAGGGCACTTTTTGAATCCTTTATGTCCCAGGAGGTTCAAGGCTCAGAGGGATGCTGAAGGAGAAGAGGCATGGGAAATGGTTCACTTCGACACTTCTGTGTGCCCCCCCTCCGTGGGGCAGGGAGGGGGAAGGGGGTGGCTTTTCACCATTTCCCTTGCGATCTCTACTTGCCCATTGCATAGGTCAGACACCGAGGCGTAGGATGCTGAAGTCAGCCTGTGTAAGGCCACAGAGTGTCGTGACTGGGATTAGACCATCAGCCTCTGATTTATCAGCCTGGGCCTCCACCAGAGCAGCCCTCTGCAGGGGCACTGGCACCCTGTCTCTCTCAGAGGGCCTGAGCTCGGACCCAGCAACCATCCTTGGAACTCACGGTGGCGCTCTGCAAGCTGACGCAGAGCAGGAAGGACCTCTGAGTGGAGGAGAGGCTTGTCCAAGGTCCCACAGAGACCTGTTTCCACCCACAGCCACGCTGGTCACTAGGGAGCAGGCCGCCCTTGGAAACTCGCTACCTGGGCCTCATTTGGAGCCCGGTGAAGGCTCAGTCCTTTGTTCCTCAATGGCGAGTTGGTGGTGGCGGTGGTGATGGGTTGTCATTTCTCCAGGGAGGAAGCAGGTTTATGGTGAAAGCCGCAGGGCTCTGGAGTCAGATTTGAGTTCTACCCTCAGCCCTGCTGAATCCCAGCTGCAAGACCTGGGGCAAGTCATTTGCCCCCTCCGGGTCTCAGTTTCCTTCCCTGTCAAATGGGGATAACACATTTCTCGGAGGGGCGGGCGACTGGGTGAGGACACCATAAACAATTCCTTGCCAGAGTCACCGTGACGTAATCTGGGGTCTGTTATGAGTAAGCACAGGGAAAGAGCCATCATCACATAGACGGGCCGATGGCCCCCACTGTAAGCCAACCAGCCGGCCTGGCCTGGGCAGGGCTATCTGAGTCAGTAGCACACACACGGAGCCGGCCAAGGGTCAGATTTGGCGCATTTTGGAGTCTGCCACATTGTGAGATAGATCAGAGACAGAGACAGCAGGAAAGACCCTCTCTAACTGAAGTGGAAACTGAGGTCCCCAGAGGGGCAGAGACGCACCCAAGCTCCCCCAGTGAGTCAGTGGAACCCTGGCCCCCTGCTTCCCAGCCCAGGAGCTGTTTCCGATGTACCAACACCACCTCCAGTTTCTATCATCCCACCCTACACGCTTTGCTGTTTTTTCCACATGTAAGAGTGGGTCCCCCTATAATACCTGTGACTTGGTCACCCCGAGGGACTTCCCCTTCCCCGGAAAGCTGAGTCCGGGCCCAGGAATGGGAGGGGGCCCAGGGGCACCTCTGCACAGGGAGTGGTTTAATGCGTTCCTGCGACAATGCAGCAAGCACACCCTGGGTACCAGGCCTGGTCCCTCCCTCGAGAGGCTTAGAATCTCCGCATGGCCCTCAGAAGCATGTGCCAGACTGAACGAACCTCTGGAGATTGCTGGGGAAGCAGAAAGAACATTCCTGGGGACTGACTTTGCAGTATTCCTGAAGTGGTGAGATTGTGGGCAAGAGGCTTTCTTTTCCTGAGACTGCTTCCTTGCCTGTGACCCGGGGCCAACTGTGGTACCTACTCGGGATTGCAAAGGAAATTAAATGAGAAAATATTGCGAGTGCGTCTGGCACATAGTAGTTGCTCAGTTTCTGGAACTCCCTTCTTTTAGCTCAGACTGAGCGCTCCCTTGGCATGCAGCGGACGGCTGGGTTTCCCCTTGTGCATTCAATGGTCTTCCTCCTGTTCCTCTGGCTAAAGCCAGCCCGGAAGGCATCTCCTACAATTTCCAGTTTGGGCTTTTTTAAAGAACGTGACTATAGAGATGCTTCTGAGGCCATCAGCATCCAGTAGGATCTGAATTTTTCTATTTCCCCCAATCTCTCACAGTGTCCCACCCATACCAAAGTCAGTGTATTCTTAGCAATATGCCTTCACCAAGTCTTCCGAAAGGTATTCAATCTGGTTTCCTAGAAAGAGATGCTCCTGTTTTGCATTGTGTCACTGATAACTTTGCATCACTGCCAGTGAGTGTTCCAACAGGAAAACAGAGGCCACTTTGAGTATTGGAAACAGAGGAAAGTTAATTGGGGGGCTATTGGCAACATAGGTGATGGAAGTGCTGAGAAGCCAAACACTGACGGCAAGGAGCCCCAAGTTCAGCCACAGCAGGAAGCCACGGCCACCCTTTGGCAAGAGGGATATGCAGGGAGAGGTGGTGTTGCCAGCACACCCTCCCCCACCTGCAGAAGCAGAACAGAATAGCATCTGCTGGAGCCACAGACGAGACTCCACCACCATGGCAATGCCCCCGAGACAAATAACACAAGGGCTCTCTCTTCCTCCCAGCCGTCAACTCCCTCCCAGTGCCTCCCATTGGCGGAGTGGAGCTGGAACCAGCTGACTTCGTGGAATCAGAGCCTTGCATTATTCAGCCAAATGGGTAGAATGGATCTGAGGGCAAAATGGCGCTTGGCTGGCATAGTGTCCAATGACATTTTGTAACCACGAAAACCCAACTGGCAAAAATGCGTAAACCCAACTGATGTTTGTCAGGTTGATGGCTCAGTGGGTTGGTGGGAGCGGAAGGTGTGGATTCCAACAAGGGATCTGCTAGCCAAGGGGATCAGTGGGCATAGAACACCAGCAATGCTAGTCAACCCCATTGACCTGGTTACATGGAGAATAGTTAAGGAAGATCTACTATGAATGGTGGTGAAATCTGGTTTCTCAGCCCGTGTGAAGAGCTGGTACTTCCACAGTAACCTTGGGCCACTGTGATGATGGAGTATGCCACCAATCACAGGCATGGGCTGCAAGGTAGGGGAGGCAGCTCTCTCCATTTTCTGATGAGGAGAACACTAATCCCAGGGATTAACCCCAAGTGCTGGACTTCCCAAGTCAGCGCAGCCAGCTTGAATGAAATGGTGATGGACACTGGTCTTAGAGTTCCAATTCTGGCTTTCCACAAGAGAATCACAGTGCTGGGCGTGTGGAAGGTGCTGGAGAGATACCTGCTGCAGGCTACTGGGGGGGGGGGCTCCACCTTCAGGCCCGTGCACAGAGACATCAAGAAAAATTTCCCCTCCCTCCCGCTTCTCCCCAACCTCTGCCAGGTCCACCCCCTGCTCTAGCGTCGCCCACATTCAGGGTGGAGGCTGAGGCCATGCGAGCCACGCAGGGACTGGGATACCCAAGCCAACTGTAAGGATCAGTAGCTAAGGACCTACTGCTCAAGATGCACGTGCTGAGAGCTTTATGCACAGTGGCTCCGGTGGTGAGGTCTCGGAACAGCCCACCACACCCAGTTTCTGGGGGAAGGGGGGCAGTCAGAGAGGTGAAGAGACCCACCCAGGGTCATCTGTTTTGCAGGTAGGGGCAAGATTCAACCCAGCCTGCCCTCCACCTGCTCTCTGGGCTCCTTCTCCCCTCCCCACCCCCAGCTTCTCTCTTTCCTGTTGTTTGTTTCATAAAACTGCTCGTGGTGCCCCCTCAGAACCAAACCCTTCCCGTCCCCTCCTCCCCCCTTCCTGCATCAGCCCCCTTCTCCACGGCCCCCCTGTGCTGAACCGCTCACTGCCGTGCCGGTGTGGCTGCATAGCCTAGGCTCTGTGTTCAGCTGTCTTTATCCATAGCCCCCGCCTCTCCAAGGACCCCAGCTGCTCTTCTCTGAGCTTTTCCTCCTGCCTGATGCTCCACCCCAGTGCACCTTTGGGTCGGGATACATTGCAGTCGGGAGTCTGTTACAAAGGCAGATGCAATTGGGTGGGGGAGCAGTGGGGCCCCTGAGAGGGGTTAGCCAATTCCGGCTACTGAATTCCACCCCAAATGGGGCTGCCACCCCACTTTGTGGTGAAAGCATCCCCCCACCGCCGGCCTAAACTACGCCATCTCTGCTGCTCCCTCATCCCATTACCACCTACACACGAAGCCCACCAGGTGGACACAGCAGGGATGGTTCTCCCCGTTTTACAGCCAGGAACGCTGAGGCTCACAGAAGGAAAGGCCTCACACAGGGTCGCGTGGAGAGAAGGGGATTCAACAGCAGGGTTGCCGCTGCCGTGTCCCCCATCCCCAGGGTGCCCCTTGACCTCCCCTCCCTCCCTCAAGTCCCATTTGGGGACATCCAGGTGCTGGGGACTTGGAGGCAGAAGAGCCAGGGCTGGATCCCAGCTTTGGCCCATCTCAGTCCTGTGATGTCCACTGATCCTCTGAGCACCTCACCACCCTCACCTGTGAAATGGGGAAAATCAAAAGCCCCTCCTTCCCCAGGTGTGCAGATAGGAGGGACCCCTGGGAAGGGCTCCTGGCAGGCACCTGGCAGGTGAGCCGCTAACAGCGCAGAGCCCTGGGCAGCCACACAGTGGGGGGCCTGTGTGGAGAGGAGGAGGGAGGATGGCACCTGCGGCGGACTCTCAATCTTTCCCAGGTTCTTGGTGCCTCCCAGAATTCCTGCCACCCTGTCCCACCAAGGCCTTCCTGGGAGAGGCCCTGGCTCTCCTGGCTTCTGGAAGCTGCCCCCCGCAGGGGGCTGCCTGAACCTGGGTCGCAGGCTGCAGGACAGGGTGCAGGAGAGGTCACTCTGGCTGCAGCACATCCTCCCTGAGATGCTGGTCAGCCCAGAGGCCTCCCGCGTTCCTCTGAGACCTGGAAACTCTTGCCCATTAGACGCTGCCCTCCCTCAGCGTCCCGGGCCCCTCAGAGGAAGAAAGGAAACCCCAAACTGCAGCCCCTTTTGGCTCATAAAACCATCTTTCTCTGGGTCTTTTGGTGGAATAATCTATTTTTAGCATCAAAGAGCTCTGCCAGGGGCCTAGACCTGCTGAGGGACCAGCTTTGTGTGACCACAAAGGGGCGGGAAGCGGGCACTCCTCACCGGGTGGGGCAGGCGGCGGGTGGCAGGAAGTGTGCTCCCACCGGAGGGCTGGCAGAGGGGTCCTTGGAGGGCCTCCGGCGGGGCTTCCTCCCTTCCCATTCAGTGAGCTTGTCTGGGTCCGGCCCGTGCCCCCCCCGCCTCCCCCCATTCCCTCTCGCCCATTCTCGCCACAAAACCTAATAATAACAACCATGACAATAATCATAAACTAGTGCTTACCATGTGCCAGGCACTCTTCCAAGAACCTTATGTAAATTAATTCACTTAATTCTCATGGTAATCTGATCATTTCACAGATAAGGATCCTGGGACTCACAGAGGTTCATGGACTTGTTCAAGTTCAGCCCAGAGGGGTGGAAACAGTATTTGAACCCTGACAGTCCATTTCACCATTATTTAGTCTCACTTTACAGTTGAGGAAAAGAGGCTCAGAGAAAATGATGAACTTGCTCCAAATAACTGGATAAGAAATGGTGAGGTCGGGGGGGGGGGGGTGCCCGGGGGGTCAGTCGGTTAAGTGTCTGACTTCGGCTCAGGTCATGATCGCTCAGGTCATGATCTCACGGTTTGTGGGTTTATGCCCCTCGGGGCTCTGTGCTGACAGCTCGGAGCCTGGAGCCGCTTCGGATTCTGTGTCTCCCTCTCTGTCTGCCCCTCTCCTGATCATTCTCTCTCTTTCAAAAATAAACATTAAAACATTTTTTAAAAGAAAAGAAATGGTGAGGTCAGGATTCACGACTGGGCTCTCTCACCCCAGGCCCTTGCCTCTGGGCTCCTAGAGAGTGGCACCCTGGACCTCGGTTAATTCTCTAACAAATGGGGTGCATATGGGGGAGTACTCCCATTGTACTGAGAAGGAAACTGAGGTCCAGAGGGAAAGGGACTCCTCTGTGGTAGAGAGCTGGGAAGTGGTGGAGTTGGAATTTCTGAAGCCTTTTCAACAAACTCCCCCATCCATCCTCCCCCCCATTCTGCCCTGCTCCCCCTTCCACCGTGCCCCCAGCCCCTGCTGCTTTCCTTGAGGGGGGCAGGGCCCCTGAGGAAGCCAGGATCGGTTGTAAATTTTAAAAACTGATTTGGTCTTAGTGTTATCCGCCCCCCCCCCGCCATCTCACTCCTTTTCTCTCTCTCTCTCTCTCTCTCTCTCAAGCATAATGACCCCGTTTGTAGGGGTGTGCCGGCCAGCAAATTTGCTGACCCAGGCAAAAGGAAGGGGGGGGTGTCATTATGTGGTTGGGAAATGGTGGGGCATTTCGTATGCCACCGATCTAGCATCCCAGGAATTTCAGAAACCCTCAAGGAAATTAGAGAATTAGCTACCATCCCAGGCTGTGGCTTCCTTGTCGCTGTGTGTGTGCATTTTCTTGACTTTAAACTAGGGCACTTGGAGCATCTGTACGTAAGGGGCAGCGTCCCAGGGAGAGGGGCTTTCTGAGGTGAGGAGAAAGCCCCTCCAGCCAGTGAGGCTACAGGCCAAGGCTGACACTTGGGGAGACTAGGCTCAGAGAGGGGCAGGAACTTGCCCCGGGCTACACAGCTAAGGCTAAGGCTAAGATTTACTACATCAAGTGACTCACAGCCTGAGTCACTTTCTGTGATGCCAGGCTCTCCAAGTCATTTGCTGTGTGGAATCAGATGAGTTCTTTTCCTTCCCTGGGTCATTTCTCCTCATCTGTGGAAGGAGGGAGTGGGATTATGGTCTTAGTTTCAGCTCCTCCCCAAAACAGACCCTGAATCTCAGGAATAAGTGTAAGCAGTGTATCTGGGAAATGATCCCAGGAAGCAGAGATGAGGGAGGGGGAGACACAGGGAAGGGAAGGCAGCCCATCTGTACAAGGTGCAAGAGCAAGCAGCCGCTCTGGGCACCTAGAACTCTGCCCAACCGGGGAACCTCTGAGGAACTGGCTGGGGTACCTTGCAGAACTGCTACCCCAGGGGTGAGGGAGCTGGGGTATGAATCCACCAGTGATCATCTCTCAAGGGTTGAGGGTCGTTCTAGGAATGATGACTCTCCAGCAATTCTTGCTTCTCTCCCTGGGCAAAGCTCACTCAAGGCTGGAAAATATCCTCAGGCCAACCTGTCCCGGAGGGGAACTATCTATTCAGACCAGTGGATGATTTCTAAGGCATCTCTTGGCTCTCATAGGCAAGGATTCATTGTTTCACATGCACCTTCACCAGTATCCTTTCTCATCTCTTCTAAACTGCCATGACATTAGGGAAATGATGTGTTGGGACAGTGGTGGGGTTCAAAATCACTCCCTCAACACTTGTCCCGGGGCCTGAGATTCCCTTATCCGTGCTCTGGCTGTTAGCCACTGCTTTTTATTTTTTTATTTTATTTTATTTTTTTAAATATTTTTTTTAATGTTTTATTTATTTTTGAGAGAGAGACAGCGTGAGCAGGGGAGGGTCAGAGAGAGAGGGAGACACAGAATCTGATGACAGGCTCCAGGCTCTGAGCTAGCTGTCAGCACAAAGCCTGACGTGGGGCTCGAACCCACAAACTGCGAGATCATGACCTGGGCCAAAGGCGGACGCTCAACTGACTGAGCCACCCAGGCGCCCCTAGCCACTGCTTTTTAAATAGTATCTGGTGGAACCCCTGGTAGGCAAAACCTTGGGGTGCCCCCGAGGAGGGATGTGCCAAGAATTAGGCTGAATGGGGGAGAGGGGACTCTGTTCTGTCTACTCTTTCCACCAGAGAAGTCTGCTTTGTCTGTCTTTTTATTTTTATTTTGGCTTTTGTTTTTTTCTTCAAAGTTATAAATGCTCATGTTTAAACAGTCGAATGTTTCTAAAAGACATTCTTTCCAACTCCTTAGAGAAATCACCTCCAACTCCATTCACTGTTTCTTTTAGTATTTACTCCATTTCTCAAAAAAAAAAAAACAAAAACAAAACACCCATACTTACCGAGCTCATTTTGATTTTTTTAGTCCTAGGCATTACCTGTTGACCTTCCACCATGGAAGAGGATTTGTCTCCCTTCTATCTGGCCCTCTCCTTACCATGCACCCTTTAGATTATTACTGGATAAATGTTTTTATCACAGCTGAGTTATATGTATGCTTTGATTACATTTCCTTGCTTGCATAGCTTTTTGTTTTCCCTGGAGTTGTAGTTTGTTTAGCTTTTCATTTGCATAATTTTCTGTGTACTTACCACCGATTCATCCCCATGAGGTGTCCAAATCTCCTGTTAGGAAATTCAATAACAACAAGTATTTTGTTTATTTTAATTTTTGGAGTCCTCTTTCCTGGAACCCCCTACCTACTCCAGTCTGGACTGGTTGCTCTCTAGCCTGCTGCTCAGCTGTCAACCTGGGATCTTCTTTTACTGGAATTCTCTTTGCCCCTCTTACACTGAAGCCCTTGTTTTCTGGATTCTTTCTCTTTCTTGGTTTACTCCCTTTGATGGAGAACATCTTCTGGTAGCTTCTCAACAAAGGGTGCACGAGAGGTAGATTTATTTGTGAGCTTGTTACATTTGATGATAACTTCAGTCATACTTTATGGGTAGTTTGAAATTATGGTTGAAATAAAATTTCCTTTTCAGAGGTATTTTTCCATTGTCTTTTTGCTTTTTGTGCTACTATTCATAAGTCTGATGACATTCTAATCTCTGAAAATAACCTATTTTTTCTCTCTCTCTGAAAGCTTTGAAGATATTTTCTTTGTCCCGAGCATTCCAAAATACCTCAATGAGATGCCTTTGTGTGGTTCTATTTTCATCCATTGTTCTGGACATTCAGTCAGCCCTATGATCTGGACATTCATGGTGATCATTCCCAGGTTTGCATGGATTATTTCTTTGATCATTTCCTCTCTTTCTTTTTCACTGTTTCCCTTTTTGTTGAGCTTTCTAAAATTCTAAATTATTTAAGATTTTAATACCTTTTAAAATTCTTATTCTTTCTCATTTTCTATTTCTTTATGTTGTCTCTTTTCAGTCTTTGTGGGGAAGATATCTTTTTTTTTCAGTGTTTCTTTAGAGTTTCTCAGTTCTGTTATAGTAATTTGAATTTGTACTTTTGGGTTCTAATTATTGCACTTCACAGCTGTCTATTCTTATTGCGTGGATGCAGCACCTTCTCTTATCTCTCTGAGGATATTAGTAACAGAAATTTAAAAGATTTAATCTCCCTGCCTAGTGTGCTTGTTCTAAGTTACTTATTTATTTATTTTATTTTATTTTATTTTATTTTTATTTTTATTTTGCCTTGTCTTTCCCAGTAGAAACTTTCTTCATATGGCTGATGATCCTTGTCCATGTGCTCTATTTAATAGTGGGGTATTAACCTCTGATGGGAAGCTCTGTATAATTGTGTGGGACTGCCTGACTCTGGATTTCATAGAGAGTGAGTCTGGCTCTGTCATTTCCTCGTTTAGTATCTTTAGATCTTTCCCTTTAGTCTGCTGAGTTTCCCTAGGGTAGATGCTTCTTTTTTTTTAAAAAAATTTTTAATGTTTATTTTTGAGAAAGAAAGACAGAGAGAGTCAGAGCACAAGCAGAGGAGGGGCAGAGAGAGAGAGGGAGACACAGAATCTGAAGCAGGCTCCAGGCTCTGAGCTGTTAGCACAGAGCCCGACGTGGGGCTTGATATCACAGACCACCATGAGATCATCGCCTGAGCCGAAGTCAAAGTCTCAACTGACTGAGCCACCTAGGCGGCCCAACCTATAGGGTAGGTGCTTCTAATGTGCTCGGAGGGTATTGGAGTGGCTGCCAATATTTGGGGCAAGAGGGTTCTAAATTCATATATGTGATATTCCCTTAATCCTTCATTTTCAGTGTAGTGGCTTCTGCCTTTTATGCGGTTGGTGATCCCCTCCTGTCCAGAGACCCTCTGTCTTTTCCTCTCTCTAAAAAATAAGCCTCAAATATTCCACTGGGGTGAGGAAGAAGATCTGGGGGTCTAACTACTTCCTACAGATTTTCAGGTTGTCCTCCCATTCTCAGTCCCTTCCTTACCCCCACATCCAGACACAAGTTTGGGCCTAATCCCTGGTTCTTTGGCTGTTTTGCGATGTAAGAGGCAGAGCTGCTTTCCGGCTTTCCCCACTTTCTATCTGGAGATTCAGTCTCCCAGGTCTGCCAAGTCAGTGACTTCTCACACACATGCTTTCCAGGTGCCTACACTCTGTTGCTGTTATCTTTTTTCCTGTTCCCTTTGCCCTTGTAGGCTCAGGCCTAAAACACCTCCCAAACCGAAAAATACACCACCACCACCTAGCTAACTAACAACACTTTATAGATAGGAAGTGACGGTAGATGAATGCCTTTAACCCGCTCCATTCTGTCTTTTAGGTTCTGGGGGAAGATTTTGTTTGGAATAAAGATTCAGGACATATCTTGTTTGTGTTTGTGAAACCTCCATTTTTAAAAGATGCAAATACTCCCCAGATTAATTTATACATTGTATTAGCAAATCCGATCAAAACTCTGACAGGATTTTTTTTTTTTTTACAGAACTTGAAAAACTGCTTCTAAAGCTCATGTAGAAGAATAAATAGCCAAGAAAAGCTGAGCTGATTCTGTAAAAGAGGAACAAGAACAGGGAAAGGGGGGGTCACTCTGCAAACACCGGGATCTAGGATATTACGGTCCTGAAGTCAGAGAGGTACCAGCACAAGACTATACAACAAGCCAATGAGTCAAAATAAGAGTGCATGCATGAGTAGGAAATAGATGATGGGGCCTTAATGAAGCAGTTTTTTATGGAGGTGTGAGCAGGGTTGAGGGAGCCAGCTAGGGACCCACCAAGATCCTAGCGGCCGTGGGAAGCCATCTTTCAGCCTGAAGGGACAGGGCTGGGGAGATGGTGAGGAACTCAACATGTCTAGTAGTGGGGATGACTCAGAGAAGGAAGGCAGACGCTTCCCAAACCGTGGCTGGCCCCGCCAAGCAGCACCTGCCACCAGTGCCTCCCACTGGCTGAGCCCAGCCAGGAAGCCAGAGGCCACAGAGCCCAGACAAGGCAGGCCATCGGCGCCAGCCTCCAGGTGCACAGAGCAGGTAGAGAGAGGTGGAGAGCAGATCTGAGGGGGGATGGGGGGATGGAGAATAACCTCCACATGCGGAAATGGCCAACTCCCTACCAGATACTGCGCTCAGAGTTCCCACACACAAGGCAAATGTCACAGCTCCCAACGTGACTTCATCAGACGCCTTCCCCCCTTCTGTGAATGACACTGCCATCCACCCTCTCCCCACACTGGATCCTGGATTTACTGGTGGTTTTGCCCTCGAGATAATCCTCCTACCGCCTCCTGTCTGGTGGCTGGAGCGACACTTCCTCCACCTGTCAGCCAGATACGTGGAAACTTCGGTGGGTACCCCGCCCAAACGTTTAAAAGCTTCCCATTTCTGACAGGAAACCCTGGTCTTTCCCTCCACCCCGTTCCTCCCAGCTCCAGCCTCCCAGACCACGCTGGTGTTTCCAGTGCTCCACGGTGTTTCACATCTCTGCGACTTTTCCCCTGCCGTAACCTCCCCTGGGAGGCCTGCCCTGGCTCCCCGTGGAGGGCCTCCTCCAGACTCCTTGCCCTCTCCATACTTCTGAGTCTGTCCCTGTGTCCAGCCCCTTCCACCAGTCTGAGTTTGGAAAGTGTGTCCCCAACTCCCAGCACAGGCATCCATGAATGTTTGTTGAATGAATACATGACTGAATGGCCAAATAAGGGATCTAATGAATGTCCTGCTTTCCTGAAACACTGACGGAAAGGAGCTTGGGTAGCTGGACGTTCATTTCATTTACTCCACAGCTACACCTTGTGCACCTACTGTGTGTCACACCCTAAGCTTGGTGCCGGGGATACAACACTTCACACCACAGGTATGATCTCACCCCTTGTGGGACCTCGAGTCCGAGGGAGGAAACACATTCACCACGTGACCTCACAGAGAGTTATTTTTTTTTAGTTATAAGGGCTTCACGGGTGCAGTGACAGTTGTACTTCAAAGATGGTGATGGACCCAAGGGTGGGGGGTGAGGTCCAGGCAGAGTGGGCCTGGTGGACGAACTTCATGGGCCAAGGGCAGAGGAGGGCAAGGGGCTGCCTGGTTCAGGCGGTCGTGGGAGGTGCGGCCCGGGGGGGGGGAGGGGAGGCTGAACAAGCAGGCAGGGGCCAGCTGGGGGGGGGGGGCAGGGTGTGTGAAAATGGCCCCAGGTGCAAAGAGGGTTGACAAGTCTTTGGGTGAAGGTGTGACACGGGTGGACTCACACTTGCAGAGTTTTCTCCAGAGAGATGGCGGGCCGGAGTCAGGGGTGCATGCAAGGTGCAGCCCCTGTCGCTAAGCACCGGCTGTCACGGTGACCCCCGTGCCACGGCGACCCCCACTCCCTTTGCCAGCTTCTGCTGGTGGCTTCCTGCTCACGTGAGCCCTGGGGTTCGTGTCCCAACCCCCATTGAGACAGGCCTATCTCTTCTGAATCTGCCCCCCCCTTCCCAGGACCCCTCCAGAGGGCTTCCCTGAGGGCCCCATGTCCTCGGGGAAAGGGACTCCCCACCCAGGGCAGCCTGGCTATAGTGGGCAGAATGGTGAGCCCCAAGAACATATATCCGCATTCTAATCTCTGGAACCTGTGATATTACCTTATATGGCAAAAGGGCGGCTATTACCTTATGTGGGAACAGATGTGATTGAGATCAAGGCAAGTGTCAGGGATCCTCCAGGTGGCCCTAACTGCTGTCGTATGTGTCCTTAGAAGAACGAGGCAAGGGCAGGCAACCCGGAAGAGAAGAGGTGGGGATTGGACGGACGTGGCCCCGAGTCGAGGAGTGCTGCTGGCCACCAGAGGCTGGACGAGGCACAGAAGGACTCTTCTAGAGCCTCTGGAGGGGACGGCCCTGTCCGCACTGATCTTGGACTTCTGGCCTCCAGCACGGGGACAGAACACGCTTCTGTTGTTCTAAGCCCCCCGCCCCCCCCAGCTTATGATCATTTGGGTGGCCCCAGAAGGCTGACACGCAGCTGAGACCCCCTTGATGGCTACAATCCTGGACTGGCTCCTTGGGGTTCTGCCAAGGGACCCCACAGCATGGACCTCCTTTCTAGAATGCCCGGCACAGAGCTCACCATGCTGCAGCCGCTCAATACGAATTGAGGCGAATTTGCAAGTAGACAGGCATGACCTTGTCGACCTGGCTTCAAACCCTATTCTGCCAGTTACGTAAGCTGTGCAGCCCACAGCATGGGACACAAACCCACATCTGTAAAATGGGGACAACAGCGCCCATCTCACAGGGCAGCGTGGCTTCAATGAGGCACAGGATGAGAAGAACCTGGGCCTCGAGGAGGCCACCCCTGCTGCCAGGCTCAGATCACCCCGTGGCATCTGATAGCACAGGGTGTTACCTGTGCCACGGGCTAGCTGTGCACCTAGGGCCGGTCCCTGAACCTCTCTGAACTTGTATCCTCAGCTGAGGGTCAGGAAGGCATCAGGGAATTGCACGGGGGTAACTAGTTGGCAGGCCGTTTCAGCAGGTTCCGTGGGTCCCAGGGATCAGGCCCACAGGCTCAGACTTGCCTTCAACCCTCCTCCTCGGGGTGGGGGGCAGTCACTTGGCATCCTTGCTGGCCCCACGCACCAAAGACCCTCAGAAAATGGTCCTGTCCCTGGGGTGGAAGGTACCCTCCAGGTTTCTTGAGGGGCTGAGGGGAAGTTGCCCTCCTCAATTCCCAGCTCCCTCCCCACCCCTCCCCCTCACCCCCCTTTTGAGGAAGCAGATCGAAGCACATGAAGTTACCTCCCCAGAGGCCTGGGGCAGGAGGGGGGAGCTGACGGTGTGGTGTTGAGCTCTCCTCTCAGTGGACCGTGTACTTACACGTGTTCTCATCCCTCCTCTTCACCCTCACCTGGTGGCCAACACGGCACCATCTGTCCCCATTTAATGGGTGGAAAAACAAAGGCTCGGGCCGGGCAAGTCAATGACCCTGAGGGCCAGGGTCACAGCGGAGCTGTCTCCCTGCCCTGGCCCAGGACTAAGTCACTCCTCCGTCTGCTTTTCTCTCTCTAGTCATGCTCCCCGCCCCCTCCCTGACTACAAATGTCATCCAAGTTCAAAGCTGAGCAGTTGGAAAGACTAAAGAAAAAGATGTATAATTGCCGCAGCCCTATCACCCAGCATTAAACACTGTCAGTATTTGGGGGCACATCTTTCTCTTGAGTCAATGTCTGTGTTTTTCTCTCCTTTCTTTCCCCAAAGGTCATTGTCATGTCTGAATGTTCACAAATCTTCTCCCGTATGGGTAGATACTGTTGTGCACCTGGCATTCTTTCCCCGAGTACACAAGCTTCAGGGGGGTCTGGGGAGCCCTGAAATCCACACACACAATCAGGGGACATGTGCAGAAGGGTCTCTAGCTTTCATAAAATTCCCAAAGGGGCCTGGGGCCCAAGGAAAGAGTCAGAGGAGGAAGTCCGCACTAACCATTTGAACCCACTTTGGGGGATGACCGTCCCGGAAAGGTGGTCTCATTTGTGCTAGAGGCGCCTCTGCAGGGAGGGCCTCAATCACACGGGTGTTTTGGGGGCAGAGGTCTGTGACCCACGTGCATCTGGGGTCTGTGAAAACAGATTCCCAATTTCCTGGCCCAGCTTCTACCCGCCCTTGTGTGAGAAGCCCCCAAAGGGCCCTCCAGCTCCACCCCCCCGTGCCTGGGAAAGTTGGAAAGCGCCCACCGCTCTCTGAGGTGCCCTTTGGCTTCGAGAAGCCCGGGAGACGTGTCCCGCCACCTGCCTCGTGGCTCCTGGTGGGGGGAGGCGGTGAGCCGGAGGGAGGGCAGGATGGACCGCTTCCTTCCACTCACAGAGATTTGTGTAGACATGTGCCCGGCACAAATCTCAGTTCTGAGTCACAGTGAACAAAATAAGGTCTCTGACCTCCTGGAGCTGGGTTCTCATAGGGGACGCATGGTGACGAAGAGCAAATGTGAATGTGCGCGGGGCCAGGAGGAGTCCTGCTTCCGGGAAATGGTAGCAGGAAAAGGAACAGAGAACGAGGGACAGGCTAGCTTAGGTAGGTGGTCAGGGAGATCACTCTGCAGGGGCCATGTGGAGGCAGGGGTGGAGAGTGGGGGGCGGTGGGGAGGATGGAGGGGTGCCAGATGCACGTGGGCACAGGGAAATGTGCCCAGGGCGGAGGCAGCAGCAAGGATAAGGCCATGCAGAGAAACACAGGGCAAGGCTCCCATCTCCCTGCCTTCCCCATCTAGGAGGAATCTAGGAGGAATCTAGGCAACCCTCGGTCAAGGCCATTTGTAGGCAGGGGCACAGCGTGAGCCGGCTCTGAGCCCATGGTTGCCAGATTTGACAAGTAAAAATACAGGATGCGGGGCGCCTAGTGGCTCAGTCGGTTAAGTGTCTGACTCTTGATTTGGGCTCAGGTCATGATCTCAGGGTCGGGGGATCGAGCCCTGGGTCGGGCTCCAGCTGGGTGTGGGGCCTGCTTGAGATTCTCTCTCTCCCTCTACCACTCACGGTCTCTCTCTCTCTCTCAAAAAAAAAAAAAAAATTAAAAATAATTAAATAAAATAAAAAATAAATGAAAATAAAAACACAGGTTGCAAAATGTTGCACGGGAGATTCTAGAAAACTGATTCATCGCTTATCTGAAATTCAAATTTAACTGGGCATCCTGTACTTTATTTGGCAATCCTTTCTGGGGCCGGACCGGGGACAGGTGGTCCTTGCAGCAGCAAGGGGCAATTCTAAAGGCACAGCCGCTGTCCCTTGCAACAGCATTTGCACTTAGCCCCGAGTGGGCAATGGGGAGCCATGCAGGGTATTGAGCAGGGGAGGGGAGGCTCCGATGTGCACTTGAGTGGAGTTACTTGCATGGGAGGAGGGGTTTGGGCAGGAGGGGTAAAGGGGCACCTGGAGGCAGGGAGATGTCCAAGAGGGCGTGCCGAGGCCAGAAACAGGACAATGCTGTGTGGGAGTGGGGACAGGAGACGGAGTCAAGAGGCATTTAGGAACCTGGGTGGAATGAGCCAAGAATGACGGAGTTTGTGGCCTGGAGCCTGTCGGGGGATGGGTGGGTGGCAGGGGGATAGCGGTAGGGGCACGCGGCGGAGCTCAGACTTGTGAGGGTCCAGGCTGGTCCTGCCGTGTCTGAGCAGCTGTCCCGCAGGAAGTGTCTAGCAGGCAGGTCGGGGTACAGCTCCGGAGCCCACAGAAGACTAGGGAGGAGGCCATTCTCCATGACCGTGGAAATGCTGGGGGTGATGAGACCCAGACGGAGGGCAGGAAGCTGGGCGTACCCGCCCGCAGGATGGGGTGGGGAGGGGAGATCAGAAAGTGATTGGGAATGCGGAGGGGGTCCAGGGTGGGGTTTGGGGGGGTAGCACCAGGGCTGGCCAATGCTGAAGGGAGAACCTGAGATGTGACCACTGGGTTTGGGGGCTGGGATGTTGGGGACGCGTCAGCTACAATTTCAGGTGAGTGGGGTGCAGGCAGGGCAGGAGAGGCAGCAGAACCCAGACCATATTCACTTATTCACTCATTCATTCATGGACTCATTCATCCTGTCAGGCTTGAGGCAGAGAGGAAAATGGCCCTCCAGGAGCCAAGGGCTGGAAGGGCTGGAGGGGGGTGGCCAGGGGATGGGGGAAGGGGGACACGGAGGGGGACGGCCTAGAGGAGCAGACGGTTCAATGGGAAACAAGGCGGGGGATTGTCTGGGGCAGCATCTGGAAGCAGCCTTCATAGTGGGGAGTCGACGGAGGGGCAGGCTCTCCTGGAGGGCTGCAGGGGGGCGGTGTCCTTTGGGGATACCCAGATTCAAAAGTCCCAGGGCCCCAGTCTGCCCCTTACGCTGCCAGATTCTCCCTGACCACCCCACCCTCCCGAATCCCTATGCCTTCTTATCCTCTCCCCTGCAGACTCTGCGCCCAGCAGGCAGTAGAAACGACTTCCTCTGAGGTTTGACCACAGAGCTACGTTCCCAGCCTCAGCCCCCACCCATGGCACCCCACCCCGCGTTCCGGTGAGTGGACAAAGCAAGCCAAGGGGAGGCAGCTGGGATGGTGGGATTTCAGGCGGGGGTGGGGGGTGGTGGGTGCAGAGGAGAGAGAAAGGTCTTCCCTGCATCTCAGAGCCAGATTCTCTAACGGCGTTAGGGGACGGGGCCCCGTGCGATCCTGGGGCTTGCCACTTGGAGAGGCGCCATGCCAGCCGCCCGGCCGTCCCTGCCCGCTCCCCGCCCCCCAGCGAGGCGACAGTAGCATTTCCAAGGCAGAGCAGCCAGGAGCAAGAGAGAAATCAAGACACTTCCCTCGCCTGCCCTGTCAGCTCTGCACATTGAGGCACATCAGATAAGCTTCTTGTCTTGTATGTGGTCGAGGTGTCAGACGGGCTGGCTGCTGCCTGCTTCCCTCCGTGGTTCTCACGGCTCAGCTGGGCCTCCGGGAAGCCCGGGGAGGGCCGTGGGCAGAGGCCACGCACCCTTGGAGCCAGGGCCGGAGTGGGATCCGAGCCCCCCCGCGGGCCCCGAGGATGCAAACTGCGCGGTCCTCTCCTGCCCTACAATCTCCCGTGGCTCCCTACGACCGGTCGCATCAACCTCCAGGCTCTTCGGCCCGGAGGTGCAGGCCTTCCTGGCAACCCGCTTGCTGTTTCTCATCACCCGTGTTGCACCGGGAGGACGGAATGTGCTCCGCGCTCTTCGAGCTGCAGCTGGGATTTCTCCTCCTGGAGGTCTCTCCCTTGCTTCTGAATCCCGTCTGTCCTTCGTGGCTCCGCCTCAACGCCCCTCCTCCGGGAAGTCCGCAGCCGCCAACCTCATTCTTCTATTCTTCTGTGCTCTTTGCAGCCGAGATGTCAGCTTCCACTTCTGTGTCTCCCCTTGGCGCCTGGCACTGCATGGTACGTTGCGTGGTGTCAGTAAATGCATTCAGTGGCTTTCCTACCTTGTTCGGATTTGGCTCGCAAATATTAAGCACCTATTATATACAGGCCTTAAATACTCAGTCTTCGTAAATATTTGCGCGATAAGGTGGTGATGTCGGTATCACTGTGTCCGTTTTCCATGACAGGAAACGGAGGCTCAGAGAGGCCAAGGAATAATCCATAGTCACACAGCCAACACGTTATCAGAGTTGGGATTACTCCGAGCCCTTCCTGAGTTCAGACTCCGGGTGTTTCTACTCTGTGCTTTGTTCGTCCGGCGGGAGCACTCCATGGCTCTTCTATCAAATGGGGTCTTAGAGGGAGCAGAGGGGAGCGGTTTGCTTTGTTTCCCTACTGACTTTGATCTCAACCTGCTCTTCTTCATTATTTCTTATTTTCTTATAACAAAATAAATTTATGTTGAGGTCTGGCTCTTTAATCCAGTGCTCTTTCCAAGACACTCCATTCACCGCCTCTCTTCCAGGTGGAGTGCCTGAGCTACAGAGGAACAGAAAGGTCACCCGGTCTATCCCCCTGCCTCCAGTCAGGACCCTTGGTCGTTTCAAGTGAAAGAACCCCAATTGTGACGGCTAATACTATGTGTCAACTTGGCTCGGACCGAGGACCCAGATCCTTGGTCCAGAGGCTGCTGGGGAGATCGTTTGTAGATGACACTAACATTTAAATCAGTAGCCTTTGAGTAAGGCAGATCGCCTTCCCTAATGTGGGTGGGCCTCGTCCAATCAGTTGAAGGCCTCACGGGAGAAAGACTGACTTCCCCAAGGCAGGGAGAATTCTGCCAGCAGTCTGCCTTTGGACTTGGAGCTACAACATCAACTCTTTGCTGGGTCTCCAGCCTGCTGGCCCGCCCTGCAGATTTGGGACTTGCCAGCCTTCACAATAGAATGACCCAATTCCTTAAAATCTCTCTCACGTGCGCGCTCTCTCTCTCTCTCTGTTCCGCTTTCCTCCGTGTTGGCCTCATTCATGAGCGAAGATGCCAGCGGTTCTAACACTGTCTAAGCTTAGCAAACCCCACAAAGGGAGGGCTGCTTTTTTAATAATTTCAGCAAAAGGTCTGGGATTGACCCTCACTGGCTTGGGTCCCTCGTTTCTGGGGCCTGACCATGGTTCCTACAGATTTGTTTGCTCCCTGCCTTGAGGCAGATCCAGGGGCCCGAATCAGCCCGAAACTGGAATTGCAGATCTGAAGAGAAATCACGCTAGCATGATGGAGCCTAGGGATTCCTTCGAAGGGGGTTGGGGGGCAGCGCCAAACTTTAAATCCCCTTGGAAAGCAGTTGGCTGAAACTGAAGTCTGGCTCATGACTCCTCCTCACTCCTCATGGAGGTCAAGACGTCCTCTTCCCGATGCTTGGATCCCTTCTATGGCATTTCTGAGTGGTTGTATACCTCTTGTGGCAGGGAACTCATTACCTCTCGGGGCAGTGCATGCTATATTTGTCAAGCTCTGACTAGGAGGACGTTCTTCGTGGTGCTGAGCGGAAGTCCTCCCTACTTCCACTCATCAGTTCCCATTCTGCCCTGTAGCCACCCCCACCCCCTCCTGCTCCAGGCCAGCACTATGCTAATCCCTCATCCACACCAAGGCCCTCCAGGCCTCTAAGCTCTTCGATCAGCTGTTCTCCAGATGCTGAGCCAAGCACATTGTTCGCATTATCTTCTGTCCGCGTCTCTGAGGCAGACACTGTTACGGTGCCTGTTTTACTGTGGAGGAAACTGAGCCTCAGAGATGTGAAGGGGCTTGCTTAAGGCTACCTGATGAATATGAACTGAGCAGGAGGCCTGCTCTGACTCCAAGGCCCGTGTTCTTTGCCACCAGATCCCCCTGTCTTCAACTGTACCTCAAACGACATGGTTTCAAGAGGAACCCCCTGATAGATACCCTTGCCTTTTTCTGGTCGTGATCCAGGAGACCAAAAGTTCTCCGAGTGGGTTGTCTGGGACTGAATTGTACTGCTAAAGACTCTTGTAGTTCCCTATTATGGAACTCTCTCTCAAACTGGCTTCATTATTGGCTCACGTGACTGAAAAATTCCAGGGGGGGTCATGGCTTCAGGCATGGCTGGATCCAGAAGCTCAAACACTATTATCAGGACTCGGGCTCTCTTACTCTCCTTCTGCAGTTCTGCATAAGGCTGTTCTCTGTCTTAGCCTCAATTTCAGGCAGGCCTTTCCCTTGGTGGCCTTCGGCAACCAAAGTTTTATATTTTATCAGTTCAGCAACCCCAGGGAAAAGAGCTTCCCCGGGAAAAGAACTTGAGAGTTCTAGGCAAAGTCCCGGAACTGATTCTCATTGGCTTGGCGTGGGTGATGCGCTCTCCCTGAAGCCAATGGCTGGATGCGGGATCCGGTGCCCTGACTGGTCAGGCTTGGGCCACATGCTCATCTCTGGAGCTGGGGAATGAGGTCATTTCCACCCAAATCACACGGACTGAAAGTATGTGTGTATTTGTTGGGGGAGCGGGTGTTGGGGGGTTCCTCAAAAGAGAATAAAGGTGGTGTTTAAGAAGCGGCAAGAATGGGTGACAGCGGGCACGGACACAGAGGTCCACTGCTGAGCCAGACGTTCCCTATTGCCAAGGACCGGGGATGGGGAGAAGGTGATTCTCCTCTCCTTCTTCTGGGTGCCCTACCTTCCGTAATGCAGCTAAGAATCCCGGTGTCAGGGGCGCCCGGGTGGCTCAGCCGGCTAAGCATCCGACTTCCGCTCAGGTCATGATCTCACGGTTTGTGGGTTCGAGCCCCGCGTCGGGCTCTGTGCTGACAGCTCGGAGCCTGGAGCTGCTTCGGATTCTGTGTCTCCCTCTCTCTGCCCCTCCCCTCTTTCTCTCTCAAAAATAAATAAACACCAAAAAAAAAAAAAAAAAAGAACCCGGTGTCAACTTCAGCAGCCGTGCCGCCCAGCCAGGCGCCCTCAAGGGCTGGATCGCTGCCCCGTGCATCGCGGCGCAGACCAGCCTCTTCCTGCTGTACTTTGGATCCAGCATTTTCACGCGTCTTGTAAGGCGCAAGTGGAAGTTCTGCGGAGGCCGCGGTCTTGGCCTGTCTTGTTCTCTGCTGCGTCCCCGCGCCCAGAGCAGTGCCCAGCCCGTGTGGAAACTCCATGAACGTTTGTTGAATGACTGCGTAAGGCCAGCCAGGGCTCCAGCCGGCCGAGAGGCCACAGCCCGCCCCCGATCCAGCCGCTCTGGGCCTCTGGAAGCGTGGCGCCCCCTTTGCTGGATCGCACATCGGGGTGACGGCCAGCGCCTACCACGTGCTGAGCCTAAGCCACGTGCTTCATGCCCACCATCTCACTTAGTCTTCCATCCTGACCCGAGCCCCTGAGGCAGGTGCTACTTTCTTCTTCGGCAGGTGAGGAGGGGGCTCAGAGGGGTCATGTGGCTTACCCCAGGCCACATATCCGGGGTGTGCTGAGCTGAGATCCAAACCCACAGCGGAGGAGGACAAGGCTGGAGCCCTATCCCGAACAGCCGCCAGGAGCAATCCTGGAGACGCACACTGAGCATTCCGGATGCATTAAGCATCCCACTAAGGGTTTTCCATGTATCAGGTCATTTCCTTTAGTCTTTACAGCAGCTCTGCAGGGTGGATGCCGTTAGATCCCATTCAACTGCTGAGGAAACTGAGGCACAGAGAAGTGCAGCGACACGTCCAGGTCACACACTAGTAAGCGGCTGAACTGGGTTTTAACTCTGGGCTCTTCACAGCCACCCAGGGCTGCCCCCTCCCCCCCCCCAGCAGTGACCCCGCTCCCAGCTGACCCTCACCTGATGGCCATGCAGGCACTGGGGCTACAGCCAACCAGAACGCACAGACTCCTGACCTCCCGACAGCACTCGAGTGGAGGCATCAGAGAGAAATCACAAACCACAAAGCAAAAAGAAAAATGGGACATGTCAGACAGCAAAGAGCATTAGAAAGGAAACAATATGTAGGGTGAGAGGACAGAATGGAGGTTCCTCAAAAAAATTAAAAATAGAGCTACCCTACGACCCAGCAACTGCACGACTAGGTATTTATCCCAAAGGGTACAAAAATGCTGATTCGAAGGGGCACATGCACCCCAATGTTCATGGCAGCACTATCGACAATAGCGAAAGTATGGAAAGAGCCCAAGTGTCCATCGACTGACGAATGCATAGAGAAGATGTGGTGAATATATATATATATAATGGAATATTACTCGGTAATCAAAAAGAATGAACTCTTGCCATGCGCAACAATGTGAATGGAACTGGACAGCATTATGCTAAGCGAAGTCAATCAGAGAAAGATAAATATATGATTTCACTCATATGTGGACATAAAACAGGTGAACGTAGGAGTAAGAAACGAAAAAAAAGATAAAAACAGAGAGGGAGACAAACCATAAGAGACTCTTAAATACAGGGAACAAACTGAGGGTTGCTGGAGGGGTGTTGGGTGGGGGGATGGGCTAAATGGGGGGATGGGCATTAAGGAGGGCCCTTGTTGGGATGAGCACTGGGTGTTCTATGTAAGTGATGCATCACTAAATTCTACACCTGAAATCATTATGACACTATATGTTAAGTAACTTGGATTTAAATACAATTTAAAAATTAAAAAGAGAGAGAGAGAGAGAGAGAGAGAGAGAAACATGTAGGGTAAGAGGCCCGAAAGTGACATGGGGGTTGGGCAGTCTTCCTTGATGGGGAAACATTTGAGCAGAGATCTGAACGAAATGAGTGAGTGAGTGGTGCCCTCGCTGCATTTTAGGGAGAGGAATAGCACGTGCAAGGGCCCTGTGGTGGGAGCAGGCTGGCACGATCCAGGAACGGCGAAAAGTGACTGGGGAGTGGGGCGGGGTGGGGGAGGGGCAGGTAGAGAGTAACACAGGCAAGACCGTGTAAGGCCTGAAGCCCCTTGTCTTCTCTTGCCAGGGGGCTGGGAGCCACTGGAGGATTTTGAGCAGAGGAGTGACCTGGTCTGACTCATGACGAGGTGATGCAGAACCGCACGCAGGGAGCACGGAGGAGGGGCAGTTCCTCAAGGGAAAACCCAGATACCGTTTTCAAAGGAAGGAAGCACAGATGCCAAGGGCACTCGAACCCCAGGTCCCCACTGCAGAGGGGTGACGGCCCCTAGCTCCGCAGAGGAAGGCCGGCATGTGGGACCAGGGGCCGCCCAGCCAGCAGTTGTGATAGGAGGGGGCCTGGCCTGCAGTGACCCTCCTGCCCCCACTTTCTGTCTCTATCCTGCCAGGCTGTGGACTCTCCCTCTGGATGATGTACACGTGTCCTGTCTCAGACGCTCAAGGGCCTGACGTCTCTTTCCAGCTTTTCCGTGCTCTCCGTGCTCCCCTGCAGCCACTCGGGTTCCTCACTGCTCCAGAACACGCTCTGTCTGGTCCAACCTCCCAGCCGCTGCCCGCGCCGCCTCCTCTGCCCGGATGTCCTCCTCGCAGTCCCCACGGGTTGCAAGGCCCCCAGCCTATAAAGGGGACCACACTACACGGCAGTTGGCTGCTTGAGGCTTTGTCTTCCCCACTTGCCTGTGAGCTCCTGGAGGGCCGGGGGACATGTCGTTTTTCTGTGTCCTCATCACCTTGCCTGGGCAGGTGGGCAGGAAACATTGGCTGAGTAAGGGAGGAGGGGAGGGAAGGACGGAAGGAAGGGAGGGAGGGAGGGAAGGGAGGGGAAGAAGGAAGGAAGGGGAGGAAGGAAGAACGACCCAGTTCAAATGTGACCTTTCTTGGGAGCCTTCCCCTGATTTCCATGTTTCAAAATCACGTGTCATTTATTTCTTAGCACCAGTCATTTCTGGATGTGCCACCTCATCTCCCTTTCTTGTGACTCCAAGAAATATGTCTTAATCATCTCTATCTTTTCCTCTTGCCCCACCCCCCCATCCCTTTCCCATGCCTTCGCTGGCATGCTGCCCTTACAAAGAATTTAATAACTACATACTGAATTAAAATGACTAAAGGCCTTAGAAACATACCCGGGTCCTCCCCCTCCAGGAAGACTGGTTCTTTTCCGCTGAGGGAGGGCAAGGCTTAAATCCATCTTGTTCTGGCAGGGAGAGCTCGGCCGTGGAGGGGAGGTGAAGAGGGTACAGGGGACCGGCTTCGGAGCTCTCTGAGGGAAGACGGGCATATATGCTGGTGCCAAGGAACAGATGCTTCCTGCCAACTCCGGGTTTATCTCCCCCGCAGCCTGTGGGGTGGGGACTCATCTTCTAACTGCACAGCTGGGGAAACTGAGGATCAGCGTGCTACACGACCCAGGTCACACCGCTATTAGGCGACATGGCTGGAATTAACCCCCGTGGTGTGTTGGTGGTAACCTGGCAGTTAAGAAAAGAAAAAAAGGAAATGGAAGGAAAGGAGTCCTGTTGTAGCGTTGGCCACGTTGTGTGGCGTAAATAGTCCTGCCAAGGCCGATTCCCAGCTACCAACGACGGGCCTCCTGAATTCCCAAATATGTCCCTTGCGAGGGAGCCGCAGTTCAGGGGGGCCCCCCTGCCACCGCCCCGGACGGTCTGTCCCAGCGCCCAGCCAGCAGGCCTCCTCCCACTGCCCAGACGGGGCCGAGGCCGGGGACAGGCCAGTGGAGGGGCGCGTGGGGGGGGTAGGTGACCCCCCTAGCCTCGGGTCCCCCCCCTGCCCCGCTCCTCCTCGTTCAGGCTGGTCCCCCTCATCCCACTCTGCAGGGGCCTCTGGACACTTCCCACTCCCGTCTCCCTCCCGGAACCCCTCTGCCCGGCTTTCGGTCTCATTCTCGGTCCTTCTGACGCAGTCTTCCTCCCACTTTTCTCTGCGGGGCTCTCTATCTTTCCTTTTCTCGAACTCTCCCTCCCTCTCAGGAAACATTTCAAAGTCTGTTTAAAAAACAACACCGTGACTGACTTTACAGGTTTTTTTCCCCTCTTCTTGAGAACAGGACGTGAGAAGGCCAGGTTGAATTTCCTGTGTGAAATGATGTGTGGGGTTTCTGAGCAAAACAAGGGTCCGGCTGTGGACCCGGAGGGGCCGATGCCAAGATCGGCTGGAGTCAAGCCTCAGACAGGGCGGCCCGCAGGGTGCCCAGGCCACCGCCGCCCTCCCCGGGGACAGGTTTTCTGGACGTGTGCTGGCAGCGAGCTGGGGCGGACACAGAACATTCCACCGTACACCACAGTTGTGGCCCCTTCATCCAGGCCCCCGCCGGTCCACCCTCTTCCCGCTGTGGGTGTGACCCAGTGCGAGTCACTCTGCCTCGCCGAGTCTCAGTGTCTTCATCTGTAAAATGGGGTGATGAGGCTGCCGTTGGGGTCAGGCCAGCGAGACTCAGGGCGCGTAACACGCCCAGCAGAATGCCTGGCAGGCAGGTGGTGCTAAGGCAAAGGTAGTTATCTGTCCAGCAGGGAGGAAGCTGAAGGGAGGTGTTCTGTATAAACACCAACGGTCGTCTACCCTGTTAGATGGCAAAACTGTGATTGGCTGAATTCTGTTGAAACTTCCAATAACCGGCTGTGGGGCCTGAAATACATTACCTAGCCCATTCGTGCCTCAGTTTCCTAATCCGTAAAGTGGAGTTTATGATAGGACCTACCGTGTAGGAGCATTGCGTGGATTCAATGACTTAAGACATAAAAAGTGCTTAAAACAATGCCTGGAATATAGTAAGCGCTTAATCAGGGTCTGCAGTTAGTGTCAGTTGACGCATCTCTAATAGCCATTGGACACAAGAACGTTGTGACATTTCTCGGTTAAATTCAAGGAGCCTCCTGATCAGGACAATCTGCATACATTTTCCTCCCACACATCATCAGTAAGAGGCTCTTAACCTCTCCGTGCTGCTCTGGCACCCTCGGCTGTGACTTGGGGTAGTGACAGTCCCCACCTGACAGGAGGGGCGTGGGCACCCGTCCAGCAGGGCTTGGACGCCACGGAGGGATTGTTATTCTTCGTCTTCCGGGCGGCTTGGAATCCACCAGCTGCGGACGGGAGGCTATTGGCTCTCTGCGCGGCATCACATGACCCGGGTGGACCAGTCCCTGGGGCTCAGCTGGACCTGGCCACGCCCTCCGGCTCCCCACCCCCACAGCCCCCAGGGCCTAGACCAGGTCCGACCCAGACCTCACCACCCAGGGTCTCCCTGATGGGTTTGCGTTTGGGCACCTGACCCAAGCTGGGCCAAGGGGAACCCCGGCTGGGCAGAGGGGTCCCAGCACGTGTGATGCCTGCCATCTGTTAGGGGCTTGTCACTGTCCCATGCCAGTTTGTGCATGAATTCGTTGACCCTTCTCGGCATCTTTCTGCTCCTTTTATAGATGGAAACAGGAGACAAGAGGCCTGATTCTGGTCCTGGTCCCGCCACTGACTCCCTCGGGGTCTTGGGGAGGTCCCCTCATTTATTTACTCAAAGTTACCTACGTGTCAAGTGCTGAGGAGTCGTAATACCCTCTAACGTTTAGTGAGCTCTCATTACGCGCCCAGTGCCGCTCTAAACACTTTGCCTCTGGGAGAAATGCTACTATTCCCATTTTACACGTGCTGTAAATGGAGGCACCAAAAGTTCAGAGTAAGTGGTAGAGCTGCAATTTGAACCCAAGTGTCCGGTTCACTGTTCGTGCCCTTAAACTGCTAGCCATCCCATCTCTACTGAGCCGGACGCCGAGCATCTCTCTCCTCATGGAGCAAGGATGGTGGCTCCCGCCCCCTTCCTATGCTTTCCTGGTGGGCTCTGGTTTCAAGGACGAAGAATGAGGGGCACCTGGGTGGCCCAGTCAGTTAACGGTCCGACTCCTGATACCAGCTCAGGTCATGACCCCACGGTTTGTGAGTTCGAGTCCCACATCGGGCTCTGTGCTGACAGCATGGAGCCTGCTTGGGATTCTCTCTCTCCCTGTCTCTCTGCCCTTCCCCCACGTGCTGTCTCTGCCTCTCTGTCTCTCTCAAAAGAAATAAGCAAATAAACATTCAAGGCAGAAGAATGGGCTGTGTCCCAGATCTGGGTGTCCCCGTTCTGACCTCACTGACACGTGGCCCTAGGCAAGTCTTGGTTCCTCTCTGAGTCTCTTTGCCTCTATTAATGAGCCACGTTCTCAAAGATGCTTCACGTTCTTCCCGCCTTCTGGGGACCGCTCAGCTCTCGGCATCCCTCCACACTCTACCCCGTCCCAGGCTGTCCATTCCTCTCTTCCCCACAGTCTGGCTGCTCCTCTGGGGACTCACTCTTAGAACCAGTAGGCTGTGTGTCTCCTGGGTCTCCCTCCCTTAATGGGTGGGGGGAGGTAGGGAGGCAGACAGCTGGGGCAGGCGAGGTGCAAAGGTCCTGGGTCGGTATGGATCCACGGCCCCCAGCCACATGAGCCCGTCTGGCCTGGCGAAGGGCAGCGCTGTTTCTATTGATCGGTGCCATCAGCGCAGGGGGAGCAGCTGTTTTCTTCCAAATCTGCAATCGATGGGGCTCAGCCTCGCAGATAACGGGCGGAGGATTTGGAGCCAGGAATAGTTCCCCTTGAGTTTCAGAAAAACTCTGCTTGGAGGGTCAGCTGGTGCGGCAGGACTGCAGAGCATGCTGGGAAGGCCTGTGGGAAGGAAGAGGCCAGGGCTAGGGGGCACTTCCTGGGCTTAGGTCCGACCCCACGTTTTGGCAACTTTGTGCTTCAACTCATTGCTGTCTCCCTCTGGTGAGTTGCCCGACGGTGCAGGTCTGACAGTTCCGGGCTGCGGTTATCCGTCTGGTTCTAGCCTCCCTCTGACATTGGCCTTCTGTGTGGCCTTGGGCAAGTCTCTGTCCATCTCTGGGCCTCAGCTTCCCCAGGGGTCAAAGAGGAGGTCAGAACAATGATCAGTCAAGATAGTCCCACTCTGTCCTCAGGGATGGTGGTGACTCCTGTCTTGCATGCTGCACTCCACAGGGAGGGCTCAGGGAACGGACATGGCCCTGGAGGGCACAATCGGTCTGGTTTCACACCCTGGAGACTGCCAACCCAGAGTGTCAATTCCTGTCCCTTTGCCACGCATTCCTACCCGCTCCTGGCAACTTCCCTTCAAAGGGCCTCATGATAGCCGACCCCCATCCCCGGGCCTTGCCTCTGTCTCCCAAAAAGCTCCTCATGGGGTCGGGGTCTGGGCCCTGGGTCATTGGCTCTTTCTTTGGCGGGCTGGCCCCCAGAAAGGGGATCTCAGGAGCTGGGCCTTCAGGTCGGGTCCTTAGGATGGCCTCTGCAGCTGGGCTCTAATATATGTTGGGCAGGGAACACTGGGCTGATGGTCTGGACTGGGTCCTAAGCCCTGAACACACCCCAGTTTCTGGCCCTCAGTGTCCCCATCTGCAAAAGGGGTGTGCTGAGCTGGGACCGCTTTATGGGCTCTTCTAGGCTGATGTCCTCACATCCACTCTCTCTGTCTTCTCGACATTTCCTTGACCTTCCTCCCGCCTCTCCTCCTCTCTCCCGTCTCTGCTGCTCCCCTCTTGCGATCTCTTCCTCCATTCCTCCTACGGCATCCTCACCTCCTGACCCAGACTAGCCCTCCCCGCCACCGTCTTCCCCTCTACCCTTTAAGAAGAAATTTCAAAAGCACCTGTCTGATCAGACCCTACGCTGCTCAGCGACCTTCCAGGCTCCCTGTTGGCCAAGACCTAGAGGTCCAATCCTCTGGGCAACACTCACGACCTTCTGTGCTCGGCTCCCAGCCACAGTTCCATTTCCGTCCCCACCCTCCCCACGTGCCTCCAGCTCCCCGGCCACGGCAGTCTGCTCCCACACATCAAGCAGGGTCCACGGCCTCCCCACCTCTTGGCCATTACTCTGGCCCTTCCATCTGCCCCTAATACCTTCCTTCTTCTTCCCTTCTGTCAAACCCTGTTCCTTCTTCAAGACCCACATGTAGGGCATGTCAGCCATAGTTCCTGGTGTTCAGAGTCTGCCCCCCCACCCCAGCCTTGGCTGCAGTCTCCCCCACGATACAGGCTGGGGTCAGATTCCAGGGGGGCCCACAGCGGGAGGGTCACTGCACAGCATGGAGGCCACTGACTCCTCCCGAATTCCAGGACACCGTGAGGTCCCTGAGAACAGGGCCTAGGTCTTCTTCATGATACTCCTCAGGGCCTTGTTTATATATGGAAGGGAGGCCCCTGCTTCACTGAGCTGGGCTGCCCTTCGATTGAGAGCACGGGTAGTCTGTTTAGAATGGGGCCGGGATACACCGGGCCAAGCTGGCTTGGAAGGATTTATCCTAAACCAACTGGATTTGAGTTAGATAGGCCCAGGCACCCAGGTTGGGTTAAGCTGGGTAATCTGGGCTCAGCTGGGTTAGTTAAACTGAGTGCATTTGATTGGTCTAGTTTGTAGAGTTGGCTGAGTTAGATTGGACTGGTTAGGGGAAAGAGCTGGTTGAGCTGAACTGAGTTGGATTACTTGGACTGGGAGATCTGGGTTGGCTAGAGCTGGGAAAACCAAGTTGGATTGTGCTAGTTGAACTAAGATATTGGGCTGGCTTTATTCAGGTTAGTTCAGCTGGGTTGGGTGAGTAGGATTGGTCTGGGCTGGTTTAGATGGATTTGGCTGGTTATTTGAATTCAACTAGGTTAGCTGTGTTAGACCGTTGAGTTGGGTCTTAGTCGGGCTGCCATAATAGAACACCCTAGACCGAGGAGCTTAAACAACAAACACTTAATTCTTACAGTCCTGGACGCTGGAAGTCCAAGATCAGGGTGTCGGCACAGTGAGGTGCTTGGCGAAGACCATTTTCCTTGTTTACAGATGGCCATCTTCTTGTTGGATCCTCACAAGGTGGGGAGAGAAAGCTTTGTTCTCTTCATCCTTTTATAAGGGCGCTAATGCCAGCATCAGGGCCCCACCCTCACGACCTAATTATGTCCCAAAGGCCCCACCTCTAAATAGCACCACAGTGATGGTTTAGGCTTCAACGTGTGAATTTAGAGGGGACACAAAGACTCTGTCCATAGCAAGGTGGGTTGGCTGACTTGGGATGGGTCAGCCGAGTTTGGCTAACTAGTCAAGATTGCTGAATTAGGGCCGTGAGGCAGGGCTTCTTGAGATGGTCTGGTTGGTTGAGTTAGGCTTGGTTAGATGGGTTGAGCTCATTACTTGGGTTGGGTGAGTTGGTTGGGTGATCGGTTTGGGTTGGTGTGGGCAGGGTTAGTTGGGTAGAGCTAGTGGGATGGGATCGGTCACTTGGGTTTCTAGAACTGGGCTAACTTGAATAGGTTGGGTTGGTTGGCTTGTCTGGCTTGGGATAAGCTGGCTCCGTGGGCTGCATTCTGGGCTGGCTTGGTTTGGCCTGGGTTCCGGGCTGGCTGGGGGTAGCCACAGTGCTCTGAGCTCTGCTCAGTCTCCAGCTCTGAGCCAGGGCGGGTGGGGGGTGGTGGGCGCCTTGGCCACAAATAGCTGTGGGGAACACAGACAGTTTGGTCTTCAAAGACCTCAGTGGTGGTGGCTGTAACTTTCCACACGGCCCCAGTAAGCACATCTCTGAGCCTCGTGTTTGGGCCCAGCTGCTGCTTCCTCTGTGAGCAAACCACAATGTGGGGGGCGGGAGAGGTGGGGAACATGGGGGCTCTGAGCCCCTCCTTGTCGGCATCCCCCAGCTTCGATGCCAGGTGTTCTCTGCCAGAGTAAGAGAGAGTGACCCCATGGTGGGGAGCAAACCCCGCAGGGGCCCCCATGCACCAGGCTTGGCTGGGGGGTGGTGGTGAGACCAGGAAGGACCGTGGGAGGCAGAAGTGGAGAGGGGGTGATGGTTAGACAACAGGCCTGGGAGAGCTCAGGGGTCCCGGGGCCTTTGGTTTCCACATAGCTGTGCTGGGAGCTGGGCTGGACGTTCATTCATTCATCCACTCATCCATCCATTCATTCATAACACCGTTTCCTGAGCACTCACCAAGTGCAAAAAGCTGGCAAGCAGGAGTCACAGGAGGGAGTGACACTGATGGCTACAGAGACAGCCTGAGGCTTCCCGAGGAGCTGTGTGGCCGTGCCAGGCCCCTGTTTTCCCTCTCCTACCGCTTAGACCCCTCTGCTCCCCTCTGAAGCTACTCGCTCTGCACAGCTCAGAGCTCTCCTGTGCCCAGACCAGATACGCCCTGTGTGCAGAGGCTCCCGGTGGCCAAGCCCAGACTGCAGGGCCTGGCAGTCGCCACCACCCGGCCCCACCTGCAGCTTCCCAGCCTCTGACCTTGCTCCAGAGCCCACCTTCCCACCCACGCCGGCTGAGCTGCCCGCGGCCTGGTCATCTAAACCCAAGGGTCCTCATGGACAGTCAGACCAATGCCTGCACTTTAGAGATGAGGAAATGGGGCCCAGAGTTGAAGGTGCCTTGCCGGGGACACAGCACATGGGAGGCCGGGCCAGGGCTGCCTGCAGAGGCCCTGATCCCCACGCCCCCGCCAGAGAGCAGCCACACAGCTCAGGGGAAAGACCATGTCTTTGTGATTCGAATAGCCCTAGGCTTGCTGTTTACACCTATGTGGGCTTGGAGAAGTGCCACACAGCCTCAGTTTCCTCGAGGGTGACGGCTCTGACACTGGACAATTTTGCCCCTCAGGGGACGTTTGGAAATATCTAAGGACGCTTCAAGTGGTCACAAGTCAGGCGTGAGGGGGTAGAGGTCAGAGATGCTTATAAACACGCCACCGAGCAAGGACAGCCCCTTACAACCAAGAAGAGCTGGTCCCAAATGTCAGTAGAGCTGAGGTTGAGCGCCTCTGGTCTGTGGTGACCACGTGTCCCAGTGTTCCCAGTGTTCCCAGAGCCAAGGGCGTTCCTGGGACATAGGACTTCCTGTGCTAAAACTGAGACAGTCCCAGGGAAAACCAGGGTGGTCGAGCACTCTAGCCTCCTCTGGAAAATGGGCCCCTCATCAGCTTCCCCGACCATGCTCCCAGGACGCCCCTGTGAGGTTCTGCACGTGGGGGGCTCAGCACTCCAGAGACCAAGTGGGCATCGTGCTCATCTGCGGAGACCTCTCCCTCCTGGGGCTTCCTGCCACCCCCTTGTCTGTCCCATCCGGTGTCCCCATTAGCTGTCAGGTATTCTGGGGGTTAAGGGTCTTTCTTCCTCCCAGGTAGTTCAACTCATAGTCCTGGAGTTGTGTGACCCCCCTGCCCACGCCCCAGCCTGACTGGGGGGGCGCCCCCAGTGCAGGAGCCCTGTCAAGTGTATGTGCCCCGATGCCCAGCCCAGGGCCTGGCAGAGACAAGAGCCAGCACCCACGGGACACCTTCCCCGAGCCCTCGCCGGGCACCCGGTGCTGCACCCTGCAGGTGCTGGAGACACTGACTTCTCTGCCAGCCCTTCCCCTCCCTCATCGCGCTTGTCACGGGACAGGGCAGGCAGCGGAGGCTCAACCCAGACCTGGGCTTTTGTAGCCTTGATAAATGTCAGGATGGGAGTCAGTACGGAGGCGAGAAGCCCGCAGTACACAGAGCAAAAGACTGATCGCAAATAGGAATGCGGGTGTGAGGGCATCTTGGTAAATTACATTCACACGAAAGGACACGTTTTCTCGGTGTAAAAACGCACTTTGACTCTTAAGGGCAGAGGTGACAGCTTTGGCCTGGCACTTCCCTGCTGTGTGGCCTTGGGCCTCTGGGCCTCAGTTTCCGTATCTGTAAACCAGGGATGATACTGGTGCCTCCCTTCCAGGGGAGCTGGGAGGGTCCGATGAGATGATGCTGCCAAGGGCCTTCCGCACAGTCAGGGCTCAGGGGATTATTAGACTCTGCTCCGATTATGACAACCCTGAGGAGAGGCTCAGAGGCCCGGGACTCCCCTCTGCTTTCCCTTTCCGTCCTGCCTCCCATCCCGCCCTCCAGCCCCCCTGTGCCAGGACCCCACAGACAACATTGAGGCTGCAGCCGCATCCCAGCAGAGAGCCAGCTCTGAGCACCCGGACAGGGGGCTGTGGGCCTGTCCTCCGGCACCAGGGAGAGGCCACACCAGAAGGCCCACAGCATCTGCTCTGGGTCCCCCACTCGGCCCCTCCCGCGTGCCCCACTCCGGCCACCGCCCGCCTGCCCGCCAGGAACAAGGCAAGCCTCTCTGCAGAGGTGCAGGCTGGGAAGGGCGGATTTATTTACTCTTTGCCGAGGCTGGTTTTTCTGTTCCTGAGGTGGAGGCTCCCCGGTAGCCCATGTTTCCTGCCTGGGTGTTCCCTGCCTGGTGCTGGACTGACTTGTCGCCCAGCCGCCCTGCCCGGGCCCCCTCTACCTTTGCCACAAGCTCTCCCTCCACGTCCCCTCCCTGGCCACCGGAAATCAGACCCAGGAGCCTCTGGGGCCCCTCGGGTCTTTCTAAGCAGGAAGTTGGTCCCCGCGGGCAGCGGGCTCGGGCCAGCTCGCCCTTTGGCCCCGGTCGGGATGGCCGCAGACGACACACTGGTCAGCCCCACACGGCCTAGCCGAGCCACTGTCCTGCTGGGGCCAGCCAGCCAACTGGACCTACAGAGAGACGCTTCTGCTTCTCTACCTCTGCCCATTGTTAGAGAGGAGCACCCTGAACTTGGTGGGGTCGGGGGAGGTGGGGCGGGGCAGAGACCCGGCTTAAAGGCCTTGACTTTGGGCTTGATGACTCAGGAAGAAACAGAGCCGCACCCCACAGTCCTGGGCAGGAAGGCCACTCTGTGGTGAACCGTCCTCCCAAAGATGCCTTTTTTTTTGTTGTTTTTTTTTCCAAATTTCAGTCATTCCGGTAACAACCTCATGACTTTTCTTACTCTAAATTCATATCACACATAATATTGCTTATTTCACATATATTTTTATACCTATGAATTCTTTTTACTTAAACTTAGCCGCATCCTTAGAAATCTTATCTGTGGAATCATAGATTTGACTCACTACAGATTTTCCCCCCAAAACCCAGTAAATAACCATGACGCTAGCCCATGCTGGTCAGCCTACCATCTAGAAAGCAGTCGCTGGGGAGCAGCGGAGGAGCCCCGGGCGCATTTCTTCTCCGACCCCTGAGATGACACAGCCTGGTGCCGTCTGAGGCACCCCCTGCTCCAGGAGCCCTGAAAGCTACTTAATGTCACAAAGAGCTACGTGGGGGCCGAACTCCGTCCCCCCAGCTGCTGCGTGTGGCCAGGGGAGTTACGAAGTCTTGCTTGGCTCAGCTCGAGAGGCAGGCCTAACCATGCTAACCCCATATATTAGCACAGCACTTTACAGTTTGCAGAGCCCACCATGACCAGCCTAAGGTCACATGATCAAAGAGGATGGAGCTGAGACTGATGGTCAGGGTCGCAGCACGGAGCTGCTTCAAAGCGCAGGCATCGTCTCGTGTTTCCCAGAGGCTGCTCTGTGAAGTGGTCTGAGGGGCCGTTCGAGGGGCGTTGACTTCACTCGCAAAGGAGTACGCTTCCCGTTCCTGCTCATGCTTTGGTCACCATCGGGGCAGAAGCCTCAGCTGGGTGCTAGGGTCTTTAAGACCCCTCTTCTCCTTGCTGACTTCCCACCCAGTCCCACCAGAGCCAGGGGCTTTGGCACAAGTCTCCGGCTGGGGCTTTATAAGGTTTGGGGCGGGCAGCATTTTAAAAGGGCCCCGGGATTCCCACCATGAATCATTCCTCTTGAGCGTGGACAGGACCTGGAGAATGTGACTTAGTTGATCAAAGGGAGTGTGTCCCGGGTGGGCCGTGACTAATCAGAAGGTGGCGTGTCGAGAGGCGTGCTCCTGCTGGCCTGGAAGACACCGGACAGCCGCCCCGTGAACTGCCTGTGGGCGGCCACATAGGAAGGAACTGTGGGCAGTTCGGAACGCTGGGAGGCGAGAGTGGTCCCTGGCTGAGAGCTGGCAATAGACAGATGCAGGCACGCGGCCACCACGGCCTGAATTCTGCCACCGCCGGTGGGTTTGGAAGAGGAGCCTCTGTCCCAGCGAGGTTTCAGCGCGGCCAGCACCCTGATTTCAGCCTGGCGACACCCTGAGCAGAGGCTCCCCCTCACCCCTGCCTCCTGACCTGTGAGAGCTGAGAGAGAACACATTTGTGTTGATTTAAGCTGATAAACTTGGTACACAGCAATGGGAAAGTAATACCATGATTTTGCTTCCCTCGCATGTATTTTTACAGTTACTTGATATTATTGGGTTTCTTCTTTTAAATTTTTTTTAATGTTTATTTATTTTTGAGAGAGAGAGAGAGAGAGAGACAGAGTGCAAGTGGGGGAGGGGCAGAGAGAGAGGGAGACACAGAATCTGAAGCAGCCTCCAGGCTCTGAGCTGTCAGCACAGAGCCTGACGCGGGGCTTGAACCCACGGACTGTGAGGTCATGACCTGAGCCGAAGTCGGACGCGTAACCGACTGAGCCACCCAGGCGCCCCATATATTACTGGATTTCTATTTAGTGTGGAGATACAACATGTCCAAAAAAATGAAATTCATTCAGTTTTTAAAATCGGTGCGGCAAATTAAAATCCTTTGACATTCATACCATGAAGAGGGATATTATGTCCCCTCTCCCTGAGTCCAGGGGCTGGGTGGGGGTGGCTGTGTCTGCTCCCACCAATAGAGTAAGACGCAAGTGACAGGATGTGGCTTTGTGTTCGATCGTCAAAGGCCAAGCAGTTTCTGCTTGGTACTTTTGGGACATTCATGCTTGAGAAGCCAGCTTTCGTGAAAGACCTCGGACTATCCAGGGGCCACCGTGCCGGAGAGCCACGAGTCGGTGCTCTGGTCACCAGCCCAGCCCGAGCTCCCGGCTGCCAGCCGACATCAGCCGTCAGCCGTGGGCGTGAGCCAGCTCGGAGGTCCAGCCCCGTCGAGCCTTCAGATGAATGCAGCCCTAGCCTTGCGTACGAGGCCCCGGCCAAGAAGCCCCTTGCCAGGCACTTTCTGAATTCCTAACCACAACGTCATGAACAAAATCAAATGGCTGTTCTGAGCTCTTGCACTTTAGGGTAGTTTGTTATGCAGCAGTAGCAACTGGAATGATGCGTGACACATTCTCGTGGTTCGAAAGTCAGGCAACACAAGAGTCTGGGATCAGCTGTGGGTGGCCTGGCTGGAGGCTGGGCTTTGAGGGGGTGCTGCAGCCTCTCCACTCACAGCCTCACCAGTGACAGATGTTTGCTGAGCACCTACTGCGTGCCACGCCTCATGGGCAATGTAAAAAGCATTCGTACCAGAGGCGTCATGGGGGTGGGGAGGGGGGGCTTACGTTGACGGAAGGGACATAGATGAAGCCAACAAATCCCAGCACAGGTGGACTGCAGACACTCAGTCAATGTTCTTGCAAGGAACTGCCCTGTCCCCAATGGGGCAGCCATGCTGCACATTCGTTCGTTCGTTCGTTCATTCATTCATTCATTCACAGACACTGACTGAACACTGTGTGTCCAGTGGATGGGGGGAGACCTGTTCCTGCCCCCATGGCACTCAAATCCCAGTGCCGTACGGAGGGTCAGTCTGGCCGAATGAGGAGGGAAGGAGGCAGGAGCCTCGTGGGCAAAGGCACACCGTCACTGGGGTGTTTCTAGAACTTGTGCACTTAATAGATACCAGACACCATTCTTTTTTTTTTAATTTTAGAAGTTTATTTATTCATTTTGATAGAGAGAGACGTGGGAGGGGCAGAGAGAGCAGGGAGAGAGAATCCCAAGCAGGCTCTGCACTGTCAGCCCAGAGCCCGACGTGGGGCTTGAACCCACAAGCCGCGAAATCATGACCTGAGCTGAAACTAGGAGTCGGATGCTCAATGGACTGAGCCACATGGGCGCTGCTACCAGACACCATTCTAAGCATGTTAGAGCATTTAAATCTATTTAAAGCCAATGGACGATATTCCTACTATCCCTGTTTTCAGGTAGAACACGGAGGCTCAGAGAGGTGAAGTCACTTACAGGAAGGAGGCAGAGGAAAGGCTGACCCGTGCCTTTCTGAGCCCGGAGCTCGATTCCATCACCCGTCCTGCCTCCCTGGCGCACAGGAAGACTGAGCCGGCAGAGAGGACGCTCCAGGTGCAAAGTGTCCACTCCAGAGAGGACACTTTGCAGGAGCAAAGCTTGGAGGCTGGGATCTGCTTCCTGGAGCCTGGGGGGGTGGCGAACAGGAGTGGGAGACGGGGCAGGGTTCGAATGCCCACTCGGGATGTCGGCATGTACTTGTGATGTTTACGGATCGTTCAATCAGAGCCTCCCTTTCTTTGCAGGAATGGATTTTGTTTTACACTGTAAATGAGTCTAAATACACACACGTGAGTGTATGTGTGTGTGTGTGTGTGTGTATGTGTGTAAATTTTTTTAACAAGGTAAATGTCTTTAATCAAAGCTGGCCCCCCTCAAAGGTACTGCAGTTTGCCAAATGTAGAGAGAAGCCGGAGCCATCTTCTGGTTTCCAGCTCACGGATCACTTTGGCCCGGGACGGGCTTCGTGACAGTTGGGTTTATGAGAAACAGTCTCCCTGGCAGCTGGAGACACGTGGCCCAGGAGGAGGGGTTCGAGCGCCGGGCCAAGAGGCTGGCATAGTGGGGCCCCTTCTCCAGCCCCCCAAGACAACCCTAGGCCTCCTGCTCTCCTGAGAGGCACAAATGAGCACTGTCCGCTAGAGCCGGAGGAGGGAGGAGTCTTTCTCTTTCCTGCGCAGGTGCGCCCCAAGGAGGGTATCAGCCTTGTCCAAGGTCATGCAGGCAGACCATGTGACCGACCCCTAATGTAGGGGTCTCTCCTCAGCACTGGGCTCATTCATGCTTAGGGATAAAGGCTCATCAGAGCGTCAGAGGGTCCTCAGGTCCTCATTTCCACCCCACTGGAAGGAGAGATAAATGTGTGGAGACATGAATGTCCCGAGCCAAAGGGTTGGGGAGATATCAGTGGAGTTTTAGACCTGGCTCTCTGCCTTCTTGGCCGCACCATCGGGCAGTGGTCCAGATCAGGCCAGGCTTAAGTGGGGTCGTCCTGATGCCTCTCAGGGGGTGGGAGGAGGAAAGGAAGCTTGGCGGGCCATGGGAAGCCAGGAGAGAGCCGAAGCGGGAAAAGTCAGCGTCTCAGGGGGACATCTGGGGCTCTGGGAGGAATGTGCACAGTAGTCAGAGGCCCAGGGTCTAGGGTGGGGAGGCTGCTGTGCCTCTGCGAACTTAGACATTCATTTAATTTGTTCCGTGAATATTTACTAAGGGTCCATGTGCGTGGCTCTGTGCGAGGAAAGGGGGGAGGGTGGAAATATGGAGCCAACCTGGGTAGTTCTGGGAGTTCCCCGATCAGCGGGGGGAGAACAGATGGGAATGTTGATACGGTATAGAGTTTGACCAGGACCAGAGGGAAAATAGAGAGGGCGGGCTGTGGGCATTGGGATAGAAGCGGTGGGAGAGAAAGCTGAGCAGGGGAGGTGTGGAAGGGCATCCCAGGCATGGGCACAGCACGGACAAAATTCCAGAGGTGGAGAATGCGGGATGTGTGCAGTCCTGCTCAGCTGGGACAGCCCTCGGGGCGGGGGGAGATGACGTTGGGAAAGTGTGCTTGGAAGAAGGAGCTCTTGAAGGTTCTCGAGGGAGGACACGTCACTAAGCATGTAAAGCTTAGAAGAGTCGCCTGTCGAAAGTTTAATTTCCCTTTACTTCTCCAGGGCTTAGCTTCTTCTTCTTTTTTTTTTTTTAATTTTTTAATGTTTATTTATTTTTGAGAGAGAGAGGGACACAGAGTGTGAGCAGGGGAGGAGCAGAGAGAGAGGGAGACCATACAGAATCCGAAGCAGGCTCTAGGCTCTGAGTTGTCAGCACAGAGCCTAACGCAGGGCTCGAACCCACAAACTGTGAGATCATGACCTGAGCTGAAGTCAGACGCTCAACCTAGTCACCCAGGCGCCCCTCCAGAGCTTAGCTTCTTTATCAGTAGGTTGAGGGAATTGGACCTGATTAGAGACAGCAAATACCTGGCACACAGATCACTACTTCCTAAACCGCATCCATAGCAGACATCACTAGTCGATCCCTGCACTTTCTCCTGCTGAGCTCGGTTTCAGCTCCACCGCACCCCGGCCAGTCTCTCCCATCACACGGAAATTGGCCTGAAGGGTGGTGCTGATTGGCCGTTTCTCAAAAAGGTGATGCCGGTGACGCTGATTGCAGTGAAGACAGCCGCGCCTTTCCCTTCACGGAACAACTTTTGTCCCGTCTTGTCTTCTGATCAACTCACCACTCAGGTCACTATTTCTGGCTGCAGAGAGATGGAGAGGCTCAACAAGGCCTTTGTGCAAAAGTCTTACATCCCAGCACCAAGGGCCTGGCCCCCCCCCCTCAGCTAAACCCCACGGATCCCCTCCAAGTCCAGACAAAGGAGGCTGATTTAGGGGGGACACCTCCAGCCTTGCCGCTGTCCCCAGAGCCACAGGGGACTCTCTCCCAGCCCTGGCCGCAGCCCTGGTGGTCCTAGACGCGGAGCGCGAGGAGCTCCTGGAATTGTTGGCGCAGGACAGACGCCCAGTTAGTTAGAAAAACATGTGGCTTACCCTTCCCTCTCTGGGTCCTCCAGCCACCACCTTCTAATTCAATTTCCGTTGAAAAACAATGGTTTCAGTGGAGGGAGAAAGAAGATTTTCCGAAACTTTGTAAAGTTTTGGAAAATAATTACCCCCCAAACTGGCAGACTCCCTCCCGGCTGGATTGGCCCCTTGCTTCCCCCTGAAGTTGCCCCCTCCCAGATCAGATCCTGGGCATCAGCTGTGGGTATGGAGTCCCCGGAGGTCATCGCCCTCCCTCCTGCTTTCTCACCTCCTCTTTCAGTGAGGACTGGTCCGGGAGGCGAGGAGGGAGGAGGCAGGTCTGTCTGCCCCTCAAGCCCGGCCAAGGCAGGGACCGAACCCCTGGTGGGAGCTCCCTGAGCCGGCTCCACCTTCTTGGGGCCCCGCAGATGGGACTGAGCCCCAGGGAGGGTGCGTGGAAGACCCTGAGCCACGCTCCCCAGTTCCTGGCCCCCAGAAATTGCAACATAATAAATGTTTATTGCTTTAAGCCACTAAGTTTTGGGGTAATCTTTTACAAAGCAAAAGATAATATGTCAGCCAAGCCCTCTGCCTGCAGAACTTCCGGCCACTTCTCACTACAGCCATTGCTTAGCTTTGTTCAGAAAGTCATCTGACACTTGGAAATAGGCAGAGAGAAGGTGACATGTCCTGTCAGTGTCATAGCAGGGCACCATTTACCAGGCTTGCCATGGGGACTTCATCATCTGGAGGCCTGCACCTCTGACCTAGTGCCTGCTATTCAGAGACCTGACTTTAGTGGCGCCTGGGTGGCTCCATCGGTTAAGCGTTTGACTTTGGCTCACATCATGATCTTGAGGATCGTGAGTTCGAGCCCCGCCTCGGACTCTCTGCTGCCTGCTTCGAACTCCGTGTCTCCCTCTCTCTCTGCCCGTCCCCTGCTCACACTGTCTCTCTCTCTCTCTCAAAAATAAATAAATAAATAAAAATAAATAAAAACATTAAAAAAGAAAAAGACCTGACTTTAGAAGTTGTACGTGAACTTATACGTTTCTGTCTAATAGAAAACCCCCAAAAGATTGTGGATTGTTGGCCCTTTAAGACATTAGCCGGTTTTATATCTTACTGAGGCATTTTACTCTAACAGACTTTCTGTCATATCCTGTAACTATTCCTCCGGTCCTCTGAAAGAGCATTGCCATCTTACGGCCGCTCTCATACATGAATTAAACACATTTTTTAACATTGGTTCAATCTATATTTGAGTGGGAGCCATACTTTAAAAACATATATATATCTATGTGTACTTTGACCGCTTACATACCTCTGGGGATGGGGAGCTCACTACCTATCAGGGACCCTAGGAATCTTAGGACAGCTCTGAGAACAGGCTTTGGGGCTCTCCCTTATCCTCCTAGCTACATCCTCAGCCTCTGGGTCCTCACTGGAAGAGAGCCTCAGGAAGTGAGCTGAGTCCCCAATTCCCATGGCATCAACTCATGGCTCAGAGCACCATTGCTGGATGCAGAGAGAAGAAGAGGCTCCTATAAGGCCAGTCAGCTTTCTGCAGAAGCTTTTCCCGGGCTTACATGCCAGCACCAAGGGCTTCTCACTCTAGAGCACCTATTCTGTAACCGGAAAAAGAAGTTTTTAAATTAAGAGAGAACGGAAAGAATGCTAGCTAAATTTTGCATCTGTGAGTCGATGGAGAATGGATATGGGGGGAGGAGCCAATTATCGGCAGCGGTCCGCTCTGACCCTCTGCCCAATCTCTTCTCTCTAGGATTTGGAGGGATCACACTAGGTAAGATCCCTCTGGTTCCCATTCTGGCCCTGGGGCTTTGGAGATGAGGGCCAGATCTCCACTACGACCCTCTCTGTACGGCGCGTCCCTGCGCACCTCACCCCCTTGTCTCATGCCAAGCTCCTCGTTGCCCCTTTCATTCCAGGCACGCTTTCACCCCCTCAGGCTCACCACAACCCCTTGCACCACCTGGCCTTTGTTCATGCTGTCCTCTCCCCCTGTGACGCATGCTTCGTCTCCTCCTTGCCCTGACCATTTCCTGCCTCCACAGAGGCTCTGGGAGCACCTGTACCCTGCCCCTCCCCCTGCACTCATTAGGCGGCAATTTAATATTTCCCTGTGGAATGATTTGATACTGCTGGCCTTCCCCCCCTGGACTGCGGGTCACAGAAGGATGGGAGCCGCCTCTGCCTTGTCCTGTATTTTGCCCCCCCAGGGCTCACAGTGGGCCTGGTAAGCAGTGGACACTCAGAGCCCATGGGGCGCAGCGCCGGCAGTGAAGACGCATCCGGCAGAGTTTGCTGAGCAAATAAGTAAAGGTTTCATGGCAGGTGGTGGCAGAATGGGAGGCTAAGGTCCAGTGCTCCTTCTGCGGCCCGGTGTGCAGCGGGGGCGAATTCGTTTCTTGTTGAACTAGATGGAAATGCCTTGGCCTTTCGCATACCCACAAGCCATGACTCAGGTTATATGAAATACAATCAAATGCTCCTTCTTTCTTGTTTTCTCTAAAGACAGCCGCTTGCTAGCCACAAGAGACCTCTCGACGCCTACTCACACCTCAGCTCAGCCAGAGGCTTTTCTTTATTTAAAAAAAAACAAAACATGTGTATCACCAGAGGTAAATGCTCATTGAAAAAAAATGTAAAATGCTACCGAAGTGGGGTGAGAAACCGTGGAAGGCCTCCTGCTGTCGTGCTCCCAGAAATAACCCCTGTAATAGCGTCTAAACGTGTAAAACAACCATGCCAGTGATCACAGCTAACCCTGGCATGGGGCTTCCGCTCAGACTACTTTACGTAGGAAGCCTCCCCAAAGCCCGGATGGTGGGTCCCTGGTTTTCATCCCCATTTCATCGATGGAGAAACTGACATGTGCAAAGAGCTTGCATAAGTTGCCCAAAAGTCACACGGCCAGTAAGAGGCAGAGCTGGGACTGGAGTCCAGGGAACAGGCTGGAGAGTCGAGGGGGCTTTTCTAGAGACCTCCTCCTTTTATGCAAGTGTCTACATCTCACCTCTTACAGCACAGTTGTTCAAGGATGGAGTCTGGACTGAAGCCTTGACTGCCCCTTCCCAGCTCTGTGACCTTGGACAACTTACTAAACCCCTCTGAGCCCCGGTTTCTTCATCTGTAAAATGGACAGCAGGGCGGTTCCTCTTTTGGATGGTTGTTGAGTCAGGGGGAGGAGGGTGACTGGAGCACGGTTCGGCGTGCGGTGGTGGGTAGGTTGCCGGGGTCACTGTCACCGGGACCAGGCGTGAGCTGTTCTCCGGGCACCAGGATGCTCGCTTTTGGGTCCCCCCGCAGCGAGCCGCCGTCCAGAGCCGGCAATGATGCCCACCTCCTTCTCTTTCCCAGCGGCCCAGGGCCCGAGCCCAGGCTTTCTGAGTTCTAGCAGATGTTACATGGCAACACTACAATGGCTGTCACCCTTGTGGTGCCTGCTGCGAGCCCGGAGCCTCGCGAGGGCCTTTCTGCCCAGTCGACTAGGGCTGTCGTGATTAAGAGTGTAGGAGCCCAACGGTCCTGAGTTCAAATCTGTCCTCCGGCACTTCCTGCCTCTGCGCTGTGGACGAGAGCCTTTGCCGTTCCGCCTTGGGGCGAGCTCAGAGCAGGTGCGCCGTGAGCAAAACAGACCTCACCTTCTCATCTCGGCACGGAGTGAGGTGAGCGCCAGCCCGGAGGGACGGACAGACGAATGGATGCAATGCGCACCCGTGCTCGGCCCTGCGCACCTTGTCATCTATGAGATGCCAGCTGCCAGCGTGACCTCATTTTCTCTTTGCGGCAGCGGCTCAGAGGTGGAACTTACCAGTGAGGAAACTGAGGCCTATGGAGGGCAGTCACTTGTTCAAAGTCCTATCTCTGGCATTTACGGAGCTCTGATGGCTCTGGGGTGGCCACCCCCGGCCCAGGATGGACCCACAGCACCCCCCACCCCCACCTCCAGCCCCCCTCCACCCCGCACACCAGGTACCTCTTGCCACAGCAGGACACCCCTGGCCCACAGGGCCACTGGGGCCAGGGGAGAGGGGACCCAGAGGCTGCCGCTGCCAAGAGGGAGAGGCCAAGGACTGGCCGAAGGAATTCTAGACTCCCCAGATCTTGGAATGAGAGAAGCAGACATTCTTGAGATGGTTGGGTGCCCGTTTCTGCCCGACCCTCTTCGAATATGCCCGAACCAGCTTGCCCCCTGCCTGCCTCTGCTTGCACCCTTGCCAGTGCAGAGCCTGCGATCTCCTGAGCCCCCCACTGCACCCCGGCTGGCGTGAGCGCACGAGGACACAGCCTCAGGGGCTCGGGTGGGCTTCTGGAAAAGCATCCGTTCCTAGAAAGCTCTCTGCATCCTCCCCTCACGCCCAGGGGCATGTGACCAGCTGAGGCCCCCTTCCCGGGACTGTCAACCCCACTATTTCCACACCAGCTTGTCCAGTCCTTCCTCCGCATGTAGCGGAACTTCACACAACCAGGCTAGGCGATCCTCCCGACACCTTGTGTGAGGAAGGCTGGGACTATCCACTGATGGAGAAACTGAGGCACAGAGCAGTGAAACGGCATGCCCAAGCACGCATGGCCCTAAGTGACAGAGCTGGACACTGACCCCTGCGCTCGGGTGAGATGTCAGAGCCAGCAGGCCCCTGACGCAGGATCTGTCCAGGGGCTTCCAACTGGCCGCTCAGCTGAATCACCTGGGGTGGGTTTAAGCGGTGCCCACCCCAAACCTGAATTCAGTATATGTTTTAAAAGCTCCCCACTGAAGCCAGGATCCAGAATCACTGATGGATCCAAGCGCCTGGTTTTTCAGGTGAGGCGACAAAGGCCCAGAGAGGCCAAGGCACTCGTCCAAGGTCGCACAGCACATCCGTGGCGCTAGAACTGGGTCTTGGGTCCCTCAACCCTGCAGGACCGTGACGCTTTTTTTCAAGGTTGATGCTAAATAAAGCAATTGCATTCGGTTGGTCAGTGTGCCGCCCACACCTGCGCCTGGCCGCAGCGGCCCAGCCCCCAGCGCGATTTCTCCCCTGGAATGGCTGGCTCCTCTGCATTTAGAAGCAGAGGGAAAATCCACCAGGGAAACCGCAGGCATGGGGTCCTTTTGCCTGTATCTGTGGGGTTGTCTTCCCCTTACCTCTCGCGAGCTGGGCTGGAGGGTAAACAGAGCAGTGTCCCTTGTGGAATGGAGAGGGCCCACAGCTCTTCAGAGATGCTGGGCTGAGGGGGCTGGGTGTGAGGGGGGCCGCCCTGGGGGCCCCCTGGCTGGGGCTGCAGGAAGTGAGACATGGCTTAGTGCCCGGCAACCAGGGTCATCTAACTCCTTCCATTTGCCGGTTGAGTGAATATAGCCTGAAACTACCCCCGAGCAGACACCCCTCAACAAGGCGGGGCCAGTGGTTGTGTGGCCCTGGCAAGATCAGATGAGATGACACATGCCAGGGACTTCCCACAGGCGAGCGTCAGCACCTGCTGTCGTCACAAGGCATTCCTCTCGGGGCCGAGCGTGAGCTTGTGCCTCACTGTATGGCCCTGGCTAAGTCCCTTCTTATCCCGAAGCCTCAACTGTCTCTTCCGTAAAATGGGAAGAGGGTGATTTCCGGGGTCCCTTCCTGCGCAGCTGTTCAGGGTTGATTTTTTTTTTTCTTTACTGCTTTCAGAACGTGCAGTAGTCACAAGTTTAGAGCAGACAAGGTCAAGAGCAACACCTGGAATCTGACCCTGATCCTTCCGGTACAGTCAAGGCAGAAATGCGGACTACCCTCCTGCAGCGTGGGCTGGAGGGGACACAACTTGGAGGCCTGGGCTCACTTCTCCTGCCTCAGCTGTGCGGTATCTTCCTGACCCAGAGCCTCATTCTAGAAACCTACCGTTTGTCCAGACCTCCTGAAGCTCTCCTTTGATGGTCACCTGCTGTGAGTCAGCCCTGTGAGGTGATGCGGTCGCTCAAAGTCTCCGTGGCAAGAACGAGCCTGACACGGAGGCCTGTGTGGCCCTGAGTTTCTTTGTCCCGCACTGCCTTCTTTTGCTAAAATCCTGCTAATTCTACCTTCTATAAATGCCTCACTACGCTCTTGGGAGTTGGTTAGAAGCATGGCCCCAGAAGCCAAACTGCCAGGGTTCAAATCCTGGCTCTAACCTTTGCTGTGTGACCTGGGGCAAGATACTTAACCTCTCTGTGCCTCAGTTTTTACACCTGTAAAATGGCTTACTGACTTCCTTCCAAGGAGAACAGTGTAGAAGGGGAGGGGTCTGAGGGTGAGGAGAGTAACTTGACAGTGGAGAAGCCTGATAAACACCACCTCAGCTTGCAGTCAAGGTCAACATCAGCATGTGTTCCTGTGAAGAGTGAGTGCTTTTTACATGATGTGATGAAAATGGCATTTCACCTTGGGGTCTTCCTCCTCAAATTCTACAACTCCAGGCTCATCATGGGGAAAACATCAGAGAAATTCCAATAGAAGGACATTTTATAAAATACTTGACTATCAAGGTCATTTAAGAAAAGGAAGGTCTAAGAATCGATCAGAGCCAAGAGGTGCCTGAGGAAACACGACAACTAAATGCGATGTGGTGTCCTGGGTGGCATCCGGGACCAGGAAAAGGACATCAGGTAAAAACTACGGACATCCGAATAACGTACGGACCGTGGTTAACATCAGTTCATTCGTTGTAACAATGCTCCATATTAATGTCTGGTATCAATGATGGGGGTTTATGGGGGGGGGGTATGGGAACTCTGTATTATCTTCTCATTTTTTCTGTAAATCTGAAACTTCTTTTTTTTTATGTATTTATTTTATTTTGAGAGAGAGAGAGAGAGAGAGAGAGAGAGAGAGAGAGAGACAGAGAGTGAGCGGGGGAAGGGCAGAGAGAGAAGGAGACACAGAATCCAAAGCAGGCTCCAGGCTCTGAGCTGTCAGCACAGAGCCCGACGCGGGGCTCGACCCACGGACGGTGAGATCATGACCTGAGCCGACGTCGGACGCTTAGCCGACTGAGCCCCCCCAGGCGCCCCTGTCTGAAACTTCTAAAAACTAAAGCTTGTCTTTTTTTAAGGGGAATGATACTAGTTCCTACCTCCTAGGGTCATTGGGAGGATAAAATGAGTGAATGCACGGAAACTGCTCTGGACAGAACGTGGTGCATATTAGGCCTTCAGAACTCCTTGCAGTCGTTATTCCATTGGGGTGGGACACCCCAGCGCACACACAGGGGAGTTAGGGGGGCGGTCAGCAGCTCATGTGACGGCAGCCGAGGTTCCCTCCCTACTGCCGGGGAAACCATTCCTCCTGCGATTCTGCGAAGGCTGGCCTGGCGCCTCCGCGGCTGGCTGTGCTCACCCACCGTGTCCCAGTCAGCCTGTGTGTGCTCCCCGGGGGGCCCAGGACCGGGCAGAGGGGCGGAGGAGGCCGTGGGTGCGGTGGGTACGGCCCCCGTCTCAGAGCCGGCGCGTCTGGGGCGAGCCTGGCCCCATCCCAGCCAGCTGGTGACCTTGAGGAAATGAAGGCACTGGTCTGGGCCTCCACTTCCTCGCCCACAGAGCGGGGGTACGTGCCTCGGCCTCATACGGCCTGGCGATGGGGTGAGTCCTCAGTCCCAGGAATAGTTTCGGGCGGGACGCGGTGGGCTCAGCGTTTGGAAAAGCGCCCTGGGTTGGAACAATGCCCAGGACAGTCCCTCGGGCAGCACCCCTACCCCCAACCCTGCAGAACGACCTGTCTCCTGGCCTCCGGGTGGCTCCGCTCCTGCTCATGTGAGGCGAGATCGGGCTCGGGGCACAGGTGGACCCGGAACTCCTGGCCCCATAGGAGGCAGGTCAGGAGAGAGGAGGGACCTGATCGCCGGGAAAGGGGTGGGGCTGCCCCGGGGGAGGGGCAGAGTCGCCAGATGTTGCCCCTGTCTGGGCCTGGAGCCGGGCGGTGGGGGCGTGAAGGAGGGCTGCAGGGGGCGGGGAGCCCCATGTCCTGCCTCGGGACACTCGCAGCGCCGTCTGTCCTAGCCCGTCAGCCACGCCGCTGCAGCCCTGGGCTCGGGGCTTGAGTCCATTGGGTCACCTGGAGCCGACTCATCGCCTTGGAGGCCTTGGCCTTGACACCGGCCACAGAGCAAGCCCTGCTTCATGCTGACGCCTAGCCCGGGCCACACAGAGCCCTGACCCTGGTCTCTCATGGACCCACCACCGCAACCACAGCATCCAGACCCGAGCAGCCATGTTGGAGACGTCCTTCCAGGCCCCTCACTCCCCGGGGTTGAACTGTCGGGCCCGCGGTGTCAGTCCCGAACGTGGAGGCCATCCCCACGGCTCCAGGACCAGCTGGACACACGCTCTGTAAAACCTCAGCTGACCCTCGGGAGACATGGGCCCAGCACCACCCCTTGTGACCCTGGACATGCGCCACGCTCCTTGGCCTCAGTTTCCCTTTTGCCCTCTGCGGGATGAATGGACGACCTTGAGGACCTTCCCACTTCTGACAGATGGTGACTCGGGAAGACATGAAACATGACATGCTCCTGTGGGCGCGTTTCCAGACTTTTCCTGGCTCTCATTTTCCTAGTCTGAATCCTGTCCAGTCTGCTCCGCTGGGCTCAGGCTCACAGCGCAGTGCCTGGAAACAGCCCTCGGGGGACACGCAGACCTGGCCTCAAGACCCAGGGGGACCCCAGCCAGTTTCTTAGCCTCTCAGAGCCTCAGTCTGCTCATCTGTGGAATGGGGATCCTGAACGCTGGGGAATCTCATGCAGGTGATGGGCAGATTTTGGCACAGAGCCTAGCATGAACACAGAGTCGGTAAGAGTCAGAGCCAAACATTCCACCCTCGCATGGGGTGCCCGGGCTTTACTCAGGTCCAATGGCGACATAAGATCCCGTAACACCTTTTTCTTCCTTTTCGCAGTGGGGAAACTGAGGCCTAGAGAGGTCAAGCTCCTTGCTGACAGAGTGGGGTCAGCAAGATCCCATGGTCCACCCCCAAAGCCTGTCCCGCGGCACCCCATGGAAAAGCCATCACAACCATGGGCAGGGCGCCGCCTCTCTGAGCCTCAGTTTCCTCCGCGGTGAGCGAAGGGTGTGGGGCTGGTGGGACTTCCCCTCCAGCTCCCGAGGCTTCCCCGGCTCAGCTACTGAAGAGGACAGGAGCGTGCTGGGGTGAGAGGTTACGGCTGGATGGCAGGCCTCGAGAAACCTCTGGAATGCGGGTTTGAAAGTTTGGGGCCCGTTTTTGCTACACGGGCCTCCCCTTCTCCCCTCCTTTCTTTTCATGACTTTTCACCAACTGTTTCTTCCCTTAATCCAAACCATTGTTTTTCCAGGGTGAAATTTAAATCAAAACCACATGGTTTCCCCAATACACACACCCTTGCCAAATGGAAGCGGGTTCTGGGGAAACAATAGTGACCCTGTTGAAGGGGGACTCTGATCTCCCAGTGGGGATCACCAGGCAACGGGAAGACTTGGGGGGCTTTGCGTTGGCCTCACTGGAGTGGGCTTAGAAGTCTCCAGGCCCAAATGTGGCTCAGACCAGGGAGAGGGGATGGGCCGCAGTTCCCTCACTGGGAGGGCAAGAGTCCCTTTCCTGAGCCTGGCGTCTGTCTCATAGGTTATGGCCATAAGGGGTGGTGCCCAGCCCCTTGAGAACCAGGGGTGGGTGGGTTTACAAGGTCAGCCCAGCAGGACTTGGCCGTTAGGCGGACTTGGAGCAAGGCAGCGGTGGGGTCTAGTGGGTAAGACATCTGGATTGGGAGCCTGGTTTGGGTCTGACTCTCACTCGCTTGCTGTGTGACTCTGGACAAGCTCCTTAACTTCTCTGAGCTTCAGTTTCCTCATCCGTAAAGTGGAGCTTTGGCCAGACCTCTCTCTTCTCGGCTGTGGGGAGAACGAGACAGGCAAACTGCGGTCGGCACGAAGTAGCCGGAGCACCAGGCGTCTGCTGCTGCGGCGCAGCTCACAGAAGCAGCCCAGGAGTGAGTGGGGTCTCGGGGAGGAGGGAGGGAGGTGCCGGGCACCGCACCCCGGGACAGAAGCCAGAGAGCGGGAGGCAGGAGGGGCGCAGATGGCGAGGCAGGGAAATCTAGGCACAGGGTTGAGGAGGGTCACAGCGCTCTGAGTGGGGGGGCAGGCTGCTCTACTGCAGGGAGCTGAGCGAGTGGGAGGGGGGAGGGACCCCCGGGAGGGGAGAGGAGTCCTGGCCAACCCCCAGGGGCCCCCTCTCCAGGGGCTTCCCCAGGCCTGGCCTCTGCTTTGCATAGTCTAGCACCCCCAGGTGCGCCCATAGCTTGGAGCCCCAGGGGAAGGGCGAGGTCAGGAGAGCAGAGGGCAACCTCCCGCCGCCCCCCTCCCCCCCAGAGTTAGCCACCTGCCCCAGGCGTATGTCTACAGAAGGCCGGGACACCTGTGGGGTGAGCACACTCATACACGTAGGTCCCTGCGCCCGGGCACACAGACTGAGACAAACATGCAAATGTATGCGCACTAGACTCCTATGCAAAATACAGACCCAGACAGGCCGATGCGCACCGGGTCCAAGCCGCCTCCAGGAGGGGGTGCATGGGAACGCACACGCACTCGTGCAATCCGAGAGCCACGGAGGCCTCGTACGGCACAGAGAGAGCCCATCTCCCCAAAAGACACTCCCAAGGGCCGGGCATCGAGTCGGGCCCTGGACGCAAAACAGACACGGTCCCCACCCCTGGAACTTACATGCCAGTGAGAAAAAAAAAAATCAATAATGCTTGTTGAAATTCTTCTTCTTCTTCACATGGTCATGTGATTTTGTTCCTTTAATCCTCGCAAGGACCTTCTGGAGTGGGGGGTATCTGCCTGACAGGTGCGGGGGGTGGGGGCTGGAGGGATGGTCCCAGGGCTGACAAGCAGCGGCCTCTCCCTCGGAGGGCTGGCTTGGGACGGGGCTCTCTGCTTCCCCACAGCCACCTCCACACAGGCCACAGAGGCTCCGGGGACATACGCCACCTGGGGTGTGACCTGGGCCTGTAGAAAGGCCGGGCCCTGCTGCCATCACCTCCCCCGTGACGCGGGCCCAGCCACTGTCTTTCTGCTCCGTCTGCATCCACCGGGAGAAATTCTTCTGCCCGTCATGCAGACACGGATACAGAGTCTCTGAGATGACCGGTGGCCTTAGGAGGGGCAGAGCTGGGCACCGCGCACGGGGCCAAGGGCTCCCTCGGCCGGAGGGTCAGAGAGAGAGGCGAGCACTTCCGGCTCCCTCCCTCCCCAGACCCCTCAATCCAGCAGGCAAGGGAACCTCCCTGATCCTGGTTCCCGCTGCACACGGTGCTGGGCACAGGGCTGGGTTGAGTGGCGGACCTCAGCCCACTCCCAGGGCCAGCCGGCCCCGTGCGCTCCAGGCTCCGCCCCGAAAATCCAGCCGTGCCCAGCCTGTGGGCTCCCTACTGCTTCCCATGTTACCTAAGAGTCACCACCGAGCACCGCTGGGCTGAGAAAACCGCGCTCCTTGAGCGCCGGGGCACGAGGGGACACACATCTGGTCCTGCAAGTTCCGATCCCCCTTTCCCTGCAGCGGGGAGGTCCGGGGGCATCGTTCGTCCAGCCCCCTGGTAAGTGGTGTGTCACTTCTGGGGACCTCTGGGCAATCACCCCCTTGTGGTGGCGGCACCTCCCCACTAGCCACTCACAGTCTGTGCCGGAGTTGCTTGTCACCTGATCGACTGGAGGAACCTTACAAAATGCACATCCCTGGGCCCCATCCCAATCTGCCAAATCGTGGTCTCAGGGCTGGAGTCTTACAATCCGTATTTTTTCCCCCCAAAGCCCAGAGATCTAGAGACCTAGAGAACCCAGCACCAAGTACCGCTGGCCCAGGGCCCTGATGCCTGCCAGTCGTTATGTTTCTGACGCATTAATCAGAAGTATTAGTCTTATTTAATCCTGGGTCAACCCCCAAAGGATCTAGCAGGTGCTCAAGAAATGTTTGATAGTGACGCCATGGGCTGGCCAAGGTTGTGCAGCAGAGAGGTGCACCTGTTTTGCCCCTGGCCTGCTGTGTGACCTTGGGCAACCTACCGCCCTCTCTGGGCCTTGGCTCCGATGGTTTCTAAGGGCTGACGGTGAGCCACTGCTGGCCACCAAAGGCTGCGTAAACACTGGGAAGTGATCTTAGCCCCAGCCTGGGAAGGAGCTAGACCGATTTTCCAGGCATCTCTGGGGTTTCCCCAGGTTACCCTCTGAAAAACGGGCCTAGGCCATTGACTCACCCTGAACTAAACTGGGCACAGCCTGGACACAGAGGGTGTTATTCCACACCTAAGGGGAGTAACCTTGGCTGGTCCCTGAACACCAGTCTGGGCCCAAGGGCTGAGCTTGAGAGAAGTGAGGACCCCCCCCACCCCCTCCCCCGCCTCTCCCCCACCCCCATGGGGAGGCCGAGATGGTGGGCGAGGAGCAGGTGCTCAGTCCTCCGCTTCTTAGAATCCCTGAGAGGACCGGGTGGGTGAGCTCACTTACGGGAAAGGGGGATGGGGGCTCGCTCTTCTCACCTGGCCCTCCTGGGGGGGGCAGCAAGTGCGTCAGCAGCCCCGGGTCCTGGCTTGACTCCGGAAACGCCGCCCGGGGCTCAGTCACGAACCCAGGCGGGCGGGTGGGGGGGGGGGCAGCCGGAGCACTGAGGGGAGTCAGGTGACCTGCGAGCAAGCTTGGCTGGGGGCCTGGAGGCTGCACCGGGGTGTAGAGCGAGGTCAACTTCCCCCTTCCTTGGCTTGTACCCTGACACCCGGCTGGATGTCTCTTCAGCCGTCTGTCTGTCTGTCCTCTGTCCTCCGGCCCACAGTAGGCTCAGGACCCCTGCTGGCCCCCCCCCCCCCCCCCGTGCCTGTGACGCCTGAGTTCCCATCAACAGGCAGCCTCAGGTCAGAGTCCTGCGCGGGGTGGGGGTGCAGACCCCGGCCAGGGCCCGGTGGGGAGAGCCCTGTCTCCCCCAGCCCCCTCCCTTCCTCCCCCACTTCTCTGCAGCTATTTAAAGCAAGCGGTGGCCGTGGGAACCTTCTTCAGATGTGCGGTTTCATCTTCTTCAGCGCAGGGACAGGGCGTCTTCTCTCTCGGTCTGGTGACTCATCCCGAGTGAGAAAAGCCTTTTTGTTGCTTGACGCTCGCTTGAGGCTCTGTGGTCTGAGAACCTGGCCTGACGGGGCCTTCCCTCGCTGGGACTCCTGGAAGGGCTTGGAAGTGCTCGGAGCGGCCCTTTGGTCCCATCAGCAGACCCAGGGAGGCCAGGGGCTGAGGCATCGTGCCGGGGTCAGGGCCTGCCTGGCGGGGAGCGTGCCTATCTTCAAAACGCGTCGTGGCCGCTGCCTCCTCCAAGAAGGTGCCCCCGATTCCTCCAAGACCTCAGCCAATCTGCACCTGAGCGACTCAGTCCTCTGCCCTCAGTCTTCTTATCTGTGAAGTGGGGGCAGCGAGTCCCATTTTACAGATGAGGAAACTGAGGCACAGGGAGTCAAGTAACTCGTGCATTACCTCAGAGCTGGGGAGTGCAAAGTGAGATTCAAACCCAGGTGATGAGACCCCAGAGCGCGAGCCGTTCACCACTGTGCCAGCCTGGCCCAGGAGCGTGGCAAACGGTACCTGAGAAAGGTTTAGGTTCTAAGAACCATGAAGAGCGTGCTCCTCTGCCCAGAGCCTTGCACGTGCTGTTCCCTCTGCTTGGAGACTGAATCCATTCCACTTGCCTGACCATATTCTCCTCCAGCTTGAGACCTCAGCTGGAAGGTCACTTCCTCCCGGAACCTTCCAGGATTGCCTGGTAGGTGCCCTCACGGCGCACGGCACCTCTCCGCCTGCTTATCGTAACTGCCATTGGATCACGATCAGTGCAATTGTCTGCCCGGGTCCCTACCCAGACTGGGAGCGTCCCGAGTGTGGGCGTGGGTCCCCTTGCTGCATCCCCAGGGCGAGCGCAGCTCCTAGCACACGGTGGGTTCTCAAGGCTGTGGACTGGATAAGTGCCACCAAAGCGTCCAGCGGCTGGGCGGGGCGTGGAGGGCACTCATGGGGACAGTTTCCAGGAACTCCACTTTTCTCTCCTCCTACAGAAACCCCTTTGGTAACCTCTGGGGAAAGCAGTCCCTTAGACCTGCCGCTCCTAAGGTTTTGGGGGAGACAGGAGGGTCCCGGAGGAGTTTTGCAGGAAACCCAATTTCTCAGGACAGCGGGTGGCCACCCCTCCGCGGATATGGGCGTCCCACGTTGTTTGCTTATGGCCCTGGAGTGTCGTGGAGGTGAGAGGGAGGGACGGTGTCCTGTGCCGATGCGGTCCCATGGGGAAGGAGCACTCAGCTCTGTCCTGAGGTCACCAGGGTCGGGGCGAATGGTGCACATCAGAGGTGGGGCTGGGGTCCGAGAGAGGGTCCAGGGGGGAGTCTTGGGTCTCCAGGGTCTGAGGGGAGCTGGGCGCCCTGAGCGATGGAGCTGAGAGGGAGGCTGGGCGGCCCGGGTGAAGGTGATCTCCGGTGGGTGCATCGTTCACTGCCGCGAACACAGAAAGCTGGGGCCTCAGACGTGGACGGGGGAGCGGAGGCTGCACAGAACCCACGCCAGTGAGGTGGGGGGAGGGGCAGCCTGTCAGCCAAGGGGCCGCCTTTCTGTCCACGGAAAGGGCCGTAGCCGCAGCAGCCTCACCAGTGCAGTGACCAGGGGGTGTGACCGCACCAGCGACCCGCCAGGTAGGGACGGTGCAGAGCCCCAGAGTGGCCACGGCAGCAAGAGTAGCACAACTGACCACAGAAGCGAATGCTCCCCCTGGACCCCAGGTGCTCTACGTTGTGTGCGGATGCTGGGGCTTCGGCCACCGCGGTTCCCTCCTTCCTGGGGCTCTGGTGGCCTCTCGAGAGTCGGTACGGGCCCACGGAGGCATGGAGACCGTGGACACGAGGGAAAACCATGGCCGGGAAGCTGGAGGTGGCAGGAGGGAAGCCCGGGCCAGTGGTCAGGGTGGGGGAGAAGAGGCCTGTGGCTTGGGCACCAGCGTTGCCCCCCTCCTCCCTCTGCTCCTCCCGCTGCCTTGAGCGCAGATGAGAGCTCAGGGCCTCGGGAAGTCGGCAGACTGGCAAGTTGAGGGTCCAGGACCTGAAGCCCCAGCCACACTGGCTTGTCACTTGGCTGAGATCTTCCCCATCACTCGGATGCTCTTGGAAGAGTTGGGAGGAAGGGCGCACGCGCAGCGAGTGGCTGCAAAGAGAGGCAGGGTACGAGGTGTGGAGCTGGCGTGGAGCTGGCTGCCCCTGAGCGGGCCTCTCGTCTCTCCGGGCCTCGGTTTCTGCCATCTGTGAAGCTGGACACTTGGCCTCGTCCCAAGGACCCTCCTGGCTGGTGATTCTACAAGGGGATGGACCGCGTATGTGGCTGAAGGAGTAGGAGTGGGTGGCCAGGGAAGGCTGCTCCTTCCTCTCTGAGACCTCTGCAGCTCCATTACCCCAGATGCAGGCCAGAGATGTGGAGCAACTTGGCCAAGGTCACACAGCAACCTGGCCAAGGTCACACAGCAACTTGAGAGGGTGGGGGAGGGAAACTTCACTCGCCAGGGGGTAGAGAGAGTCCTGGGGGCTCAGGCATGTGGAGAGGAACAGGACACTGAACTGCTCAGACACAGGAAGAGCAGTCCTCACCCAGGCCACAGCTGCCTACCTCATGGGGAAAGCCACAGATTCACTGAAAACCCAGGCCCCTGCCCTGTCCATTTCCGGCTCCCTGTGCTGGCCTCAGAATCGTAGGTGGCTGCCCACCGTACAGAAGGGAAGGCTGAGGCCAGCAAGGGCAAAGGACTTGTCCGAGCACCACCCCCCCTCACCCCGCCAAAGACCATGTCAGAGCAGGGACTAGAATCGAGGTATCTTTTGTGATTCCCTGCCCTGGTCCACCCCGACCACCACCACCACCACCACCACTACCACCACAGCCAAAACTAAAGATTTATCAAGGGCCCCAGGAGTTAGCCCTGGTCCATCTGGGGCTGCTCAGATATGTGCCCAGCTGGGTCCGATTCCTTCACTGCAACCTCACCCTCGCCCTAGGGCAGCCTCCGGGAAAGCCCTGGAAAGTTCCAGGCCGGAGCTGAGCACCAAAGCTCAGCCAGGCCTTCGCAAGGCCAGCAGCTGCCTTCTGAGAGCACCCTAAGGAGGACTCATCCGCAGTTTTCCCTTGACGTTCGCAGAGCCAGAGTTTCTCGTCCCTGAGCTTCCGGCCTCACACCAGCCCGTGGACAGACAAGAAGCCAGAGGCAGCTGCTTGGCCCAAACAGCTCCTCTCCTCTTCGGCACTGCATTCAGGGGGCTGCGTTCTTTAGAGGCAGAAATGCTTCAGAGAAAGTGCCCTGTGAATCCCAGAAGGGAAGTTTGCAAAGGATTCTGAGGCAGTGGGAGGCTGGGGGTCGGTAGAGATGAGAGACCCATCCAAGGTCGCAGAGTGAGTTTGGGCCAAGCCGGTAGGGGAGAGCCATCTGCGGTCCCCGACCCAGCACGTGGCTCTGATCGGAGCGCTGAGCTGACCCGAGGCCGGGCTGGTGCGGGACCCCGGGGAGGCCCATGCAGGCAAGGCTAGGAGCCTCCATCCACACTTCGGAAGCCCGTCAGGTTCAGAGCACCGCACCCCCCCAACCATGCCAGGAAAATCCCAAAGTCAGACAGTCGTGGGAATGAAAGGCCCCCTCCCCTCCCACGTACACACCTTCTGCCTTTTGGCATAAGACTGGGCTGACCTGTGGCCCTGGCCCGATTCTAGTCCGGCTCAGACAAAAAATCTCCCCTGTGGTTTGGAATAGACCGTGGCCATCACTTCCTGGGCCCAACGGGAGGTGAGGGTCAGGCAGGGGACTGGAAAAGGGGTGACCCCACCATCAGGCTCACAGAGACACGAGTGGGAGGCATTGGCATGAGAGTCTGCCCACTGAGGCTCTAATCCTGGCCGGGCCACAGACTCACCGTGTGACTTCCAGTAAATTCCTCTCCTCTCTGCTCATCTAGAATGAATGTTGCCTCACGGCTCTTCCTGTCAGGGCAACTGCGGCTTTGAGTACTTTACTCTCTTAGCAAATAGAAGGGACAGAAGGGAGACTGAGGCCGTAGGCGTTGGGAAGGAGTGGGACTTTGAGCCACAGAGATCTAAGATCAAATTCTGGCTCTGCTGGGTGCTTGCTGTGTGGTCTTGGGCAAGTGACTTGGCCTCTCTGAGCCCCCTTCTCTGCACCAGTAACACTAATAATCACATGATTTAAGCCCTTCCTCTCTGCCACTTTCCCAAGCCATCCCTCGCAGACAACCCCAACCACCGGTGGAGAAGGGGATCTTACTACCCCTTGTGGGAGATAAGGGAACAAATCTTGGGGGGCTGGGATCTGAACCCCGACTGTCTGAGTCCAAATTCCATGGTCCTTAGTGCCCGCTACACAAAAGGGGGGTCGTTGCGAAGATTAAGGGAGAGAATTTAAGCAAAGTGTAGCACTCGCTGTGCTTAGCGATGGAAGTTACTATCATCGGATTATTTCTGTTCTTCATTTCGCTCTGCTTTCCTGCTCTGACCCTGCTTCCTAAGATCAAGCGAGCGTCTGTTGCTCCTCTGCGGAACGCCCGCCTGCCCCCGATCTGGGAAACTCGCGCTGCCCTCTCTGCCCGCCAGCCCACGGCGCTGTGCCCCTCATTGGCGAGGGGTCTGGGGAGGCCGGACGGAGGACAGGCCCCCTGCCCCAGGCCACGCAGCAGCTCTCAGCCCACAGGGCCCCCAGCGCCCTTCTTACGACACTATCTGTCGCTGCCTCCCAACACGGTGTAGTTGTGGGGCTGGGGACTGCTGGCGAGACTCGGTGCTTGGTCACTTCTCCGACAGGCTTTGTTGGCAAGTGGAGAGGTTGGTTGCATAGAAGAGACTCTCTAGAATATCTGTCCCCAGGGCCCAAAAGTCCGCCATCAGCCAGCCATCCTTTGGGGTCAAGGACACCCAGGGGCGCACTGGATACATAAGCGGGTGTGGGGAACGGGGCGGGAAGAGTCCAAGGCAGCATTGCGGAGGACCCCCTAGCCAGGTGGGTTCGCACCTCACCTATCTGCTGAGTCCTTGACGCACCCCTCGGCTCTATGTTGAGTGCCGGGGTTTGAAATTTAGACAGAAAAAATTAAGGTTTTGTCCCCCCACCCCCAGATTCTTCCCAGTACCGGCTCCCTCGGCTGCTTTGTTTGCTTGTCCGTTCATTTGTCCAGGCAGCAAGCATTTATTGAGCACCTGCTGGCTGCTGGGACCCATGAGCCCACCTGAATGCTGGCACATCACCCAGCTGAGCCTGCCTCATGTGTGTCCCCTGCTCTGCCCCCCTCTCCTCGACTCTCCTGTTCCACCTTCATCAGGCTGGGGGTGGGGGAGCCGGGGTGGAACTCGGAGGGTCGCGGTTGTCACCAAGGGGAGACTGGCTGGTGGTCTCCAGCTGTGAAGTCGGCTTTGGTTTTTCGGTTGAGAATCACACCCACACTTGCAACCTGTGGGAAGGAAGGTGACTGGGGCCAGATTCTGTGTTTTCTGGAAACACCACAGGGTGGTGGAAGGTTTTCCAGGCCCTAACCTCAAGCCAAACAGGCAAGATTTTAATCACTGAACGGTCATCAGGTGTCTCCCATGACCTGGATCCGGCCTTACAACTTGAGGACGCAAGGAAGAGAAATGTCCCCAGCACAGAGGTCCCTGCCACCTGCAGAGAGCACAGCAGAACCTTCGTTGAAAGCTGACCCTGTGTCTAACACTTTCCATGCATTTGCCATTTAGTTCTCAAGCCTGTCCCGTGAGAACAGGTGTGATGCCCACTTAACAGATGGGAGAGGCAAGGCTCAGAGCTGTCAAGGGACACACTATGGCCACACAGCCAGTAACTCAGATCTGCCCCCTCCAAAGCTCAATTTCTGAACTGCGAAGCCACAAAGCCCTGTGATCCTGGTGCCCACCGTATCCCACACCTGCAGTGCCTCAGGAGCACTGCATGGCCTGGCAGTGCCTGGTGATAAGCCAAGAGGAGGAGCCTGTGGACCAGGAGGACCACGTGCAGCCCTCGCTCAGGAAATGTCTGTGGACAGACGATCCTATTTTCGTAAAAACAGAATTGTGGCTAAATGTGGACGAAATGGATACTGGAAAAGACAGAAAGAAAGAAAGAAAGAAAGAAGGAAGGAAGGAAGGAAGGAAAGAAGGAAATAAAGAAAGAAAGAAAGAAAGAAAGAAAGAAAGAAAGAAAGAAAGAAAAAGAAGGAAGGAAGGAAGGAAGGAAGGAAGGAAGGAAGGAAGAAAAACAATAAAAGGGAAATCAGATACTTATCCCAGAGCTGTCCACCCAACCTTTAGCTCAGGGGGTTTTGGGGATGGGTGGTCCGACATGGCTGTGGTTGACAGGACAGGTTTCCCAGTGAGTGGCCATTTGGCTCCAGACACAAGAGGTCACAAGGACCAGCAGCCCTGGCGGCCTCCAGAGTTCTCTCTCGGGGCCAAAAGACACCACCTTGAGCATCCGGGGCACAGGTAGTTGGGGGAGACATAGTAGCTTTGGGGGGCTTGTGGTCAGGGATGAGGACCGTGGGGTCAGGCAGACCTGGGGGGCCCAGCTCCCCCTTTAACTCAGAGTACGACCTGGAACAAGCCATTGGCCCTTCGAGCCTCAGTTTCCTCATCTGCAAAGCAGGGCTCTCGAGGGCTGTTATGAGGACCACATGAGCTCATGCACAGAGAGGATCTTGCAGTCCCTGACGCGTAGTAGGGAGGCGCTCACACAACGGCAGCTCTTACTCCTTGGTCCCAGTGGCCTTTGGGCTAAGCCCTGGCCCAGGTTGGGAATTGGCTGGGGGGCAATTGGGGCTAAACCCTTTGCTAAAGGTAAAGAATCTGAGGCTCAGGGAGGGGAGGAGGTAAAGACAGGATGGGACCTCCACCCTCTACCACACCCAACTGCCTCTTCCAAGGCTCAGTGCACCTACACGGACAGTGTGGGGCTCGGCTCCTCCAGGAGATCTGAGATCTGTGTCAGTGCTCCTCACATGTGGTCTGAACACCTTCCCTGTGATGGGTAGCTCCCCTCCCCGCCCCACCCCCTCCTCCAGCCCTGCCCAGGCTGGGTTTGGGATCCGAGGACCAACAAAGTTCTCCTTCCTCTCCTTCTGAGTCAGCCCCACCGCACCACGCAGGTGACTCAGAGGAGACAAAGCCCCAAACCACACCCCATCTATCCCTGGAGAGGGGAGCTTCACCCCAGGGCCGGGTTTCCCAGAGGCTGCCCTGCCCTGCCCCACCCACGCCTCTCGTGCTCCCTAGGAAGAAGGGGCTGGAGGGTGGAGGAATGGAGGGATGGAGAAAGGAGGAAAAGGAGCAGGAGGGGGCTGGGCACCGGGCCAGGCCGACTGTTCCAGACCTGTCTCCACTACAGCGCCAGCCAGAAAGTCTAGTGTGGAAATAGCGAGACATCCGGGGCCCCCATTATTCACATTTGTTCAGCTGCTCCGTTGTCCAACAAACATTTGTGAAGCATCCAGTCTGTGCGCGGGGCTGGGCCCTGGGGTCTGAGATGAGTCAGACCCAGCGCTTGCTCCCCGGGGGTCCCAGGCTGCTGGAGGAGACAGACGTGGAAACAAATCATTAAAGACATGAATGAAACTCTTTGAGATAAAAATACACGGGATCTGTGAACACAGAGGGGCCACTGAGATGATAAACTTAGTGTTTTACGCAAATTTAACTGGAGGGAGAACTCATGTACCAGCCCCCAGGGGGTGGGAGGCCAGGGTGGGGGCTGAGATCTTGAGGGATACGGAAGGCCCCGCCCACTGCGAAGGATCTTCCCTCCTCCTGCCGCCCCGCATTCTGCTGCCCTTCTGGGAAGTGTGACCCCTCTAAACTTCGGGACCAGGGAAAGAAGGCGTCTTCCAGAATGCAGGAATCGGATTCAGATTCAAAGATTCCATTTCTTAGGCCTTGATCTGCAACCCACTTACTCCCTGGTCCTATGCACGTTACTCATCTGCTCAGCCTCAGTTTTCTCATCTGCCAAGTGGGGCCCTGGATTGGAATAGAATTCTAATAGCTGGTACTTGCTGAATATTTGCTGTGTGCCAGGCATTGGGCCAAATGCTTTGCATACGTTACCTTGTTCAGTCCTTACATCCACCCTGTGAGGTAAATACTATTTATAGAAGAAATCTCTTATCCAATGAGAGCAAAGCCAGTGGTTGGTTAATAGAAAAAATATTTAAAGCAGGATATCTTAGGATACATAAAATAAGCATTTATCGAACGTAACACGTGTGCGTGTACATTTATTAGACGATCTTTTGATGCAGGGCCAAGCCTCTTTGAGACCGAGGCCTCTGGCCAAAGTCCTACCTTGTTTTTCTTGCATAAAGCAAACCTAGACAGCAGGTCCTGACTCCCCTCTGGGTTTCTTTAAAGCAGGGGGAGACCTTAGAGATGCTTGTGAAGCGATTGGGAAGCAGAAGATTTCTGGATTTTTAATAACTCTACCCCAGTTTTTAATTTCCACCTGATTCAACCAAAGGCTTTGGTGGATTTTAACAACTGGATTCCCGTCTTTTATAGTTTGTCTTGCCCACACTTAATTCAGCAGCACTTCTTTTTTCCTTTTTGGACAACTCTCTTTTATTGGATCGTTCCCAAGGCTTTTTCTTAGTTTCCAGAGACACGAGAGATCTCTGCCCGGCTCTCATTCAAGTCCTGCTCGATGGCTTAGCGATCTCAGCTGGCAGCTCCAGGTTTGGGGAAAGACCTTCGCGAGCCCGCACGCACAAGCCCCTTGATGGTGCCCAGCCTGGAACATTCAGAACGCCGTGCCATCCACGAATCGGCCTTTCAAAGGAAAGGAGAATGTTTCTAAATTTAGAGAAAACGTTGACTGGAGGCCAGTTCAGGCAGTCTGTACTGTTTTGTCCCCATCTTACAGGTAAGGAAACTAAGGCACATGAAGTCACTTCCCCTAGCTTGGCAGAGCTAGGATGTGAACCCAGTCCTGTCGTCTGGCTCCACGTTCTTTATCCCTACGTTCTGCTGCCTCTTTAACACTCTGAGTCCCTGGTTTCCCTGCCGGAACGACGAAACGGTGTTATAACATCCCACGTGGGATTTGAGGCTCATTTAAAAAATTCACACACGGCGCACATCCAAGGGTGGTGGCACTGCTCTCAGGGTAGGGTCGTGGCTCCCTCAGGTCTGTGTCCCCACGCCCAGGGCTTATGAGTGTCTGTGGAGTTGGATGGGAGTGGTTAGGTTGCCTTGAATCTTTCCGTAAGTGTCCGAGTACCCGCTCCAAGCAGGCACTGGCCCGGGTGCTGGGATATAACAGGGAAGAGACACAGACGTGATTGCTGCCTTCACTGAGCTCCGTGCCTGGTGGGATCCTTCCAGAGTCTCTCACATCCAAGCCTCCTCTGGCTCAGACTCCCCCTGGGCCGGCGGAGGGGGGTGGGGTGGGGGGGACACGGGACAGCAAATATACAAAGAATGCAGATTTGGGGGGCAGAGAGATCTGAGTCCAATTCTGGTTCTGCCACTACACTGACTGTGTGACTTTGGGCCAATGGCGACCTCGCTGAGCCTCAGTGGGAATGATAACCTCTCATTACAGGCTCTCCGTGAGCAGACACCCCCACGTGCCTGGCACACAGTAGGGCCAGGAAGGAGAGGCTCCCGGGAGCCTTGGGGATGAGCAGGCCCACTGGCGGGAAGGCGTTCAGCTGCGGTCAGGACACCAGGCGGGCAGCCCCGAGCAGCTTCCGACAGTTAGTGGCTGCGGGGAGGGACACGGTGAATGGGGGCAATGAAAAGAGGCCAGACGCTGTCCAGGCCACAGCACGCAAGGGGCGCTTCACTCAGCTGCCTCCCAGGCTCAGAAAGGGGAAGGCGGCCCAGACCGGGAAGTGGTCGACTTCTGATGACCACCTCACGGGGACCGCGCCAGCCCAAGCAGGAAGTGGTCGGCCCCTTCCCGCCCCCCATGCTAAGCCAGGCCCCGCCTGAGCTCACACTGGGAAACAGCTGGGCCGAAAGTCCCTTTCTCTGGTCTGCTCTGGGAGCAACGCTTTATTCTTAGAAACCCAGCTCTGGCTGGGGCCCCCCGCTTTGTGGCTGGGGGTCCGCAGCCCTGGGATCTCATCCCCAGCTCTGCAACTTCCCTGGACGGAGGCCCTTGCCAAATTGCTTCCCTGTCTGGACCTGTTCCCCGTCTGTCATACGGGGAGATAATCCCCCACCTGCTACCTCAGAAAGATCATGAAAATTGAGTCCTGAAAGGTCAGAGCTGGAAAGTCCCAAAGGGCTCGTCTGGTCCGATGTCTTCTCCTAGATGAGGAGACTGCGGCCCGACAGGGAAGGAGATCGCTCACATGAGCAATCACAAGGGATCTCATGTAGCAGCGGCGTTTGAGATTTGGGGGAGAGCACTGGACTGAGAGTCTTCTTTGCAGTGGGACCTTGGTCAAGTCAACAGCCTTTCTGAGCCTTTTTCTGCAACATGAGGCCAGGCCTTGTCTCCCAGGTTTCCTGTGGGCTCCCCTACAATGATGCCTATGGGGGTGTCTTGTAAACGGTGCCGTGCTTGACCGTGGAGCCGGACCGGAATGCACGCCTCATAGGCCCTGCCCCTTGCTGTCCCCCTATCCAAGACTCCACGTACAGGGTGCGGCATAGGGCTTCTCATGCTTTTCTCCAACCTCTCGGGTGAGAGGTGACAAATCTCTTTTCCTTGATTCCACTGAGTCACTGCAGGCTGTGCTTCTGGAGGTGCTAGGTGTGAAGAGGTACCCTCACCCGCATCAGTAGCCAGAGATGCTTATCACCACTGCCACCCACCCCATCGCTGGTTTTACCCTCCGACTCCACTTTTCCTGCAGGCTCCCCAGGACCCCAGGGCCCAAACAGTCTTGGTGGTGCGGGCTGGAGGGGTGAAGAGGTTGGACCAGCCCCTCTACGCCAGGCCTCCCTGAGGCCGCCTGGCACAGGCCACCCAGGCCTTGCTTGGGCTCCAGGGGTGAGGGCCTCAGAACAAGGAGCCCTGGATGGTGGAGCTGGCAGAGAAGTTAGAGATTAGCCCATCCAGGGGGCAGAACTGGGGTCCACAGGTCTGAAGAAGAGCTGGAAACCCCCAGACCACATACAGACTTGTGGTTATGTGTGATGTGTGTAGTTGTGTGCCTGTGCGGTTGTGCATATGTGTGACTGTGTGTGTGAGTGTCTACGTTTCCTGAGGTGGAGTGTCCAGATTTTGTTAAATTTTCAAAGCAAAACTTAGAAGTTCAGCACCAATGTGCTTTCTCCATTTTCCCATTTTACAAATGGAGAAACTGAGGCACAGAGCGATGAAGTGACCCATAGCCCTTATAGTCAGGATGAGGTAGGGTAGTTGGTGCTCCAATTATGATCTCCATTTTTTTGTTTTTTAGCTTAAAAATTTTCCCTGGGAAGTTCAAAGGAAATCTCCATCCCATCCCCCTGTCCCAGGAGTTTGAGGGTGTCTGGGGGAGACTGGGCTTCATCCAGGGAAGAGGAAGGTTAGGCTAGGTCCCTGCACCAGTCCCCAGAGCTCCTACCATGGCCATGACCACTCCCAGCACCACCAGCAACGTGCGATCTGCCTTACAGGCTGGACCCGTCCGTCCACCTGTCCGTCCACCTTTTGGTTCCACCAGAGTAAAAGTTGGGATGCCCGGCTCAGGTCGCATCTGGAACCCTGCAGGGCTGGCCCAAGGGTGGGATGAAAACCAGCCTCTGGTTCTAAGGTGGGTAGGGCCTTCTGAACTGAAAATGAACTCAACAGACCTGATCCTCATATAAGATCCCCTTAAAGATCGATAGGACAGGTAAACCCTTACCCAGTTGAGATTGGGAAAATGCATGCATTGTTCCTTCCATTTCCACAAATATGTATTTATTATGATTTTAGCTGACATCTCTCCAGTACTGATGGAACACCGTTCTAAGTACTTTGGAGACACGAACTAATCCCAGCCCTTGCAGCAACCCTGAGACTGGTCATTTTATTTTCCCCATCTTATAGTTGGGGAAACAAAAGCACAGAAATCAAATAACTTGTCCCAGGTCACACACTAAGTGGCTAGGTCAACATTAGAACCCATAGCCTAGTAAATGGCTAGACTGGAACCCATTACATGAGACCGTCAGATTGGAGGAATATGGCGGAGCCCCATGTAAACCCCAGATGCAGGTTTGTGATCTCTTTGAAGGCATGGGCTATATCATTCCCACAGCTGTGTTCTCAGGGCCTAGCACCAGGCCTGGTACACAGAAGGGGCTCAATAAGTGTTGGCTGAGTAAATGAACCCGTTGATTACACTGGCCTGAGCCACACTTGAAGACAATCATTGAAGCGATAGTTCTTCTTCCAGCCAACAGGGGGCAGCACGTATAATAAGGTGAGACCTCGTCTAGCAGCCAGGAAGAAGGAATTAGGAGAAAAAGGAGGAAATACTTTGTGGCAGGCATGCACGGTTATCGGCATGCACGGTTATTGATTAAAAACGACTTGAAATAAGCCCTGGGTCCCACCATGATAAGATACCGTGACCGGTGTTCTTAATCTGACAACTAGAGAGATGGAGATCCAGAGGTGGGGAGGTTCTTGCCCGGGCTCACACAAGTGAGTAGCAGAGCCAGGCGTGGGATCCAGGTGTCCTGGGCTCTTTCCTCCCCAGAGTGGTATAAATAGCTGAAAGGTTAGAATAGGGACCAGACCTCGCCTTGTCTGCCAGGACAAGGTGGGCCCTGAAATGGCAGATGTTACAAGCTACCCTTTGCGCACATAGCCAGGTTGCCCCCTGGTGGCTATAACTGGCAGGAACCCAGAAGCATCGTCAAGAGTTTGTCAATGTATCAGTCAGCCAATAGGATGCATTGCTTCCTTACTAGTCCAAGTTTGGCCTCTGGCTGTTGGAAAGACAAAGGACCACGAGAATCAGATTCCAGTCCCTCCCAGGACTTGCCATCCAATGGATGAGGCAGGCTGGCCCCTGGCTCGGGACAGAGAGCAGGTGCGCCTGAACCCCAAGGATCACGGCCAGTGGCCACCCTGTCCATCTGCCCCGTGTTCGGCTCTGTGGATGCCCTATGTCTCTTTCCCTGTTGACTGTTAAGAAACCGGGGCTCAGAAACAAGTCATCATTTTGCTCAAAGGCACATAGTTAGGAAATAGAGGAGCTGGGAACTGACCCCCAGCCTAGCAGACTCCACGATCTAGGGCTTGTTCAACCACCCCGTGTAATCATTGCTGCAGCTCTGAGCGAGTACCGTCAGCTTGGACTGGAGGGTCCTGGAAGGCTGTGGGGGAGGGGGCTGCACCATCTCAAAGGCCAAGCCAGCTCCTTAAGGTGCCATCACCCATTGACGATAATGACAGAGGCCACCGAAGCCAATACCATCGATTCAAGTCTTCAGTGCTGCACGCAGCGGTTTATGTACTTTGCATGAGTCCTTTATTTGTTCATCCACTTAGCAAATAGTTATCAAGCATCTCCTCCGCTCCTATGTTTTAGGTGTGGGGCTCACAACAGTGAACAAAACAGTTTCCTGCCTTCCTGAAACTTGTATTCTGGACAAAGGAGATAGATAATGAGCCGAATAATTCACATACGAGCGTGCCGAGTGGTGATAACTTTTGGAGAAAAAGTAGGAAAGAAGGATGGAGAGAGGGTTTTTTGGTGGGGGGCGGGTAGTGTTTTAAGCAGTGTGGTCTGAGAAGGTTCCCCTGAGATGACACTGAGCAGAAACCTGAAGGAGAAGGAAGTGAGCCACGTGGGTGTCTGAGGGAAGAGTGTTCCAGGCAGAGGGAACAGAGAGTGCAAAGGCTCTAAGGCAACTGTCTCATTGATTCTTCACAGTCAATGTTGAGTTAGAACCACCGTTGTCCCCATTTCATAGATCCTCCAGGTTGGGCACTTTCCATGTCTGGTAGGGAAGAGGCAAGGCAGATGGAGAAACTGAGGCCCAGGAAGGGCATGCCCAAATTCACCAATAGAGCCCCTAAGGGGCCCTCCTTCTTAGAGGGGCTTGTACCTCAAACCACTGCCAGGGAGGGTGGCGGAGGAATATCGGTGACTAATCTTAGCCTGACCAGCCACTGCCCGGGAACCAGAGGTCAGTCTGTGGTTGGGGTCAGAGGTCAGCCTTGGTCTAAGGGTTGTGGTTGGACCAGAGGTCATTCTGTGGCTGGGATCAAAAGTCAGTCTGTGGCCAGGTCAAGAGTCAGTATACGGTTTGGTTCAGGGGTCAGCCTGGTCTGTGACCAGAAACAGCAAGCAGCCTGTATTCATATCAGGACGCTGCCCATTATTAGGGTCAAAGACCAGATGGGCTGAGCCAAGGTCAGAGCTTAGTCATGCCCAGAGCTGGGGGTGTATGTCTTTGCAATAAACGCTGCCAACGCAGCTGCCTCAGGCCCAAGTCTGACCTCAGAGCCAGGCCAGGGCAAATCATCAGGTGCTCTAACCACTGAGCCTCAGCCACGTGTGAGCGGGTGGGCAGGGCACGGACGACATCGGCCACAGCTGCACACACGCTGTGGGCTCAGTAGCCGTGAACTGCCCACCGGTTTTCTCATGTGACTCCCACAGCAATCCTGGAAAGGGCATTCTGCCCACTTTACAGATAAGGAGACTGAGGTCTAGAGAAGTAACCTAGGCCAAATAAACTAATCAGCAAACAAACGGGCCTCTCTAGAGTCTCAAACTAAGTCAGACAATAAAGACCAGAATCCAAGAGCCCCTCATTCCTACTTGAGGCTCTTGTTTTCCTTTTCATGCGTGGCCGCCTCCCCACAGGGCTGAGCAGAGTGCAGGGCAGAGGGGACAAACGAGTTCGTTCCCTCCACCCGCCATGTCAGCCTTAAAAAGTCTAGGCAGCCCAACCCAAAGCTCCCCATTTTTCCAACAGCCTGGGGGACTGAGTTGATCTAACACCCACCTATTCCCATTCAGCAGATGTAGAAACTGAGCCCAGCGGGGGCCAGGGTTGCCCAATGTCATGCTAACGGTGAGGCTACAGCAAGAACCAGAACACAAGTCGCCTGGTCTGAGCCTAGAGATGGGCCCCCGCCTGCTCAGTCACTGCCTGGGGGAGAGAGGTTCGAGGGAGCCAAGGCCTGTGGGAGGCGGCTGGGTGCAAAAGGGGAAACAAAAGCCTCAAGTAGGAACCAGGGGCTGTTGGTTCTGGTCTTTATTGACTGACTCAGTTTGAGACTCCAGAGAGGCCTGTTTGTTCGCTGATTAGTTTATTCAACAAATGCCTTCCTAGGTAACGTCTCTAGACCTCAGTCTCCTCATCTGTAAAGTGGGCAGAATGCCCTTTCCAGGACTGCTGTGGGAGTCACATGAGAAAACCGGTGGGCAACTCATGGTCACTGAGCCCACAGCGTGTGTGCGGCTGTGGCCGATGCCATCCGTGCCCTGCCCACCCGCGTGCACTCGCCTTTCTCCACACATGCCAACTGGGCACGTTCCGGCCGTGGCACCTGCAACGCCCACCTGACAGCTCTCCCTGGCCACCGGTGTGGGCCGAGCCCGAGTGCCCAGGACTTAGCACGTCCCAGGAAGGGGCGCTCAACCAGGGACTGGCGGGAGCTGGGGAATAACCCTGGAATGATCTGGTGGACCAGCTGGATGGATCCGAGTTAGTGCCTGTCCCCGTCCCGCGGCAGTAACTTGCTCGATGTCACACTCCTTGCACTTGTCGCCCTCTCACTTCCCCAATGCCCCGCAGGAGCTCCTTGGAGTCACGGCTCAAATGAACGACCCGCAACTCACGCCCTAGCATTAGAGTTGCTTTTGGATGGGCCCAGCCCAAGGCACCAGTACATCATATGCGCCGTCTCGTTCAGTCTTTGCACCGACCCCGGGAGGTGGCTCTAGCGGCCCCATTGCACAGAACCGAGGTTCGGGATGTTGAGGACCCTTGTCAAGGGTCACACAGCGAGTAAATGGCAGATCCAGCACCCTTCCCAGGACTGTCTCCAGAGCCAACACCCCCGACTATGACGTTATGCAGCGCCCCCCCGCCCCCCCCCCCCGCACCGGGACCTCCCTGACAGTGGAAGGAGAAGCCAGGACTGAGTGTGGAAGGAGGTAAGTGCTGGTGGGGAAAAATGATGCACTCCAGGCAGAAGGAAGAGCATGTATGACGGCTCAGAGGCACACGAGTGGATGGCATGATACCGAATGCCAAAAAGCCACGGGGCCGCGTGCGACGGGACGCATTCAGGGAACCGTGGGAACCTTTGCTGCAGTGATGGGCCCTGCGTGGCAGGCAGTGGCCTGGGGGCCACTGGGCTCAGGAGGCACCGGAAGGCCAGCAGAGACTTGAGTCAGGAGCATGACGTGGTCAGATGGGGTGGCCCCGGTGGCAATGTGGAGGGGACAGTGCTGGATGCATAGGACAGGCTCAACACCTATGTGCTAAGTCTCAACTATTAATCCTTTATTTTATGATTTGAGCCTTCGCGTATTGTCCCGAAAGCCTTTACCCCCCACTGCCATGAACAAGTTTCCTTTTCTAGAAAGTTCAGATTCTGGGCGCCTGGGTGGCTCAGTTGGTTGGGTGTCCAACTCTTGATTTTAGCTCGGGTCGTGATCCCAGGGTCATGGAATTAAAGCCGGCCTGGGGCTCCCTGCTGAGCACGGAGCTTGTTTAAGATTCTGTCCCTCCCTCTCCCTGCACCTCTTCCCTGCTTGCTTGAACTCTGTCTCTCAAAGACAAATAAACTTTAAAAAAAATGAACATTAAAAATTTTGTTCTTTCTCCTGTATAGCTTTATTTTTTTTAATGTTTTATTTATTTTTGAGAGAGAGAGAGAGAGACATCGTGAGCAGGGGAGGGGCAGAGAGAGAGGGAGACACGGAATCTGAAACAGGCTCCAGGCTCTGAGCCATCAGCACAGAGCCCGATGCGGGGCTCAAATCCAGTAACCGTGAGATCACGACCCGAGCCGAAGTCAGACGCTTAACCGACTGAGCCCCCCAGGCGCCCCTCTCCTGTATAGCTTTAAATCATCTGAAATTTATGTTGATGTTTGGTGTGAGGCAGGGATCTCATCTGACATCTTCAATCTGGGTAACCAGTTGACCTAGAACCATTTCTTTAACGACTAGGTCGCTCTGCGAACGCTGATTTCTGCCATGTGTGATGTCCCGTGTATAAGTGGATATATTTATGGGCTCTCTCTTTCGCCATCTAAACACTCTCCCTTAATTACTATAGCTTTACAATAAGTCGTGCTCTCTGAAAAGACAAGTTCTTTATTCTTCCAAGTTGTGCTGGTGTATTAGTTTCCTCTTGCCGATGTAACAAGTTACTATAAACATGGTGGCTGCAAAGAACACAATTTTCTCCTCCTACGGTTCTGGAGGTCACAAGTCTGAAATCGGTTTCGTTGGGCCAAAGCCAAGATGTCAGCCAGGCTACATTCCTTCCTGGAGGTTCTGAAGGAGAATCCATGTCCTTGGCTCTTTTGGTCACCTGTGATCCTTGACTTAGAACATGTTCATCTTCAACGCGCATCCTCCTCCATTCAACGCGCACCACCCCTCTCCCGCTCTGGGCCTCTGTAACCGGAAAACAGGTTCTCTGCTTCCCAAATACAAAGGTGAGACAGGCATAGGGTTCAGGTTATAGATATTCCCATTCAAAGAGGGAGAAAATGAAAGGGAAAAAAAAAGCAGTCACCGGTCAAGAGCAATTTCAAAATCCAACAGGGCAAACCCCACTGTGTTTCAGGGCCTGGGAAAAGCCGTCCATGGTTTGCAGGTGGGCACTCCGCATGCAAAACAACATCACTGCAAAACTGCCGACCTTACCTCACGCCATACATAAACGTAAACTCAAAATGAATTATACACCTAAACCAGCATTATATTAAGTGAAAAGGCTGGACACGGAAGGGCACGTAGTGTATGATTCAACATATATGAAATTCTAGAAAAATCCAAGCTACAGTGACAGAAAGCAGATCGATGGTTGCCAACGGCCAGGGGGTGGGAGGAAGGCTCTGCCTGACCACAAAGAGTGTGAGGCACGTTTTGGTGGGTGATGGAATATTCTGTATCTTCATTGCAGTGGTGGTTTACAACTGTGGAAAGAAGTAAAGAGGGAAAGAAAGACGGGAACAAGGGAGGGAGGGGAGGAGGGAAGCAGAGAGAGAGGAAGGGGGAAAAATGGAGGAGGGAAGAGTCAAGTCTACCAGGCCTGGGGTGGGGGGTGGCCTCTGTCGGCCTGGAGGGTCCAGGGAATGCCAGCTTCAGGCTGTTAGACCCCTGGACGGGTCTACTGGAGTTCTGGCCCCTGGACCTCTGGGGAAGGCATCTCCTGCCCCCACCTTTCCAGAACGGAACACCTGGATTTCTCCCACTAAGCCATCGTGCCCCTAAGCAAGCCCCTCCCTTCTTGCTGTGCCTCAGTTTCCTCTTGAGGGCAGGGATTTTAGGCCGTTCCGCTTACTGCTATGCCCAACTCAGTGTCTGGTGCGCACGGCACGTTCTCGATAAGTGCAAGCCGTTCGTGTTGTGCCCATCGTGTCCCTAAGCAAACTAAGGGTGGCGAGCGTGTCCCAGCTCCCGCCGCAGAGGGGAGAATCCAGCCACATACCATTTGGCCCCAAAGTCCAGCTGTTTAATTAGCACACGAACTGCCCTGTGTGGGTCCCCCGGGGCTGAGCTCGGGCCTCCACCCCAAGACAGGCCTCTCATGGGCCCTCATTCCCCCTCAAAGCAGGTCCCGAAGTACAAAGTACCCCCGGCTCTGGAGCCCACAGAGCTCTGGAGCCTGAGTTCAAGTGCTACTCTGCTGTTGCGTCTCTGTGTGACCTTGGATAGGGTACGCGGCCCATGCCTCAGTTTCCTCTCCTGTAAAGTAGGGGGAATGGTATTACCTACTCCGAGAATTGGGACAATCCAAAAAGCAAAACAGAGCAGAGCGTAGGCCTCGCGAATATTGGCCAGTGTGATCCTTACCACCAACAAGGGGCACCTGGCTTAATGCTTCCCCCGTGCTTCCAAAGACCCCACCTCCTGCCCCAGTGACTGTGACCATGATCAGCAGGGCTGAGCAGAGACTAACTGCTTTCCTAGAGGGGCCGGCCCAGCCCCTCCTCAATCTCAGGGCTCTGCCCAACAGGGGGCCACGGCAAGTCCCCGGATCAACAGGCCCACCTGATGGTGGCGTTGGGGTCTCAACCACCAGCCACAGGAGTCCAGCTGGCCCAGACCACAGGTCCAGCCAGGGCTGGGAGCCGGTGGGGGTGAGAGCGGTGGGAGAGAGTGAGCCAGCTTCCCAGGCACCTAGGGCCCTGCAGAGGGTTCAGAGTGGTCTTACTTTGCTGCCACCAGCCCCCGGAGGTGAGGGTGGGGAGGGGGCAGGGCCAGGGGGAGACAGAGGGCAGTGGCTCTGGGACCCCTCTCAGCTGCGCCAGCCCCTTGCCGGGTGACCTTTGCCAAACCACTTCTCTCTGAGCCTCATTTCCTTCTATAAGATGGGGGGAGTGGGGGTGGGGGCAATCCCTGCCTGCCCTGCCTCAAGCGCTGTCATAAAGGAAAAGGACCCAGGCTCCGTCTGTGCTGAGGGCCGGGCTCCGGGCAACAGGCTTTACAGCCATTGTCTCACCACACCTTGCAAATGGGGACACTGAGCTTCTCTGTGCCTAAGAGCTTTCTCTTCCGGGAGGTCAGTTTCACCATGAAGCTCATTTCACAGACGGGGACACTGAGGCTCAAGGAAGTGACCAGTCTGTCCTAGACGCTTCTTGAAGGAGGCCAAGTCCAGGTTCAAGAAAAAATTATTTGCTTCCCAGCCCAAAGGTGAGCAAAGACCTTGCCCCGCCCCCTCCCCCACAGGCCCCTCTGTTCACCTGGAAGTCAATGTGGGGACTAATTTTTTTCACTTCCTGTTTTTCAGGCCTAACCCTGGACCTTCCCTGGAGAATGTCGGCCCCCGCCATAGCCCGGCCCTGCTCCGATCTGCCCAGGCCCCACCACGGCGCCAGCGGGGGATTTATAGAAACCTTTGCCCAGGTTGGTCACCTTCCGAGCAACAGCATTTCAGTGAACTTTCTGCCCCAGAAGATTCTTTGGGGAAGGGGCTGCTGAGCCCCTCCCCCTGGGCTGGAGCAGGGGCTCTGAACATCACAGCCTCGGTTCAGAGCAAGGATGGCCTTCACCCTCTCATCCAGCTGCTTCCTGCAGACCTGCTCCTGCGCACACCCCCACCCCCACACTGAGACCAGGGTGAAGCCGGGTGTGCCCACACCTGAGCCCATGGCAGTGCGGGCTTCCTGGGGGAGGCGGTGTGTCCTGGGCACGGGCTCTTTCGAGGACACTTTCAAAGTCCCCATGCAGTCCCCTCCCAGCATGAAACTGTCATCCCAGCCCAGCCTCCAGCGTGGCCTTGCATTTCTGAGCCCCTGAACCCATAATGCCAATATGAATAAGGGGGTGGGGGGGACAGTTGCTGCTATTTATTCAGCCCTTAATAAATGTCAGGTGCTGCACTAAAGCATCTTAAATACATCATCCCATTTTAATCCCAAACAAGCCTATGAGAGAGGTACTGTGATTATCCCCATTTTATAGACAATGGAGACTGAGGCTCAGAAAGGTTAAGAGACTACCCCAATGTCACCCAGCTAGAAAGTGGAGGGGCCAGGGTTAGAACCCACTTTCTATAAGACATTGCCCCTCCCATCTCCTCCACACTCCCTGCTGGTCCGTCTCTGATGTTTCCCTGGATGCAGTGCAGGGAGACACTGCCCCGAGCAGCAAAGTGGATGCATTAGACCAGGCACATGGCAGGAGTGTGTGCTGCCGTCGCTCTGCCCAGCCCCACGAGCTGCTCCTTACTCCCCTTGCCCTGCTCAGACCAGGACCAGGCCTAGAGTAAGTAGGGCTGTTTGGGTCCCCTTTTGGGCCTCCCATCCCCAGCACCCACCCCGCCATTCAGAGCTAGGCCGTCAGCCCAAAGTTCCCCTCGGGATTCTCTTTGCTTCCAAATCCCCAGGCCACCAGCAGCTCTATTACTCATCTCATTTCTATTATTCATTTATTCAGTGGGTTTAGGGGCCATCAGGAGGCCCCAGGGACTCGGGTGTGACCAGATCGGCTGAGGGCCAGGCCCGGCCTCTGTGTGGTCACTAATGCCTTATCGAGGCCCTGGAAAGGGCAGCATCATGGAGGCCTCAGGCCGCTGCATGTGGCTGCTGTGGTCAGTGCTGGGGCAGGAGCCAGTGCCCAAGGCCAAGCCTGACTAACCCTGGCATCAACCCCTGCTTGCCAGAAAGGGCTGGAAGGAGAGGAAGAAGGGCCTGTGGGGGGTCCCCTGGTTAGGCAGCCACCACAGGGACAGGAGCCTTCACACTGTCCCCCACCCCCACCCCATCCACATAGTTTCCCTTCATCCCTCCTTTACTGGCCCCTAAGTCGTGGGGGCAGCAGAGGACCCCAGATACGAAGTCCAGATATGAACAGTCAGACCCAAGCACCCCTCCCCCAATTACCATGACCGCCTCTGAGGCCCAAGGGCGCCTGCCCTCCTCCTTGCTGCCTATTCGTCTCCATTTGCCACTCATCACGCCTTCCTGGGGTCTCCATGACTGCTCCCTTCACCCTCTCCCTGCAGTTTCTTGCTCCTTGTCAGAGGTGAGCCCTGTTAACAGCTTGGTATCTACCCTTCAGATCCTTTTCTGTGCATTTTAAAAACCGCATAGAGGGGCACCTGGGTGGTTCAGTCGGTTAAGCGTCCGACTTCAGGTCAGGGCATGGTCTCACAGTTTGCAAGTTCGAGCCCCACGTCGGGCTCTGTGCTCTCAGCCCGAAGACCACATCAGATCCTCTGTCTCCCTCTCTCTCTGCCCCTCCCCTGCACGTGCGCGCGCACACACACACTCTCTCGAGAAAATAAATAAACATAAAGAAAACTACATAGATATCATTTAGATCTTCACATGCAGGATTTATTTTACATAAATAGGACCATACTATACCTAGTTTTCTCTGAATTGATCTTTTTTTAAAGTAGTGTGAATATCTTTGCATATTTGTATATACAGATCTGTCATAATTATTAACCAATGCAGATTTTGCACTGAAAACAAAACAAAACAGAAAGGCTTTATAAATCATCCATAGGTGATAACTTTTTGTTTTCTTAGCTACCTAAATTAAGAAGTAGAATCCCCAAATAGGGTGTATATCTTTCATATTCTTTACCTAAGATTATCGAGACAAAACTGTATAAAGGGGCTACGCTCGTTCAGCTGCGGTTCCACTTAGCATTTTGATGTTCCCTGATTCTGTTCCATGGCCAAGTCTTACTCCATCACATGGATGTACTGTAACATACCCACCATGTCCCCTTCGATGGACCTTTTGGTTAGCGCCAGGCCTTTGCCATTGCTGGAGTGAACAGCCTTCTATTATGTCCCTGTGCCTGCCTCCCGAGGTCGGAAGTCTCAGGGGCTGGTACCATCGGGTGAGTGTGCAGAGGAGGGAGGGTGGCAGAGTGTCAGGCTGGACGTCCCAGCCCACCCATACTCATCACCCTGCCTCCTCTGGGCGCACAACTGTTAGCCTGCCAGGGACTCAGCAAGCCTCCAGGGGCTAAAAATAAACACGTGGGCTCCTCTGCCCGCGCTTAGCAAGCACGTTCCAGAATGCATTGCCCACAGTGACCACAGCCCTGGTTTGGGGTGAGGCTGAGAAGCAGCCTCCATACTGTTTCTCCCACATCCCCTTGCCCGGGCCAGCCTCGCCTCTCTTCCTCCGCCAGTGTGGACACCTGGGCAGGCCCCCTCGCCAGCCCTGGCAGGTCTCAGAGGCCAGTTGGACAAGGTTGGAGGGGGGTCCCGGGTGTGGTCTCTGGGGTAGCGGCAGCCACTCTGCTCCTTTTCTGTCCAGTTGCATCAAACCGACTTGAAGCTAAAAAGCTCTAAAACTGAAGCAGGAAAATTGGGTCCACTATTGATCCTCGTCAATTGGGTGACTTTTGTGACCCACATTAGCCACAACCCAGGCAACAGCTACCGCCCTCAAGACAAAGAGTGTGTGTGGTGGGGGGGAGGGGGTGGAAAGGGTAGAGATAAAGACAGAGGCATGGGGCCCAAGGGAGGGGGACAGGTGACCTCTGCTTTGCCCCCAGAAAACTTGGCAGGGAAAAGATTGCCCGGCAGGAAAAAAAGCAGTCAGCAAAGGGCAGCTGTGGGGAACCCCTGGGACCTTTGTTCCCACGGGATGTGGGGCAACAACCACAGGCCATTTTTGTGCCTTGTCTACGGTCCTGGCAACCAGCCTACTGTGTGTAGGGCCAGGGTGCTCTTTAAAGTGTATAGTATCTTAACCATGTCAGAACTCACGTTCTAGAAACAGAATCCTGGATGGTCAACACCAGGGCCTTGGAGAGTAAACGGACCAACAGCCACCAAGCTGGCTCAGAGAAAGAGAGTCCGGAGTCACCCTAGAGAGTCTGATTCGGTGTGTCTGGGGTGGGGCCTCAGCACGTGTATCCAGAGGAAGTTTCCATGCTCATGACCTTGAATTTCTAACCTAATTGTGTGCTCTGGAATCTTGGGAATGGCCACGGCTCCTGTGGGGGTGAGGGGACTGGGCTGGGACCCTGGTCAACTGGGGTGACGTCATTCTTGTCTACGCTGTATACTGTATTTCCCCTGGTGGACGCCGTCTTCAATTGATTTGAAGACACACCCTGGTCTTAAGTACCTCAAGGAAAAGTACGGCCAGTTAAAGGAAGACAAACTATAGATTACAAAATCCATCTCAATGTCAGGGATGCTGAAGGTGAAATGTGCATTCCGGAAGCAAGAGTGGTATTGCAAGTCTTGACCTTCGGTGACATTCGAAACTCTTAGGGAAGTCTTTTTACGTCTTCCACAGGACCCCAAGGTCCTCTGGGCCTGACCTACATCTCCAGCCACCTCCCCAAACCACTTTCCTCTTCTCTGTGCTCTTGCTCTTTGTCCATCTTCCTGTAGGCACTTGTCCTTGTCTTGTTCCCTCCCACCACAGGGCCTTTGCACAGGCTTTGCACACTTCCCTTTCCTTCTTAACCTGCTCCTGGCTGAAAAACACAACCCAGCTGCCACTTCCTTAGGAAGACCGTTCCTGACCAACTTTCCCAGGTCACACCCTCACGCCACCACCTTTATACTGTTTTGTGTCACGTTCATAATGCTGGTCCCTGTGATTAGGTGGTGAATGCTGGAATTCCCTGGCTGACTGTAAACCCCATGCAAGTAGGGACTGCCCTGCTTTGACTTACTGTTGAATCCTTTGCATCTGACACTGCGCCTGGCACATGGTAGGTACACCGCAATCTCCACCTGCTGCCACCTGTCCCCTCCGACATGGGGCTCCAGGTTTCAGTGCCTTGCGAGAGGCCATCCTGCCCCATGCCGGCCTCATTGGCTCGGTCACAGGGATACAGAGATGGCCGCTGATGTAGGTGACCACACATGACCGTTGCCCCGTCTCCCCCACCCCGGCTTCTGCACTTGGCCCAGCCTGTTTGCTCGGCTGCCCCACGGAGCTCAGCTCTGCTTTCCTGCTCCTCCCCACCCACCTCCACCTGCCATTCACTCAGGACACCAAACCAGAGACAAAGGAGAGGGGCAAAGGCCCCCTGGCAGTCTGTCCACCAGGCTAGCAAGAGAAGGAGGTCCTGAGCACCTGACCGAGGAGAGAGAGTTCTGGAAAAATAAAAGCATTTTCAAGAGTCTAGGAGTCAGGTTTCTGAGTTTGAACCGTTGCCCCACACAGGCAAGTTTCCTCCATTTCTCTGTACCTCCGTTTCTTCATCTATAAAATGGGGACAGCAAGAGCAGCTTCGAAAGGTGGTTTTGAGCAGCACACAAGGCAATGGACTTGATGAAGTGCAACTTCAATAAGCACCATGGCAGGAAAGTGCTTCGCACACACTTCACACTGAAGGATTGCTGCTGTTACCCCAGCCCTGGGGCCAAGGTCTTGTCCCTGGGGCCTGCTGACCTCTCATCGACCTGGCTGCCCATATTGATCTGACCAGGGCCCCCTTGGGAACCCCTTCTTCATGGACAGGCCACCCTCTGCCCCTGGATGGCTGCCCTTTGCCAAGTTCATGGTCTGGAGCGGCCGGCCAGCTGGGCCCCCTGCTAATGAGCCTCTTGCCCCGCCCAGATCAGCTCTCCACAGTCTCCATCAATCCCTGACCTTCCCAGGGAAGCGCTTCCTCCCGCTCCTGCCTCTCTGCAGCTGCCTCTGCTCACACTGGGCTCTCCTCGTCTCTGGCTGGGCTGCACCTGCAGCCCTTGAACCCTAGCCGCGGCCCCTTCGACATGCGTGCTTCAGGGCCGGGGCTGTGGACTGGACATGTGCTCTGGGTTCAGATCTCAGTTTGGTCCTCTCCCAGCTGATAGGGACTGAATGTCTGTGTCCCCCCAGCAACTTCATTTGTTGAAGCCCTAGTCCCCAGTGTGGCTGTATTTAGAGACAGGGCCTCTAAGGAAGTAATTCAGGCTAAGCGAGGCCATAGGTTGGGCCCCGATCCAACAGGATTAGTGGCCACAGGAGAGGAGACAGTAGCAAGCTCATTCTCGCTCCCTCCGCACACGTGAGATCGCGTGAGCGCACGCGAGCCGGCAGCTGTCCGCAAGCCAAGGGAGGAGGAATGAACCCTCGCCGCCGCCTTGATCTTGGACGTCCAGCCTCCAGAACTGTGAGAAATACATTTCTGTGGTTTCGGCCGCCCAGCCTGTGGCGCTGTGTTAGAGCCACCCACGCTGACTAAGGTCCCAGCTTTGCGACCTCGGCAAGTTCCTGGGCCTCTCCGTGCCTCAGTTTCCTCTGTGTAAAGTGGAGATGAGAACACCGACTCTGTAGGGGACTCTGTGGGGACTCAGCGCGTTGAGACGGTAGCGGGTGTGACCGTGCCCTGCCCGTACGGGGCCCCCTGCCGGTGGTGGTTACTGCTGTGCTGTCCCACCCCTGGAATGCCACCTCCCCTCCGGCCGGGATGCACGTTCTCCTGTCCTGCCCAATCCACGGCTGGAGCCCCTTCCTGGCCTCCCGCCCCGTCCCTCCCTCCTCAGAATGACTCGAGACCCTCCGTGTGTATCAGGTCTGAAGGACCTAGGCTTTTCCTCTTCCCAGATGAGTGCATCCAATCCCCCGCGCCCCCCCCCCGCCCCGGTTCAGACACGTTCCTGGCATGTGTGGGCTGTGCCTCAGTTTACTGTCTTCCCAGGAAACCACGTATGGGGCCCATGGTGTGCTGGGAGACGCCGAGGAACCACAATGCCTCAGATAGCTCAAGAGAGGTACCCCAGGCCTGTCGCCCCCACGCAAATACCCCTTTCACTAAGTCTCTGACTCTTCGGTGAGAACCTTCTGGCTTTGGCCATAGGCCCCTCTAACCGTGATGCTAACAAGTGCTGATGGCTCTTGGAGACTCCTGCGTTGACCTCTCCTTGAATCCTGCCAACATCCTTCTGAAGGCACCGCGAAGACAATCCCGATCTTACGAAGGAAGAAATGTAGGCTCCGCGAGGTGAGGCGAACTGTGGGAAATGGGACAGGAGCGTGGGCGAGGGTCACTCTCTTCCACCACACTCCACCCCCTGCAGCCAAGGGTGGCCTCGCTCCCAGGTCAGAGCCCTGGCCAGGCATCCGCTTGGAGCACAGCCTAGAATCTTCTGAGAGCCAAGCTTCATCAAGAGCCAGGCCAGGTAAGGGTTCCCCGGGCTTGGGACGACAAACTGATCCCACGCACTGAGCACTGAGCAGTGTTCGTTACAAAAGTGGGGACGGACCCCCTGCCACTCGCTCTTCTGGGTGAGTCTTGGCCCATCATACAGCTCTCTGCAGGAACACCACTGCCCAGCTGCTTTGCAGGGTCTCCTTCTCAGCTTTCACCCACATCTGGCATGAGAAGCTGCCTTGGGAAATCCGTTAGCGCATACATGGAACGGGGATACCAGCTGCCTTGTCGCTTCGCACCCTTCCCCACAGAGGGCTGGACTTCCCCTGAGGAACTGGGGGGCTTCCTCACATAGCCTTTCCCACCGGCACTGATGTAACTGACCATGTCTTTCTTTTTGCCTTGGCTGCCAGGAAGCTCAAAGTCAACTTTGGAACTCAAATTGAGCAACTACCTTGCCCTCATGGGGTTATTCTTCTCTGTGAGCTTGACTGTCTATTTTTATTTCTGTGTTCCTGTTTCCCAATGCTGTTTCTACCCAAGCTTCTTTCCTTCCTCCCTCCCTCCTTCCTTCTTCCCTCCCTCCTTCCCACTGTCCCTCCCTCCCTCCTTCCCTCCCTCCTTTCCACTGTCCCTCCCTCCTTCCTACTGTTCCTTCCTTCCTTCCTTCCTTCTTTCCCTCCTTCCTTCCACATCCTGTGCTGGGTCCCTGTCCTAACAGCTGGTCTAGAGCAGGGAAGATAGACACATGAAACAAAGAATCTCGAATATATTTATGTCATTACAATGGGACGAGTAGGATCAGGTGACAGCAGGACAGCCCAGGGGCCCCACCCCATTGGGGCTTGGGGAAGGCTTTCCCAAGGCCACCGCCCTGGTGCTGAGGCCTGAGGGGTGAGTGGACAGGGAAGAAGTGAGAGCAGAGGGTGGCCATCCAGGGACCGGCTCTGGAGGCCCAGAGCACAGGGACCCAGGTGAGAGTGGCTGCAAGGAGAGGGGTCAAGGAAGTGGACCGGGCCAGCCTCCCAGGGCCTCCCAGGCCACACTGATGGGCTTCTGGTTTATCTGGGGAGTGAGGCTCCGGCGATGTAGGACATATAATAAGGCGCGTGCTTTTGCGATCTATATAAACCTCCCGCTGAAATGAGGAACCTAGACAGGCAGAGCCATGGCAGTGAGAACAAGTCTCCTGGATCACCTTCTTTCTTAGACAGGCAGCAACCTTGTCCCCCTCGGGGGACGACGAGGACAGCGTGTCTGGGGCGGCAGAGGCGTGCGAGAAAATCCAATGCTGTGACGGATGGGGGTGGGGTTGGAGGGAGGCAGCACTGAAAGGGGAAAGGCAGTCAGGAAAATTCTACACTGATTCAGCTGAGGACGTGAGCAAGTCCTGTGACCCCCTCCCGGGGCCTTGGTTTCCCTCTGTTGATGACACAGTGCTCTACGGGGACCTGCCCAGTCAAACCTTTATGCCTGGATAGGGATGCGTGGAGCTGGTCAGATGAGCCCCTCCCCAGAGGGCCGCCAAGTCCAAGATCAGGGTCTGCAGAGAGCTTCCACCGCAGCCATCGCCCAGCCCCTGACCTGCCTTCCCCAGAAGTGGGACATGGCGACAGAGAGTCGGGGATAAGCCATTAGGGTCTGGGTTGCATCGCAGGCTTAATGATGCTGCGTTGCTTTAAAAGCCAGGCTGCAGTCTTGCTCTCGTGCTCCCCGGAGAGAACCCTGTGCCGATCCCAGCAGGGCCCCGGATGGGCAGCGAGCCCGCCCCCCCACCAGCCTTGGGGCACAAGTCCTCTCCGCCTGCTCCACCCCCAGGCCAGATCGCTCCTGGGTCAATACCTCCAGAGTCAGCCTTGCCTCCTGTGAGAGAGGCTGTCCCGGCTTGAACCTTGAACGTTGGAGCAGGGGAGGCGGGGAGGAAGAAGTCTGGAGCTGGCTCTTGCCACAATGGGCTGTGGGACTTTGGGTAGGTCGCTTCCATTCCGAAGCCTCAGTTTTCCCATCTGTAAAATGAGTGTGTTAGTTTGGCCCTCTGATAAGACGTCAGGACAAGATTGGACATGCAGGAGATTTATTAGGGGAAATGCCTGGGAAGGACCGCAGGGCAGGAAGGGCCCCCAGACAGGAACCAGGCCCCACACCTCCACTGTGCTCAGGCACTGAGTACAAGGGGCCTGTGGGACATGGCCTGGGTGGTGGTGGGTGCCTGCCCGCAGCAGGGCCTCCCAGAGGAGAGCTGAACGACCTGTGTCACCACAGTGGGGTCCCGGGCCCTGCCTGGCTGCGCCCAGGGACTGTGGCTGAGCTGCTGTGTAAACTGGGAAACGCCACCTCCACTGAGGGAGCATGCGGCTTATGTCCCAGGAGTGGGTACAGGCCCAGCCCAGGGGACAGGCCTCCAGGGGAAGGGAAGGCAGCCCCCTCGCAGCCCGGGAGGACCCCAGGGCCAGGCCGAGCCCCGCGCTGCCCCTCAGGCCACACCACGAAGGCTGAGCGCAAGCTGAGGTCAGACCCAGGCCGGCTTGGAAGGTCACGGTGAGGGGCTGGGGGGGCTTCGCTCTGGGGACAGGACGGAGCCGCGGAAAGGCCAGACCACCGGTGGACTGGGGGGGTCCGAGCTGGGAAAGCCTGGGACCTGGTGCGACAATGGGAACACAGGGCGCGTCCCACCCCCCAGACGCATCCCACCCCCCAGGCCTGTCTGACCAGAGGGGTTTTTCCACCCTCGGTTGGGCCCGTCTGGCCCTCCCCTGGAGAGGGCTCTTACTTCTCCATTCCCCGGCGGGCTGCCTGCGTGTGGAAGGAGGGCAGCCCCCAGGCTGGGCTGTGGGACTCACCATGGTGGCCACATGCCCCCTGCCAAACCCCAGCCCCAGTTCCCCTTCTCGAAGTCACGGCAGAAGGAAGGCCCAACTTCCTGAGTGTTCACCCTGCTCCGGGGCCTTCATTCCCTGGCACACCCTGTAACCCTCACTCAGCCTCCCGGCGGGGGGCCAGAACCCCTGAGCGGCTCCTTGCACTCTCTTCCTCATCACGACAAGCATCTCGGGGGTCCCTGCTGCGTGCCAGGGACCATGCCCAATGCTTGCCTGAACCAGCCTGTTGGATTGCTATGGCAACCCTGGGAAGGATGCGCGTGTATTTGTATTTGGCAGATGAAGAAACTGAGGTCAGAGAGGTTCACCCTCTTGTCCATCGCTGGCCGGTGGTGGAGCCAGAATTCAAATCCAGATCTCTTAGATCCCAAAGGTCACAAGTAAAGAAAAATTAGAATTGTCCCTCAACTCTTTCCCTTCTTGACAGTTCCCAAGTGCATTTCGTTTCCTCCTCAGACCAAGCTTGGGAAGGATAATTATTCCCATTTTGGAGGTGAGAAAACGGAGGCCAAAGAAAAACAGTGGCCCGAAACTCACACAAGGGGCCAGGGTCAGAGAGGGGAGGACCTGGCCTGGGAAGGGAGAGGAGGGACTCCCAGCTAGAGGCCGGGCTCCCGGCCCACTGCCCTTGACCCCTACAGGCCAGCTGCAGAAGACGGGGTGCCCCCACCCCGACCTCTCAGCTGCTGCACCCTGGAGAAGACACAAAGCAAGAAGAAAAAAAGTGGGGAGTCTTCCTTGTGACCCTCTTGCCTCTCCCTTCTACTTAGGGACAGACCTGAGCAGGCCAGTCCGCCCAGCAGAGGTGTCCCCACATGGGTATAGGAGCCAAAAGTTGGGGAGGGGCCCTCATGACACCTTTCGAAGGTTCTTTAACATCTTTTCTTTCACCAACAACAAAAAACATGTTTCCTGTGTAATTACAAAAATAACATATGCTCATTGTAACAGTTTCCTACTCCTGCCCAAGCTGGTTCTCT
>CM053570.1:83448044-83476452 GCA_028646485.1 Cryptoprocta ferox | reverse complement strand
GGACACTGGGACCCCCCACGCAGGGCCATCCCCTCCTTCCAAAAAGCTGGCACTAGAAGCACAACCCCCCCCCCCCGCCACAACACACACCGGGTTTCATGCTGTAGTTGAAATAAAGGGCTTTCCCAGCTGCTCCCTGGGCAGAGCTACGAACCCCAAGCTTCCAGGCCTCGTATCTCACCAGACCACCCCAACCCCGTGGGGACCCTGCCTTCCTCCCTCCAAGGTCATTTCGCCCATGAACAAGCCCTCTGTCCCTACCGTGGTGTGGAGGAAACTGCCCCAGCACAAGGGTCAGGGGAGACCCGCCTGGGTTTCAGGGCCATGTCGGGGGTGGGCTAAGCCAGCGACACTAGCTCTAAGGTCCCCACAAGCACCGGGTTGGCTCTGGGCACCTTGCCTGCCTCACCCTAGTCCTGGCCCGGCTCAGTTTTCTTAACGTCAAAATGGGATTCCTGATAGCAGCCTCCCTGACTCTGAGAAGCCAGGGAGGGAGCGGCATATAGAGAGGGGCTTCACAGACTCTCGGGTGCTAGACTTAGGATGGGCAGCAAGGCAGGGGAGAGGCAGGAGGGGGCAGTTCTGGCTACGGTAACTTGGAGACCCGAATCCGGGGCAGCTGCCCCAGGAGGGAGGCGTGTGACACAGGACGCTGCATGGATTCAGAATTACAGACTCGTTGGAACCGGACTCCTCCCTACTTTGGAGAGTACCCTCTGCCCTTCCTCTCTGGGGGAGAGCAGCCCTTCGGACGCAAAGGCTTTGCAGCAACCACAGCCCCTGCGACGAGGTCTGAGGCCAAAGGCAGAGAAGTCAGAGAAGACATTGGTCTCCACCACTAGCCTCCAGACAGGGCCAGAGAGAGAGAGAGAGAGAGAGAGGGCAGAGCAGAGGCCCGGGCAGGGAGGGGACGCCATATGCCCTTTCTTGGGAAGGGGAACTTTCTCCTACTTCTCTGGCCCAATATTATTTTACAGACTCTTCAAAATAATCCAAGAAAGTCAGTATTATCATTAGTTCCATTTTATTTATTTATTTATTTATTTTTATTTTTAATGTCTTTATTTTATTTTGAGAGACAGAGAGCGAGCTGGGGAGGGGCAGAGAGAGAGGGAGACACAGAATTCCAAGCAGGCTCCAGGCTCTGAGCTGTCAGCGCAGAGCCAGACGCGGGGCTCGAACCCACGGACTGTGAGATCACGACCTGAGCTGAAGTCGGACGCTCAACCGACTGAGTCACCCGGGCGCCCCTCCTGAGTTCCATTTTAAGGATGAGGAAACAGGTTCCGAGTGGAGAAGTGTCCTGCCCAAGGTCCGGGCTCAAGAATCCACCAGAATCTGGGCCGTAGACTTGTATTTGACCTTCCAGGGAGATAGCTTGGGGCACCCCAGCCTCCCGCCCTCCCCTCCCCCCGCCCTACCAGGTCTGCCAGCGAAGCAGACCCTGCCTCTGGGGCAGTGGGCAGTGGTGGGCGGGCACCTGCCCCTCCCTCCGGCCCCTCCCCCTCCATGGTGATGGCGACAGCTGGGCCCAGCCCCATCAGCACCATTTTCACTAACAGCTCTGGGCTCTGGGGGCGGGGGTGGTGCTGATGGGCTCCCCTGGGGCCCAACCCTCTTTGCTACACAGCCTCCACCATCCTAACCACAGAGGCCACAGTCTTCCCTGCCCTTCCACCCCCAGCCCTCGGTCAACCCCTGAGGCCCTCCTGGGGCAGCCAGGCTCCCACCTCCAAGCTGCCCTAATGCGCCTGGCCTTGGGATTAGGGGGTCAGCTCCAATATCACAACAATATAAAAAATATAAAAGCTACCACCGAATGAGGGAAGGCTTTCAGCGTGCCCGGCAGTTCCTGGGCACTTTAGGTGTCTGGTAACTTGTTTACCCTCACGGCATTTCTGAAGACATTGTAACCGTACCCATTTGACAGCTTGGTAAACTGAGGCTCTTAGGGTGGGTTCCCCGGAAGGAGACCTCAAGACATGGGCTTACTGTGAATAGTTGACTCAGAAGATACCAAGAAACACTGGTGAAGAAGAGGGGAAATGAGACGGGGAGGCAAGAGAGCCATGAAAGCCTTAGTTGGCAAGCAAATTGCCCCCGGGGCAACTGGAGCTTGATTCCCTTGGGAAACTTGGAAGACAGTGTAGACTATGCCTCAGAATTATCCCAACCACAGGGTGAAGGAGCTGGGAAATTTGTCCCCCGATGCCCTATGTCTCATCGGCAGGGCTGCTTCCGAGGACATTCCCTCAGTGCCGGCCACCTGGCCCACAAGCACCTGTCTCTCTCATGCCGCCAGGAAAAGTCCCCAGGCCGAGTCCCAGAGGTTTCAGTTGGCACCCCTGAGGGTGAAGGAGCGAGGGCCAAGCGCCCACGGCCAGATATCCACAGTAGCTTCTTCACCAGGGCTCAGCGAGGGATGACCCCTCGCTCAAGGTCACGGAGTTGGTCAGTGGCGGGGTCAGGAGAAAAGCCTAAGTCTGTCTGACCCCGGATTTTAGTTCCTCGGGTCGGAACAGGACCAGGACTACGGAATGGGTCTGTCTGATGGCTCGGCGGCTCAGCGCCGCTCTCTGCCAGGCCAGGGAATCCTTGACCCTCGTCCAGGAAGATCCGGAGAGGGGCACCAGCAGGCCCCTACGCTCTTTGAAATTCTTCCGTACCCCCATCCTGGCTGCTGGGATGTCGAGGCGCTCAGACAGGTTCATTCTGCCAAGGGGAAGCCAGCACCCCCCGGGGGAGAAGCAGACAGACAGCAAGGCCCAGCCGGGAGGGCGAAGGAGTGGCGTGAACGCAATAAGCCCACAGTGTCTCGAAGCCACCAGCCTTGCGCCTTCCCCCACAATGCCGCCCACGGAGCCGCAGAGAAAGACAGCCCTAGAGTCACCACCTGCAGCCCACGGGTGGCAAATGTGTCCTGTCGCTTTAAAAACTGCAAAACTTCACATCAGGACCCACGTTCTGAGCTGTACCCGCAGAAGCAGAGGATCTGGCAACACGGGCCCACATTCCTGCTCGGTGCTGGCGGCGGAGTGGCCGTCCCTCCTCAGTCTCCAGCTCCCTCTCTCGCCTCCCTGCCGCCGACGCCAATGCCAGTTGCCGCTTTGCAACTTGGGCTGTGGTTTTAATGCCCCCCGTGACCTGGAAGCGTGGAAGTGTGAGAGTGTACTGGACGTGGACACCTGGAGCCCCGAGGGTGGACTGTGTGACCTCGAGCAAGTCCCCCCTCCTCCGCCCAACCTCCCTGTGCCTCAGTTCCTTCCTTTGTGAACTGGGGGGCCCACAAAGTTCCAGGATTGATAAAGAGACCCAGGGGGGGCCAAGCAGTCTTTCCTTGGCGCAGACCCGCGTCCAGACGTCGTTCGAGCTGCAAAGAGATTACGTGCTCCTGACACTCCCAAGGTGCATGTGGGCGCCCGAGACGTGGGCCCCACTGCACATCTCCCGGCAGGGGGATGCCCCCTCAGACAGGTGGCCGACGGTTCCGGGGTCCCGCGAGTATGTCCGGCAGGTGGACGATGGCCGGGAGATCTGGACACGGTCTCTGCCTCCAAGGATCATTACTGTCACAGAGCAAACGGCTGCAGCAGAAAGCAAGCCACTTGCCGCAGAGAAGCTCCCATCCCTGCAGTTGGCGTGGGCACGCAGGGAGGGCGGGCAGCGCCCCAGCCAGGCACCAGGGGTGGCCGTGCAGGCGGCAGGCACTTCAAGGACCTCCTCTGGTGCCTGGCACCGTGCTCTGAGTCCAGCCGGTCACCTCCCGCGCGTGAGCAAACGTTGTCATCATCTCTGCGGTTATGGCCACCGCTGCGGCTGACCGAGTGGCCCGGCGAGAGCCTGTCTGTGAGCCTCCCCCGCCTCCGTCGTGGAATTACCTCCCTCTGCTAGAGCGTTTCTGGAAACCTGACGTAACAAGCAGACATCGTGTCCCCTGTGACACTGTGTGTGACAGGGCTCGCTCACCACGCCGCACGCCCCGGGCTCCTCACACCCGCAGGGGCGCCCCCACCCGTTTCCACACTCACTCACACCCACCCTCCCCACCACGCTGTCTCCCTGCAGGTGCACGGCCCGGCGGCCCCTCCCCCTCCCTCCCTCCCTCCCTCCCGGGCCGCACTCCCAGCGTGCCCTGCGGCCAGCCCATGGCTCTCAGTTGGGCCGCCTGAAGCCACAGCCTGCCCCGACTCCCACAGCCAAATCGAGTCAAAGACCAATTAATATTCTGATACCTGTGGCCGGCTGGAGTGATGTAGAGCTGATGATTTCTTTTTCCATTTTACTCCAACTGTGGTTTCATCTTTTTCCCAGCCCTCCTTTGGTCAGTGGTTTCAGGGGCACTAAAGTTCACTTTTGTGGGTAACCTGCACTGTTAGCTGTTGATTTAATTAACTCAGCCTTTCTCTTCCTTGACCAGAACACGGCCAGCCGGGCTGCTTTGCAGACACCCATTTGGGCAGCCGACGGCCGGAGGCGTCTGGCGGGAGAAGCGTGTGGTCCCTGGCAGACACCCGCCAGGCCCCCCGGCCGTGGCCAGCCACTCCGTGTTTTCTGGAGCATTGCTGAGCCGCAATCTCACGAGGCTCAAAAGAGTTTTGCTCCCATTCAACAGGTGGGGAAATGAAGGCTCAGAGATACGAACCCAGTTACCCAGGGTCACAGAGCGAGCCCCAAGCCGAGGTGGGCTCGCAAGCCGACTGTGTCTATTTCCATGACCCTCTATTTCGGAGACACAGTTTATTCAGTGGGACAGGTGTCCCACTGAAGGAGAGGCAGGGAGAAGGCCGGAAGACACATGGGGGTGCCAAGGACGAACAGGAGGGAGGGAGAGATTTTGAGGAAGATGCTAGCTGAAATCACAGACTCCTGGCCTCTCTCCTGAGATTCTTCTGTGTGATGGAGCAGACTGAGGTCTTTCACCTTCTGAGAAGTTTCCAGAATCCTAGCACAAGCCTCTCAGTGGCCAAGCGAACATTCAGCCGCCCATCCTGCCCTCCAAGACTTCCACCCAGTGGACGCCTCAGGCCACAGAGGACTCCTGGTGGCAGAGAAACCTGGGGTGGGGGTGGGGGGCAGGGGTGACCAGTGCAGACATCTGAGGAGGCTTCAGAAAGAGCTTGTGAGCCGGGAACGTGCAAGCAGCTGAGGCCAGGCAGGTGGTGAGAATCACAGGGACTCACCGGTGACTTGGGGCCCTTAGCGTGCATGCGGGATGCTGCCAGCGAGCGGTGGCGGCCGTTCCGGTCTGTGCACTGGTGTTCTAGGGACCTCCGGCTGCTGGCTAGAGAAGGGGGGGGGGCTCCGGGCTTGCTTTCTTCTCCCCTTCCTCCTCCACCTCCTCCAGGAAGCTCCCCACCCCTCACCCATGCCCATTCGCCAGCTCTCTGTGGGTTCCAAGACTCCATGGACTTCTTGTTGTGTGTGTGTGTTTTTTTTTCCCACCAGGGTGAATTGTCAATTGATTTGTTATTTATCCCACTGACAACAAAGAGAGTGAAAAGGTAATAATTCTGGGCCCTGGGGTAATTCAATTCCTGTAGCACCGTCAGCTACATTAACTTACTTCCTGGATCTCAATTCAATTAGAGCAACATTCCCCAGCATTAATAAATCAATACTCATGCCATTTGGATATATTTTGAATGTCTTTCATTATACATTGCGGGGCAGGGATGGCTGTTGGATTGGAAGTTAATGGGACAGGACAGGGCAGGTGGGGCTGCCTGGGGAGAAGCTTCCATCCGTTTGCTCTAATTGCTTCTGCTGCAGACGAGGGTGTTAGTAAAACAGAGGCCTGGTTAACCGAGCAAGCCCGCCGGAGCCAAGGCCAGTTGCAGCTTGGGTCTGGGTGGGCAGGGCCTCAGTGGTCGAAGGGCTTGTGTTCACCCGCTCATGTACTCATTCATTCATCCATCCCTCATCCCTCCTCCCGTATGTCCTCTCACGCTCCTCCAATCCCCCCTCATCCCTCCTCCAAGCCTTCCTCTCATCCTCCTCCTATTCTTCCTCCTGTGCCTCCTCCTGCTTTCTCCCATCCCTCCTTTGATCCCTCCTCCTACTTCTCCTCCCACCCATCCTCCCATCCCTCCTCCCACCCTTCCTCCCATCCCTCCCCATCTTCTTTCCATCCCTCCTCCCATCCCTCCTCCCACCCCTTCTCCCATCCCCCATCTTCTCCCTATCCTCCTCCTACTCCCCTTCCTACCCTTCCTCCCATCCCCCGTCTCTCCATCACTCCTCCCTCTCCTTCTCCTTCTCCTCCTCCCATTCCTCTCCCATCCCTCCTCCCACCCCTCCTCCCATCTTCTTCCCATCCTTCCATCTTCTACCCATCCAGAACATTTTGGGGAGGCCCTACAGGCACTAGGCCCCATCCTGACTTCTGGGCTTATATAGTTACATATCATACATGTTCTCCAATCTCAGAGACCCAGACATCTAAACAAATAATTACAACACATTGTTCAATAGCCACAGCACGAGCAATCAATCACCCTTCTGCCAGGGCAGGACTCAGAAACGTGCCAGTGGCAGGATGGTCTGACTCTGGGGGTTGGGAGAGGGGAAGGGGGAAGGGGGAGAGGGGAAGGGTGAGGAAGGCTCTCTAGAGGAGGTATAGCTGGGCTAGGTTTTGAAGCGTAAGAAGGTTTTGGCAGGTGGCCTTGGAACTTTTTTTTTAAGATTTTATTTTTTTTTTAAGTAAGCTCTATGCCAGCATGAGGCTCGAACCCACGATCCTGAGATCAAGAGTCACATGCACCACTGACTGAGCCAACCAGACCCCCTGGCCAGGTGGCCTTAGAGAGATCAGGAACTTCAGAGAGCCCGAGGAAACTGAGGACTGCCGGGAAGGGACTCTCAGTCGTGTGTATGGATTCAAATCCCTAGAAGTTTTTTATTATGAGTTCCCAGGATCCTCCTCTGGGGAGTCTGACCCAGGAGGTCTGGGTAGAGACTCAGAAATCAGAGTCAGTGGCCACAGCACAAAAGGTCCTGCTGAGTGGAGAAAGCCCACATCTCAGGCTGACCATGCTGGCTGTGTGGCTGAGCCAGCCCTGCCCTCTCTGAGCCTTCTTAGGTCTAGAATCAAATTTCTCATCAGATAATGTCTGTGCACTCACTCTGGCAAGTGAAAAACCCGAGGACCAAACAGACCAGGGCTGAGCCGCAGGCACAATCTCTGCCATCCCTGCACGGAGGCACAGGGCCTCTGGACCTGCTGTGCCCTCTGTTGGGGCCACTCTCCATCCACATATCCACATGCTTGGCTCCTCCCCTTCTGCATTTGTTATCTGTTGCTGTGTAACAAATCACCCCAAAATTTAGTGGCTTAAAACAACCGACATTTATCATCACACAGTTTCAACGGGTCAAGAATCCAGGAGTGGCTGATTTTGGCTGAGGAGGTTGAAATCAGAATGACAGCAGGGGCTGCATTCATCTGAAGGCTCGACTGGGGCTGAGGGTCCACTTTCCAGATGGTGCGCTCATTTGGCTGTTGGCGGGAGGCCTCAGTTCCTCGCTGGCCATTGGCAGTAGGATTTAGTTCCCCATTAGACGGGCCTCTCCACGGAGCTCCTCCAGCATCCTCATGACATGGCGCAGGTGACCTGGGAGCGAGCAACCGAGCCAGAAGCTACAACATATTTTGTAATCTACCCAGAAGTCATACGCCATCATTTCTGGCACATTCTCCTTGCTAAAAGTAAGTCTCCAAGTCCAGTTCACACTCAAAGGGAGGAAAGAAACCTCCATCTCTTGAAAGGAGGAATATCAAAGAATTTGTGGACATATTTTAAAACCCCGCATCTTTCTGGGGCGCCTGGGTGGCTCAGTTGGCTAAGCATCCAACTCTTGATTTTGGCTCGGGTCATGATCTCGTGGTTCATGAGTTCAAGCCCCACATCGAGCTCTGCACTGATAGCGTGGAGCCTGCTTGCGATGCTCTCTCTCTCTCCCTCTCTCTCTGCACGTCCCCCACTCATGCTATCTCTCTTTCAAAAAAATAAATAAACTTTAAAAAATGTTTTAAGAAAAAGCCATGTCTTTCTTCAGATCTCACTGAAACACTGCCTCTCAGAGATGCTCTCCCTGGCACACCTGTCTGGAAGAACTCCCTGCCTCTCTCATCACACTCTTGCCCCTCCTGCTCTGCCTTGGTTTCCTCCGTGGCATCTGCCATCACCTGACATCCTTTCCTTTTCATTATCAATCTTGTTTGTTGTCTGCCCCTTCCCTCCCCAGGGCAGGCTCCATAAAACCAGACACTCTGTCGGTTTGGGTCCCTGCTGTGTCCCCAGCAGTCCTGGCACCTCGTAGATACCTGATAAATAGCTGGAGATGAAGACAAAGGAAGAGAGAGCACAGCTGACCTGCCTGGGTCTTTCCTGCCTCTGGGATCCAGCTCTGGGTGGGCTCTGCAGGACCCGAAGCCTCATCCTGGGGACAGCCTGGTCTGAAGGTCAGTTCTGGTCCCAGTTGGGCCATCAGCCTTTGGTGTGCTGCCAGATGTGTCCTTTGCCCCAGCTGAGCCTCAGTTTCTCCGTCTGATGGGAGCCATGCTGGCTTCCTTCTTCCATTTAGCAAGCGTGGCCCAAGCCCCTACCAGGTGCCGCATGGTGTCCTGGGCACCACACAAACACAGCACCTGCCTTCATGGGGCTGAGCCTCTAGAATAAAACCACTGAGGGTCCTTCCGGCTCCCCTGTTCTGCCCTCGGTCCTCTGGCAGACATTTCTATGGCCTGAATTATGTCCCCACAAATCTTATGTTGAGGCCCTAATAACCTTAACCTTAACGTGATAGGGCGTTTGAGAGGTAATTAGGGCTGGATGAGATCAAGAGGGTGGGGCCCTCATGATGGGATGAGTGACTTTATGAGAACAGGAACAGAGAGCGATGACTCTCTCTCTCTCCCTGCCGTGTGAGGACATAGTGGGAGCAGTCCGCAAGCCAGGAAGAGGGCCCCCAATAGAGGTTTAATGGGCCGGCCCCTGGATCTTGGACTTCCCAGCCTCTAGAACTTGAGAAGTGACTACCTATCACTCACCCCCCCCACTCTATCGTATTCTGTCATAGCAGCCCAAGCTAACGAATACAGATGCTGATGGCTGAGTATCTGAGTCCAGAGATTGGGCTGGGATATTTAAAATCCCAGATTCTCCTGGGAAGTGGTGGATGGCTGCTGGAGGGAGATTCCTCCCTTCCTCCTCATCTTTAAAGCCAGTATGAGGGGACTATGGAGAACAAGCTCATGCTCACCTCCGGGCCTTTGCACATGCTATTCTTCCTGCCTGGAGTTCTTTTTCCCTATTCCTCATTCCTATCGCTGGCCAGCTCCTCCTTGCCCTTTGGTCTTGGCTTCAATGCCAGCTCTACCCAGAAGACTTCTTTAACCCAGAGTCTGCATTAGGGCTCTCGGCTGCTTCCCACAGCCCCCTGCATTCGCCACACTGAGCTGTAAATCATCTTTTGCTATATCCACTTAGCACCTCCCATGAGCACCCCAAGGGCAGGACCCCAAGCTCAAATCCTCATGACGGGGACCCAGCTTCTGCCAGATTACATTCTTTACCCAGATCACACAGCTGGTGATTTTCCAAGCTGTGGCACAACCCCAGGCCCGTCTGGCTGTCATGTGTGTGCTCCCGGCCTCTCTCTGCTCCACGCACACACGCGCTGAAGTGTTTTCTCAAACACTCACTCCTGTAACCTGTATCCCTCCATTCTCATCTCAGACGGCGGAACTGAGGCCCAGAGCGCACCCACATCTGGCCTGCGCTGACCCCGGCCCCCCTCACTTGGAGGGAATCTGCTTTGACCCGGCGACACATCAGATATCTTGCAGGGAGCTCCCACCGTGGGCTGCACCGAGCCCCCCACCTGTGCGCCCTTGTGTACTGCACCCAAACACAGCGGGAGAGAGTTGCTATCCGTCCCACCCATTTTCCAGGTGGGAAAACCCAGGCCCGGAGACGTGAGGCTTCTGTTCACTCTCGCTCAGCTAGTAAGCAGCAGAGAAGGGATTTAAACCCCAGTCTTATCCACTGAGCCACAGAGCCGCTTCGAGGCGCTGAGTGGGAGTCTGGGCACCATTCATTCACTCATTCGCTCATTCGATCGATAATAAATATGGTGCTCCCGCCAGGGACACAGATAAGATACAGACAAACACATACACAAGGTGATTTCAGAGCCTTAAAGGGAATGAAGCAGGATAATGTGACCGACAGGGACTGCGGGAGGGGACACATCTTTGGATTGGGACTCCTCTCTGGGGAGGTGACATTGGAGCTATATCCCGAGTGTCCAGGAGCTGCCACTCAAAGATTTGGGGACGGGCCGGGGGTGAGAAGACGTGCGGCACTTTGAAGAAGAGAAGGAGCGTTTGGGGAGGGGGGAGAAAGCCAGGCTGCGTCTCTCTGGTGGGGAAGCCAACCAACCATCGCTACGACTGGGCAGTTGGCTGAGCCGGGCCCTGTTAGTGCTGGATGGACCTCGGCCCAGGGGACGGGTGGAGCCAGGAGCCAGGAAGAGAAGGGTTGCACTGGGCTGTGCCGCCTGAGGCCCCCGGGGCGACGTCCTTGGAGTGAAGGGGGCCTGTCAGTGAGACCAAGCTGGGGTTGGTGATAGAACCTGGCACCGGTGCTCATGGCTGACTCTCCACGAGGCAGGCATGTGGCTCTGCTGCCCCGTGAGTGGTGTCATTCAGGGAGAAGGGACTTGTTCCCGAGGCCACGGCTCAGGTACGAGGCCTGGGGCCAGCTGACAGGGCTGTGGGCTGACTGTCACCTTCCCCATGTCAGGCTGGGGCCAGACCAAGGCATCTTGGGTCCAGGAGAGAGTCCTGCCCGGGGGGAAGTAGCGGTCCCGAGCTGAGGCCCTGCGTCCCCTCCTTCTGCTCATCTTGGCCGCCCCTCCCTGGCCATACCCCCACCACCCTTAGGTCTTTGAACAGAGACTGAGCAATGTTCTCAGGGGAGAACAAAGGACAGGGCCAACCTGGTCACTTTATGACTTGACACAGGCTTTACCACTCGTGCGTGGTGGTCAGACCCCCTGGAGCCCCCACCAGGACCACAGAAGAGGCAGGTGCCTTGTGTCTGTCTAAATTCCCCTCTGAGGCCCCGGGAGGACAGCGCATGAGAGGTGCATGAGCTTTGGAATTTAAAACAAAAATCTGGGTTCAAATCTTGGGTCCCTCTTGTGTGACCTTGGGCAAGTCACCTCAACTCTTTAGTTTCCTCATTTGCAAAATCTCTAAAGGCCACTTAGAGATTAAAGGAGAAGATGGAGAGCCCGCTGCCCTGGGTGCCTGTCAGACTGTAGTCTCCCCCTTCACCCACTTTTCCTTCTTTAAATTTATGCTTTCCTCCCCACCCTCCATCTACCCATGTCACTGGGCAGCTGTGTGTCACCCAAAATAAGACTTTACCCCCTTGGGCTTCATAGAGTTTGAGTGCCGACGGGACTTCAAGTTTTATGTGATGAGCCCTTATTTGCACGTAAGGATAAGCTAAGGCCTACGGTCAATGTCAAAGTTGAACCCGAGTCTCTGTGAGGCCACAGCTGTGTTGTCGGAATCCCAGCCAGAGGCTCATCCTTGGGTGCTGGCTCTTCCCGCTACCTGGCAGTGAGACCTTGCCCAAGTCCCTTTTCCTCTCTGGTCCTCGGTTGCCCATCAGAATCATGAGGGATTGGGCCCGATGTTTTCTGAGGACGCTTCGCGCTCTGTTTTTGCCGGTTCTGGGATTCCAGGAGTCAGATCCGTACAATTGCCGCGCTGGCCACCTCTGAAGCCACCAGTGTGACTCATCTAAGAAACCAGATGGCTCAATCTCCTCGCTCCGGGCTGGGTCACACCTCCCTGCCTTTGCCTGTGCTGCTGTCTCTGCCAGGAACACCATTTGCACCCGGCACATTCCTTCATTCACTCTGTGAGCCCTTGCTGCACACCCTTGAAATGCCGCCTCTGGTATGACTGGCCTCTGACGGCCAGTTCCTTGTGTAAAGCTAATCCTTCCCATCATACTTCCTTGGCCCCGAGCACACTCACGACATCGCACACATACTGCTCTCTTGCCCTTATTTTTGTGCGCGTATCCGGGGAGCTCCTTGAGGGCAGGGCTGGGGCTGATCCAGTTCTGCGTCTGGCATCAGGCCTGGTACACAATGAGCAGAGTAAGAATCTATTGAATGATGAATAAATGAATGAATGAATGAAGAAAAATCACAGTCTAAGGCAAATGGCAGCCAAGAGGCCTTGCCTCTGCCTCTCGTGAGAGCCAGGCCCCTACCCCGCACGTCTACTGGAGTGAGCACCGCAGGTCCACCTGGTCACTGGAGTCACTAATGAGCATTGATTGTGATCGGTCCCATCCATCATGCCGCTGCAGCTCCCTTCCTTAAAGAACATTAGGGAGCAAATGTATCATTGGTGACTGGAGGCCCAATAAAGCAGGCACCTCGCGAAATTTAGTATTCAACTCGTAAAGGCCTTAAAAGCATTTTTCAATTATGAATGGCCTGGGGGGAGTCGTTCTTTCTTCGCCAGGGGATGAATAAAGGTGGAAAATAATAGTGTATCAATATTGTTGCAACTTAGCAGGATTAATCTGGGAGAGTTAAAGTTGTTGCTTCTCCCTGCTGCCTGTGCGCTCAGGTGCACTGGGAAGGACTCAGCCAAGGCGATGAACCTTGCCAGGACCCCATAGGTGGGGCTGCCTCCCCGTGGATCAGCGGCTCAAGCGCCGTGCCCCCTTGCCCTTCCTCCCTCATGCCCTGGCCCCAGAGCATTCCCTGGCCCTGAGCCATTCTTCTTACCCACGTGAGGCCTCCGGGGCCGGCCTTCTCATAGTGATCTCGAAATTTGTACCATGCTAAGGGCTTGGCCTTTATCCTGATTGTGGTGACGGTTGCTCAAATCTACACATGTGATAAAATTTCATAGAACTACACACACACACACACACACACACACACAAGAAAGTGCATGTAAAAGGAAAGAGTATAATTTTGTTCTATTTCTGTAACTACCTATGAATTTTAAACTATTTTGCAATAAGAAATAATAGGCAAAACATAAAAAATCAGTTAAAAATGTAAAAAGTGATTCTTGCGGGAACAAAGGAAATGGGCCTCCATCAGTAGAAGTATAAACGGGCACGGGCACGGCAGTGTCATGAAATAATTTTGCGTTATCTGGGATGATCATCAGAATAATGCCTCTCTGCCAAAGATGTCTGCATTCTGATACCCAGAACCTATGAAGACATTAGGTTACGTGGCAAAGGGGAATTAAGGGTACAGATGGAATTAAGTTTGCTAATCAGCTGACCCCAAGATGGGGAGATTATCCTGGGTTATCTCCAGTATATGCACACGATCCTTTTTTTTTTTTTTTTTTAGTTTATTTATTTATTTTAAGCTGGGGTTGAGGGTGCAGAGAGAGAATCCTAAGCAGGATTCTCTCTGGCAGCCCAGAGCCTGACACGGGACTCAAACCATGAGATCCTGACCTGAGCTGATCAAGAGCTGAACACTTAACTGACTGAGCCACCCAGGTGCCCCCTCACAAGATCCTTTTAAGTGAGAGAGGGAGGCCTCAGAGTCAGAGAGAGATTTGAAGATGCTACTCTTCTGGCTAGAAGGTGGAGGAAGTAGTCATGAGTAAGGAATGGGGGCGGCCTCTGGAAGTTTGAAAAGGTGATAGATTTTTCCTTAGAGCTTCCAAAAAGAACTCAGCTCTGACGACACTTTGATGTTAGCCTGGTGAGACCCATTTTGGACTTCCATCTTCAGAACTATAAAATAAATATGCTTCAGGTACTAAGTCTGGGGTAATTTGTTATAGAAGCAATAGGAAATGAATACACCTAGTAATTCAAAATTTTTTGAATTCAAAATTTTTGAAATCAATGTGCATACACGCTAAGATTCAGCAATTTTACTCCTAAAAGAAAATCTTTGGTCTGGATTAGATTGCAGATGTGGTGTGGAGTTATCTGCAAGAATGTTCATAGCAGCACTGTTCAAAATAACCTAACTAGAAATGATCCAAATGTCCATCAAGAAGAAATGGATAAATCCAATGTGGTATATTCCTCCAATGGAATATTATACAACCATGCAAATGAATGAATTATAGTGACACACAAACGCATGGATGAATTCCACAACACAATGATAAAGGAAATAAACAAGTCACAGAGAAAGACATATAGCAGCATCATTTATATAAAGCTCAAAAATAGACAATGCCAGAAAAATACATAACTAAGGGCTGTCTTTTTAATTCCAATATTGTTAACATACAGTGTTGTATTAGTTTCAAGTGTATAATGTAGTGATTCAGCTACTCCATACATCACCTAGTGCTCATCCTGACGGGTGTGCTCCTTAATCCCCATTCTCCCACTTTGGGAGAAAGATAAGTTATCTCTAAGAAAGAAAAGAAAGACCCACAAGGAGTCTCAAGGTACAGCAATTTCTTGAGCTTGGTGGTGTGGACACAGATATCTATTGTATTATATTATATTATATTATATTATATATCATATTAATTGTTTTCTATTACATAATATAATTACTTAAATTGTATGTATATGTTTATATACCCTTTTGAGTGGATGGTAGAATTCATAATAAAATAAATATTTTTTAAGTCCTTGCTTTTGAGCATTCATTTGGTCCTTTGTCACTACACTAAGAGCAAAACAGTATAAAGGTCATTCTATAAATGGGGAAATTGAGGCTCTGAGGGATTAAGTGACTTACTCAAGCTCACTTGCCTACTTCCCAAGCTGAAGCTCTATCCACTCACCCCATCTCCTGTGCTCTGGCCTGAGTTCAAGGAAGCAGTGAGACTGCAGGAAGAGAAAATATGAGTCTCTTCCCGGCTTTTGAGTTTCAAAAAAGGGAGTCAAAACTTCAGGTCATGGAGTAATTTTAGAGGCTATGTAAGCAAACTCTCCTAGCCCTCAGATTATATAAAGATTCCTAAGCTGGTGTAATTGTGAGCATGTAGCTGTGCATAGTGGTATATGGGTTTGGGGGAGAGTCAGAACAGTGAACAGAGCTGTAGAGACTATGGCTTCCTGAGAAAGGTGGACCCTATACTATATTTCCCCTGGGCCAGGCATTATCAGAGGAAAATAGAACACTAGCAAGCTTCATAGGCCCTGAAAAGTCTAGAAATCTCACTTCCAGGGAGAATCCAGGGAGACAGCAAGACCCAGAGTAAGACTGTCTCGGTGTTGTATAGGCTGGAAGGACCCTGGGTGCCTTAATAAGGCTTCCTGAAGCTGGTTTTGTATAGGAGAAGACATAAATGATCAAAATAGGAAATGAAAAAAAGGAGACAACACTACAGAGCTTATAGATATTAAAAAGATTTAAAAATGAGAAAATATTGTGTAAAATTTTATAAGGATAAATTTGATAATTTAGATTAACTGGACAAATTCCTCCAACAACTCAATTAGCATAGATTGATAGAAGAATAAGTTGAAAATTTGCAGAATCCTATATATTTTAAAGAATGCATATGCATTAAAAAAAACTCACAAAGAAAATTTTAGGCACAGAAACTTTGATGAATTTTTTCATACACGTAAGGAAGAAATGATACCAATTTTACATAAACTGTTCCAAAGAATGTATTTTTAAATGACATTTCAACACATTTTTAAGGCCAGTATAACCTTGGTACCAAAGATTGCAGAAAAGGAAAATTATAGGCCAACCTCTCTCATTATTAATTAATTAAGCCCTCTGAGGCTCAAAATTATTTTTGTAAAATGGAGATCATAATAGTTATCTTCAATGAAGAGTCCTTTTAAGGATTAAATGAGACAGATGTCAAAATCCTTACCAAAATACGGGGAGACCAAATCCACATATATGGAGATTTTTATACTCACAACTGAATTGGAATTTTTTTTCCCCAAGAATGAGAGGTTTATTTAAAATTTAAAAATCCATTACTGGGGCACCTAGCTGGCTCAGTCAGTAGAGCATGTGACTCTTGATCCCAGGATTGTGAGTTCGAGTCCCACATTGGGTGTCGAGAAAACTTAAAAATTAAAATAAAAAAACAGATAGATATCCATTACTATACACAGGGAACAAGTGTTGGCAAGGACATGGGAAAAAAGGAACCTTGTGCACTGTTGCTGGGAATGCAAAATGATGCTGCCATTGTGGAGAACAGTATGGAGGTTCCTCAAAAAATTAAAAATTACAATCCAGTAATCACTCTACCTGGCATTTATCCAAAGAATACGAAAACACTATTTGAAAGGATACATGTGCCCCTATATTTATTGCAGCATTATTTATAATAGCCAGCCAAATTATGGAAGCAACCCAAGTGTCCATCAAGAGACGAAAGGATAATTCAGTCACAAAAAAAGAATGAAATCTCGTCATTTACGACAACATCAATGGAGCTAAAGAGTGCAGAGAAATAAGTCAGAGAAAGACAAATACCATATGATTTCACTCCTATGTGGAATTTAAGAAACAAAAATGAACAAAGGGGGAAAAAAGAGAAAGACAAACCAAGAAACAGATTCTTAATTATAGAGAATAAATCCATGGTTAGCAGAGGGGAAGTGAGTGGGGAGATGGGTGAAATAGGTGATGGGGATTAAAGAGTACACTTATCATGATGAGCACCGAGTAATGCATAGAATTGTTGAATCACTATATTGTATACCTGAAACTAATATAACACTGTATGTTAACTATACTGGAATTAAATTTTTAAAAAATTAATAAAATTAAAAAAAAGAAAAAGTCAATTATTGTAATTGATCATATTAATACAAAAAAGAAATAGAGGATAAAAATCATACAGTCATCTCAATAGATATAAAAATAATCATTTGATAAAATTCAACACACATTCATGATGTTTAAAACTCTTAGCAAATATATATTTAAATTGTTTTAACCTGATAAAAGGTATTTAGATAAAAGCACAGCAAACATAATACCTAATGGCAAAATATTGAGAACCGTCCTCTGAGATTGCTAATAGGACAATTGTGTCTACAATAGCCACTTCTATTGTATTAGAGATCCTAGCCAGAGCAATAAGCTAAGAAAAATAAATAAAAGGCATAAAGATTACAAAGGAAGAAGCTGAAGACAACATTGTTTTGTCCATAGAAAATGTAAATTAATTTACGAACAATTAAAATAATTTGGCAAATTTAGCAAAAATTGTATTTCTATATATCCATACTAATAATTAGAAAATAAAATTTAAAAATATATAATTTATAATAGAGTAAAAAAGTCACATCACTAATAATAAATCTAAAATGAGATGTATACACAGAAAACTATAAATCATTATCCAAAGAAATTGAAGATCTAAAATATATATAAAACATATACCATGTTAATGGATTAGAAGGCTCAATACTGTAAAACTCTTTTCCGTATAGCGATCTGTAGATTCAGTGCAATCCAAATTGAAATCTAAATCCAAATTCAAATCCCCAGTGGGCTTTTTCGGTGGACACTGCCAAGTTAATTATAAAGTTTTTAATGAAAATGCAAAGGTTAAAAATAGCTAAGACAATCTTGAAGAAGAGCAAAGTTAAAGAACTTAAACCAGTAGATATCAAGTCTTATTATAAAGCTAACGTAATTAAAACAGTGTGGTAATAATGCAAGGAAAGACAAATAAATACACCATAGAACATAGAAATAAAGAAGATTCCATTTCTCGCACAGCTGAGTTTGTGGAGTAAGGTTTTTACTCACTGCATAGCCACAAGTGCCATAAAGGCATCTAATAGGTGGGCCCTAACTTTATCATGAGAGTCATGAATGCTTCCTTGATGAAGTAATGATAGACCTAAAATCTGAAGAAAAAACAGAGACAGCATGTGCAAAGGCCCTGTGCGTGTAGGAAACCTGGCCCATTAAGGAAGGTGAGAGAAGACTCCTGAGGCTAGAGTACAGAGAGAGGAGGGGTCAAGACTGAAGCTATGGCTGGAGAAGTCAAGGTCTGCATGGCCTCCAGGGCCACAGTAAGGAATATGACCTCATGTCCACTTTCATAAGGTTCCTCACACCTGCTCAGGGACTTGCTTCCCATAAGACTGTGAGCCCTACCACAAGAGTAGACACTGCTGGCAGTAGAACATGCTCAGAGGTGCTGATGAATACAAGTGAGGGCAGAGCTTGGATAAGAACCGAGGCCGGTGAGTCCCTATCCAGGGCTCTTCCGTCCACTTTGTGCCTCACGGCTTCCAACTGCTTCCAAGACTTTACCCCACCTTCTCTCCCCCCACCCCTTTTTTTAAGTTTATTTACTTATTTTGACAAACACAGAGAGAGCATGCATGAGCTGGAGAAGTGCACAGAGAGAGGGAGAGAGAGAATCCCAAGCAGGCTTCATGTTGTCAGCACAGAGCTGGATGCAGAACTTGATCCCATGAACCATGAGATCATGACCTGAGCCAAAATCAAGAGTTGGATGCTTAACCAACTGAGTCTCTCAGACGCCCCAAACACAAAGATTTTTCTTTGAGAAAGAGAGTGCACAAGTTGAGGGAGAGAGCACCCCAAGCAGACTCCACGCTGTCAGTGCAGAGCCTGATGCAGGGCTTAATCTCGCAAACCCCATCATCCCATGGTCATGACTTGAGCTGAAATCAAGAGTTGGATGCTTACCTGACTGAGCCCCCCAGGCTCCCCCTCTCTCCCGTTAAATACAAAAACAGAAAAACTCTTTGTATTACACATAAGACCTTATCAGTACCGTGTGGTCCCCTTGTTCTCCCCAAGAATGTGGCCACCAGAGGCCAGTCTCCATCTTGTATGTCTGTATCCCAGTTCCTGATGTACAGTCTAGAACCCAGGCAATAATCAGGAGACACTTGATGAACTGTTTTCTGACAGTCCTGTGCTCAAACCCCAGTTCCACCTCTGACTTTGGGCCATTTAATTGGGCCTCTGAGGCTCAGGCGTTCATCTGTAAAATGGGGGTGATAATAGCTACCTTCCTCCAAGAATTCTTGTGAGGATTACATGAGGTAACGTATGAAAAGTACTTGACGGAATCTGACACGTCCTAAATGCTCGAGGAAGGCTAGCTGCCACGATTGTCATTCTTCTCTGAGTCTCAAGTCTTTCATCTGTAAGTTGGCCTAATGAACCTATCTGGGAGTGATACCAGACAGACATTCCCAATCTACCTTACAAATTTTGGTAATGGCTAAAACTGCCCATCAGGCATATATTGCTTTTTGCCACTTGTAATAGGAGTAATTTTTACCTCCGGGGTTTTCATAAAGGTTAAACAAGACAGTGTATTTGAAGCACCCAGCCTAGTGTCTGATTGATGGTGATGATTCGATGAATGGTGAATTTGGTTATTACCAACCATAAGCAGAATACTTTGTCCTGGAATCGGCCTTCTCAGCATGCCAAGTCCTGCCCTATCCCTCCAGCAGGTGACTTTGGAGACATTCAGGGGTGCCCTGGCTCGATACAGAAAGCACAGGAGACCTTTCTACCACTGAGACCTGTGCTACCTTCTCCCCTGATTTTTCCGTAGGGCATTTATTCCCTAGAGTCTTCAGCCTTCCTCTTCCCAGAATAGAAGTCCAACCAAAGTTTGGTGGCTCCATCCAGGCTCATCAACCCAAAGGAAGTAGCTTCAGTCCTCATGCCACATGCAAGCCATCCCTAATGTCAAAGAGAGACACCTGTGTCTTTAAGCGAGACAGACCACCTGGGTGTGGATTTGAGCAGCCAGCACCTCTGGGTGACAGAGAGAGCCCAGGGGAGCCAGAAGACCAAGGTACTGGCACCCCAAGAAATAAGCTCTGTGGGTCCTGCAGATCCCAAGACAGAGAGGGCATGTTGCTCTCAGTCAGCATGTCCCTCCTTGCCTCCCAGCCAGGGCTAAACCCCCAGCTAGCGGAAACACTCCGCAGACTTGAGGCGAGGAAGGGCCTCACTTTTCCACCCCCTCCCTGGGCCAGCCACCTTCTCTCCCCTTGACCGGTTTGTTTTTCCTGGGGATTTCCGCTTAATTAGTCAGGCCAGGGTAGGCAGTGCTCCAGTAACAAATAATCTGTGTGTCTCAGTGCTTACAGGAACAGAGATTGATTTTTTGGCTATGCTGCCAGTTCATCGCTGGTCAGATACAGCTCTGATCCACGTCGTCTCTTTGTAACCTGGGCAGATGAAGCAGCCTCCTTCTAGAATATTACAAGTTGTTTTGGAGAAAGGAAATGAGACATTGCAAGTCACACGATGCCTTAAAGCTTCTGCCCAAAAGCGGCACGTGTCACTTCTACTCAGATTTTATTGGCCAAAGCAAGTCATATGACCGAACCTGATGTCAATGAGTTAGCAAGGTATGACCCTCCACAGAAAAGAGAAATGAATGATTGAAAACAATAATATAATCTACCCCCACTGCCCACCTTGCACCAATCCATCTTCCGTTAAGCAGATAGAATGAACTATAAAAATATAAACCAACTCATCATATTCTCCTGGTTTAAATTCTCCACCTTACCTTAGAATAAAATCCAAATTCCTGCCCGATCTGGCCCAGCCTCCCTCCTACCTTCTCTTCAATTCATTTTCTGCTTTCCCTCTTGCTCCATCCACACTGGCTTCTGAAGTCGCAAGTTTTTCCCCACCACAGGGCCTTTGCACCACAGGTCAATGCTTTAACCCAACTCTTCCCAGGCCCGGCTTTTCCTATACATAGGGGTCAGCTTAAATGTCACAGCAGAGAGACCTCCTTGATCGCCCCACTATTCTCTCTCACATTGCCCCGTTTGTGTCCTTCCCGACCCTTAGCAAGCTGCAATTATTCTGTGTATATAATTCTGTGTATATAAGAGCTTTATTGTTTATTGAGTGTTCTCGCCCCCCACACTGAAGCTTAAACTTCCTCGGAGTGCGTGTGTCTGTCCTATCACCACCGTACCTCTGTCTCAGTGGGAATTCAGCCAATAATAGCAGCATGAATGAAAGAATTGGATGGAGACAAGAGGGGCCAAGCCTGGCCCAACAGCTCAGTGCATACAAGTGTCATGAACCCTCCCAACCCACATTCCCATCCCCAAGACAGTACTGCATGGTAGACAGGGTAGAACCCAGGCCTCATCTATCCGCTCCCTGTCCTCAGCCATGAACTCAGTCCACCCAGAACCAGAAGGAGCGTTGTACGCCAACTTGAAATTAAGGCAGACATGATCATTTATTGAGGAGCTCCTCTGGACTCAGTACTGTGGGCTGCATCCTACCCATTGGGTCTTGAATGTTATGATCCTCGACTTACAGATGAGGAAACTGAGACTCAGAGCAGTTGGCGAGTTTGCCTACCCCAGACGGGCAGCTCACGGATGGAAGAACTGGGATTTGAACCCAAGACTGGCTCCAAGAAAGGCCTGGGCAGGACGTCTGTGCTGCTTGATAGTTTTACAAGCAGGGACTCTCTTGCCATCTGGAGTAGGCAGGATAAGGGTCCCCAAAGATGCTTGTGTCATAATCACCCAAATCTCTGATGTGACAAGGGACTTTGCAGGGATGATTAAGTTCAGGATTTGACATGCAGGAGTATGCTGGACTCTCCCTCGTGATTACTTTGGGGCCATCTGGATGAGGGAGGCAGGAGTGTCAGAGCCAGAGAGAGAGAGAGAGAGAGAGAGATTAGAAGGTGCTAGGCTGGTGGCTTTAAAAGCTGAGGAAAGAGGTCATGATCCAAGGAGTGCTGGTGGCCTCCAGGAGCTGGAAAAATCAAGGAAAAAGATTCTCGCCTACAGCCTCTGGAGGGAACGCAGCCGGGCCGACACCTTGATCTTAGCCCAGTGAGACCTCTGACTTACAGAATTGTAGGATAATAGGTTTGGGTTATTTAAAGCCAGATAAGAGGCTGGTAATTGTCACAGCAGCAATGAGAAAGTAACACAACTGCTCACCATCGGCACATGTCCTGCCCCCTCAGTCTCCCCAGATGAATTGTGGGTCCCCTGATGGCAAAAGCCCAGCAAGTGGCAGTGGGGTATACAATAGGCACTCAATAATAACTCAGAGGGTGTGTAGTTCAGTGTTGCCCCTGGCAGGAGTAAGAAGGATTCACAGTGAATCCAAGAGGAGGGGCCTGGAGAGGACATGTGGTGAGAGCAGACAGGTCTGGGGGACAAGCAGGACTCTGGCTCCTGAGACAGTGCAGAGACCCAAATCCCGCTACCAGAAGGATCCCCCAAGATCGGCCGATGGCTCCCATTTTGCCACGTAAACACCAAGACTCAGAGAGAGGACCTAGGGCTCTAGGCAAGCTGGTGGCTAAGACAGGATTAGAAACTCGATCACCTGTCCCCTGTCAGTCTTATTCCCACACCTCTGCCCACACTGGGTGATAGAGCTGTCCTTCATCTGGGGACCCGGAATGATAGATCCTCTGATAGGCTGGAGGCTGGGGGCCCAGTGCAGGCGGGCAGGGAGGGGTGTGCAGATGAGCGAGGCGTGCTCCCACCCAGGAGCTCCACATCGAGCGGAGAATGGACGTGACAGGGCATCAGAGACCTGGCTTCTGGTTCCGGCTCTGCTCCTGTGCAAACCTCAGCAAGCCCCTCTCCTTCCCTGAGCCCCATCTTCCCATCAAGGACCTGAATTCTACCTCTGAGGGCTTTTGTGGCTCTGGAGTGGTGGCATCTGCCATCGGGCCTGCTTTGCTCTCAGCCCCGCGCCCCCTGGCCCCCTCCCCCTCCCTCCCCAGCTGGAGTCCCATGGCTTCTCAGCAAGTGCGACAACTTGCCACACTCTGGCCTGGGACTCGGGGACTCCAGTGGCCCAGCCCCCCACCAGAGCTCAGCAACAGGTGTGTCCCACCCCGTACTGACCTTTGCTCTGCCCCTCCCCCTTACCCACAGCACAGTTGAGCTGCTAGCCTACCCCACTCTGGGGTCCTAACCCCAGAAAGAGGGGACCTCAGATTACATGATCCCAAAAAGCATCTGGCCCCAGTGCCTGGGTCTGTCCTGTCCCCAGCTCCCTATCACAGCCATCCTGACCGTCCTCTTCGACTTAATATGACCATTGTCTGCCTAGACCCCCACCAACCTTTGGTGTCTGTGCCCTGCAGGCTGGCCTAGACTTTCTTTTCAGGCCTCGGGAGCCTTCAAGCTCCCCCTGCCCCCAATCCCAATATCCTGGTATCTTTCTTTTTTTTTTTAATTTTTTTTAACATTTATTTTTGGGAGGCAGAGAGAGACAAAGCACGAGCACAGGAGGGGCAGAGAGAGAGGGAGGCACAGAATCGGAAGCAGGCTCCAGGCTCCGAGCTGGCAGCACAGAGCCCGACGTGGGGCTCGAACCCACGGACCGTGAGATCATGACCTGAGCTGAAGTCGGACGCTTAACCAAATGAGCCACCCAGGCGTCCCTGGTCTCTTCCAACTACAGAGATTGTGCAGCTCTCCAAACCTCCTGAATCCCATCCTGCAGAAAAGCCTACAAAGGACTGCAACCTAGTATAAAAACCAACGCACAGCGAGGGTCAGCAATTGCCTGGAGGACGCGCAGCAAAGACACAGAGCCCCCACATTCAACGTCTTCACGTGGGACCCTCCCCGGCCCACTGACCCTGCCCCGCGACCCCCTCTCACAGCCTGAAGGACAGAGAGGGCAGCCAGCCCGATGACCCGTGTCCGAGACCACAGTGATGCTATTCTTTCCTCAAGGAGCTCCGCCCACCCTGCGCCAGATTTAGCCATTTAATGCAGCCGGGCCTGCTCCTTGCCTGCCTCTGAGATTAGCTCTGGAACTGGGCTTTGAACGCCTGCCCAGAGACACTCAGCTTAAAACACCAGGAACCAGAAAAAAAAAAAATCGACCACATTTAATGGAGCCGTCAGCACGCGGGTCTGGGCCGTCCATTATGCGGCCCTGCCCGCCCAGGGAGCCCAGCCACGTGGCCGCCTGACCACAGCATTAAGGCGACATTAGCCTGCAGGCCAGGCGAGGGGAGGAGCCACCAGAGCCCAGGCTTCGGGCCTGCCTCTCCTGCTCCCCAAGGCGCAGGGCCCGGGGGATTCTGGGTGCCACTCGACAGGGGGCAAATGGACCCATTCTGGTCTCAGGGTCCTGCTCCAGAACAAGCCGTTTGCTGTCTCTCCGAGGCCTGAGGCCTCCATAAGGACGGCCTGCCTGGGGTTTACTGCAGGGCAGACAGATCCGGCGAGGCACCCCTGAAGACCCCTGTTCCCCAAACAGCGTCCTGGGTAATGCCTGACATGCCACAATTTTTGCGGCCTTCCCTTTGCTATTTAAAAATTACCCTCATGAACATCTAAGTTGCTCTGGAACACCGTTTCCCAAAATGTGGTCCAGGAAACATCAGTCTCTCAAGATGTTTCCTACAAAACAAAAAGGGGTGGCGGGGGGGTTCACTACTCAAGGAAGCTTGGGGAGCACTGCAAATGCCCGTTTCCTCTTGGAGAGTCACAAGGCTAGTCAATGCTCTGAGAAGTTCTGCACTAGAGTCTGATTTTATTTAATTCATCTCCCAGACTTACCTGATTATAGAACCCTTCCCCTTACCTTGGCAGAACATTGTTATCGCTGAGGGCCTAGTGTTCTGGGGACCACTCTTCGGGAAGTGACCCTTCAGGGGTCTGAGTCCCTCTCCTTCCTAAGCCCCAGCTGGGGTCAGAGGCTCTCATTATGTGGCTGGTCAAAGCCTGCAAGGATATGAACAGGGACTCTGGCCTTCACTGACAGGTGAGGCGAAGGGCCAGAGTGGCAGGCCCATCTGGAATCAAGGGAGGGAACACAGATGCCTCTCCATCCCCACCCTACCCCTACCTGGCAGGGCAGGGACTTGGCCACGGAAGGAAGGTGTCTCCCCACTGTCAGAGCCACTTCTCCACGCAGGGCTCCTTAGCCACTTAAACCTGTTCTCCCTGGGAATTGCTTCTGCAGACTCATGGGCTACCCAGTGTCCTGGAAGAAGCCCCAAGCCAGACAACGGGAGCCCTGGATTCCGCTCCTGGTTTTCCAGAAGGCCTGCTCTGTGACCCAGGGAAGGCCTCCGACCTCTCCATGCTGGTGACTGCAGGTCCAGGACCCTCTGCATGCGGACACACATCTTCTCCTGCACGCTCAGGAGCTCTGGGCTGTTTATACAAAATGCTCCGAGATGCCGGCCAGCCAAAGCCTGCCAAACACTTCCTCTGCGTCCATCCTGTGCGAGGCACCGGAGCCTCAGTTTACCCCCAGTCCTCAAGGCCGTGATTCTCTCCCTGCAGGCCAGTCCGGACCACCAGTTGCTACAGTCACCAACAAAGAAAAGCAATTTGGTAAACATGGATCTCCCAGATGTGAGAGAAAAAGCAAATAGAACATCAAAGCCCCTTTTATGTGAACTTTCCAGGGCCACAGAACTCATGCAGTGAGACGCACTGGATTTTCCAAACGTGGCTGTGATGACACTTTCCATCCCATATGCGCTTCTAACGTGGTGACAACGACCCTGCCCGCTTCCTCTCTTGATCTGGCTGGGCCAGAGATGATAGTGGAAGTGACACTGGGTGACTCTGGAGGCCAGGTCATGAAGGGCAACACGGCTGCCACTGGCCCTCTTGAAATGTTCCCCCTTAGAGCCCAGACGCCATGCTCTGAGGAAGTCCAGGCCACATAGAGCACATGGGGGGCGTCCAGCCAACAGTCCACCAGCTGGGGTCCTCTAGGACCACAACAGTGTGAGAAACTCGAGTAAGAACCGCCTAGCTGAGCCCAGTTAACTCTCAGAACAGAGAGCTCATTTAAAAATGCCATTGCCTTAAGTCACTGAGTTTGGGATAATATTTTATGCAGAAATAGACAACCATGACACGTGGCAAGTAGGTTCCTTCAAAACACCCTTGCAGAGGTGAGGAGGGCCTGCCACAGAGTGTCCCTCTCTCTCTTCTGTCCTCTGCTGAAGCAGACACATGACAACAATTCACACCAACCAGCTCCGACTTTACAAAGCCTCTGCCCGACAGGTCAACACCTCACATGCATTCCTGTGACATTCCCGCCAGTTAGAGATCTTGAGCCTTGTTTTACAGATGAGGAAACAGGAGTTCAGAGAGGTTGAATGACTTGCCCAAAACGGCATAGCCGGCGTGGGGAGGGCCAGGATTTGGGGCAGATCTCACTGGTGTCCCCTCCCCAGGCTGCCTCCTCTCTCTCTCCTGGGGTGGGCTGAAGAGGAGAGTAGAGTGGCTCATGGAGAGCACCCAGGCCTAGTCCCATCCTGACTCTGCCCCCATTAGCTGTACCTCTTGGGGCAGCTTTCTTGACCTCTCTGAGCCACAGGCTCCTCGTGTGTGCAGTGAGATGCAGACGCCGGTCGTTATGAAGGGTGGAGAGCATGCAGGCCCTGTGCACAGCAGAGAGGATCTGATGGCTTTATTTTTTTTTAAGTTTATTTATTTATTTTGAGAGAGAGTGGGCATACATGAGTGGGGGAGGGGCAGAGAGAGAGGGAGGGAGAGAATCCCAAGCAGGCTCTGCAACGTCAGCACGGAGCCTGACGTGGGGCTTGAACCCACGAACAGGGTGATTGTGAGTTGAGCCGAAGTTGGATGCTCAACTGACCGAGCCACCCAGGCGCCCCAAAACGGCGTCTGCTTTAAAAGGAGCAAGTCCAGGGACCAATGCCGGCCTGACAGCCTGTTCCTGGCCCGGCCAGTGGTCTGGGCTCCAGACAAGATCAGAGACCTCAGGGTGGCAAACTCGGCCTCCGTGTCCCCTGGCAAGACTGTCCCCCACCCTCTCAGAATGGAACGCCCTCCCCAGACGCACAAACCACTAGGCAGGAGCCCTCAGTCTGATTGAGCCGCCACTGAACGCACCTCGTGGAGGGTCCTGGGGCAGAAACCCCCTGCCCTGCCTCCTGCTTCATTCACGTCAATAAATATTTACCACCAGGCTCCGCTCCTCTAGCTGCCTCTCCACATCCGGTTTCTGCCTTGCCCACCCTGCTCTGGGCCCCCGGGGCTTCTCACTAGGCCCGGCCAGCAGGAGCGCCCCCTTGTCTGGGGACCAGCACATCCATGTGTCATCCATCACTTAGTGAGCGCCTGTAGCATGCAGGCCTGCACTAGCCCCGAGGGGGCCTCAGAGACCAGAGCATGGGTAGGGGGACAGACAAGGAAACAGACGGACTGAACCCCCAAGCACAGCACTAGATTGCGGTCCTGTGGGGGTGCTGAGGAAGCACCTGACTCACCTTAGAGGGATGGGGGTTCAGGGGTAACCAGGAGGACGAGTCCGACTTCCCCGGTGGGGATGATGGTCGTGCAAAGACGTAAAAAGATGACTTGGCGTGAACGCGAGTCTTTTATTCTTCTAGCCAACAAATATTAATTGAGCACATACTATAAGCCAAGCACCGCTCTAGGCGCTGTGGAAATCGCAGTGAGCAGACCGAATGAGGTTCCCGGGCTGCCCTTCCCATGAGGGGAGACATTCAGTCAACCCGCGAGTAGAGAAAACGCAGGTGTTGATGGGCAGAAGGGAGGGAGGTGAAGCAGGGCAGGTGGATGCGGGTGGGGCAGGATGGGCAGGGGCTGCTTAGGAGAGAGCCTCGGGCAGAGACCAGAGAGGGGGCCATGTGGGTAGCTAGGCGAGGGCGTCCGAGGTAGAGGGAGGGGGTGGGGCAAGGGCCTGGAGGGAGAGGAGCCTGGCTCACAGGGGCACTGCCGGATTCACTGTCGCTGGAGCTCGGGGCGCATGCAGGAGTGAGGCCTGTGACGGAGAGGAAGGGGTGAACAGGTGCCAGAGGGCGGAGGGCTTTGTCAGGCAGGAAGGGAACCCTGGCTTTTCTCCTGGGGCACTGGGGAGCTACGAAGGGGTTTAGTGAACACACACGCTTGGCTTGTTAATTGCCTAACAGACCCCCAGATCGTCAGGCCTCCTCTCGGGGACATCCTTGCCTAACGGTCCCCCAATCCCAGCCTGAGCCCCAGCCTCCACCTCAGAGACCCAGCCTCCCCGCCTCCCGCCCTGGCCATGGCCGAACAGTTCTGAGAACTGCGCTGGACAGAGCCAGGCGCCAGCGAGGGCCAGGGTCAGTGTCCCCCGCAGAGAAGTGGACACACACCCAGAGGCCTGGGGCCATGATCCCCTGTCCCAGGGGCCAGAGACGTTCTGACAAACGCTGGGAGTCGGGAGCCCCGGGCTCCTATTGTGGCCCTGCACGGCTCTGGGGAAACCCTTCTCCTTTGCTGGGCCTCAGTTTCCCCTCAGGACCCCGTCAGCTCTCCAACGCGACCACCCCACCTTACCCGTCCGTCCGTCTCAGGGGCGGACTTGCCTCTGCGTTTGACCTCTCCCACCAGCGCTCCGGTGCCTCCCCCTCACCCCCCTCCCAGAG
>CM053570.1:83432633-83447944 GCA_028646485.1 Cryptoprocta ferox | reverse complement strand
GGCCAGCGTCTCCCTAAGGTTCCCAGACCCCAACTCTCCCCACACTCCCCACGGCCCAGCGTGCCTCTCCTGTTCTTTGTCATCAGCTCCAGACACCGGGGGGTGGGGGGGGGGGAGAAAACGCTAATTCCACTGGAGGCTCGACCCCACACTCATTTATTTCAGACATGACCTTTGATTTCTCGGGTAGAGTGTAAATTACATGTCGCCAGCATAAAATATTAAATCCAATTTATACTTAATTATTGATGCTATTATGTATTCTATAGTAATGGCATCAGAATCTCACCCCCCGTCCGTGCCCAGTAAATAGCTTTTTTGCATTAGAGGCTCCTTGAGGTAAGAAATCTTGCTCCATTCCTTCTTAACCGTATGATTGATGATTATGGGGAAGTTCGTAAATAGTCTTCCAGAAATATTTCTCTGGTCGCCCGTAGCTCCGAAGGAAGGTGGGGGCCGTGCTAATGACCAGGGCGGCCGGGCGGATGCAGCCCTCCCCGCCACCATCTCGGGCTGGTGGGTTGAGGGTTGGCGAGATGGGGATGGTTTAAGCGAGGCCCCGCTGAGTGGTTTAAGAAAGCGGAGGAGGGACCACGGCGGTTTCTGCAGGCTTTAAGTCACATGTAATCTTCGCATGGACATTGGGGTTTTGTTTTTTATTGAAACATTAATAATTCCGGTTTCTTGTAAAATATTCATGGTTTGTTGCTGCCTTCAAACCCACTCCTGGCCGCTGCTTTTAATTTCCAACTCGGCCCGTGCAGGCCTCTGCTGTCGACCACCCATTGCTCCCGTGCAATTTATTAAGTGGAGGTAACGGTGGCCATCGGGTGGTCAGAAAAATCGAGCTCAGGGTTTCTCTGTAGCAACTGGTTGCAAGCCAGAAAGGCCCCGGAGGGGGCAGGGCTGCCGCTGGGCAGGCGGAGCGAGCGCTGTGGGACGGGGCGTCTTCCCAGCTAAGTGGACACTGGAGGCTGGCAGAGACCCTGGCAGAGCTGGGGCCGGACAGCTGGGCAGACCTGGAGGGGAAGGGGGGAGGCAGGATGGAGAAGGCGAAGGGGAATGAGGAGGGAGAGGGTGGTGGGAGGGCATTGTGACGGCCCAGGACGTGGACAGCAATGCAGGAAAGAAGGCAGGCTCCGGGCACAGGACGCCGGGGTCCGAACCCCAGCTCCGCCTCCAGCAAGCTGCTCAACCGTAGCAAGTGACTTCTGCATGTGACCTCTGAGCCTCAGTCTCCGCCTCTGGATATCGGGCCTGGCACATGGCCCCTTCTTGGAAGGTGGCGGCAGTGATGGCTACTGCAGTTGCTTGGTCAGTGTCACATGTAAGGCCTGTGGGCAGCAGAGCCCGGGGAGACCTTAGGAGATGGAGGGGACCAGCACTCCTTCAAACAGATGGGGGGCAAGGCCCAGAGAGGGAAGGTAACTTGCTCACAGTCCCACAGTCACTGCTCATGAGGGCCATTCAATGTTGTCCAGACTTGAGCTCTGAAATTCGGATTCTTGAAAAACAGAGAATCGACCTTTTGGGGATCACAACTGCCCGAGTTCACCCACAGAGCCCTGCCCCCTCCCCAGCCTACACCCCTACGAAGAGCCCTGATTAAAAGGTTTGACTGCGCGCACAGCTGGGGTCCTGCTGTCTCCCTCCCCCAACCCCCATCAGGGTCTGTCCGCCGGGATAGATGTAATCGGTCCAGGAACACTCCCCCCTTTCCCTGGGGCACCCGCTGTTAGCAAGGCCCACCTGAGGCCGAAGAGAATTCCAGAGTGTCAGCCATGCAGCAACTCCGCAATCGGCTTCCTCTGCCCGTGACTTTGATGGGGAGGAAACTGAGGCCCGAAGAGGTTACAGGACTTGCTCAGCGTTGCACAGATGCGAACAGAAACACAACCCCTCCACCCCTTGAGCCTATGGATCTCCATGTTGACTCTGACTGTGGGGGGGGTGTGGTGGGGGGGAATTAGCCTCAAGACATCAAGCACGAGGGACCCTAAGGCAGAATGCACCTGCGTGGTGGAGCCCTCATCCTCTGCTCTGGCCACAGATCCCACACCGCCTGGAGGCATTTCTTGAGCTAGATCCAGCTCCCCGTGTATCTGCCCATCATCAGAAGTGTGCCCGTCCAGGGGCGCCTGGGGGGCTCAGTTGGTTAGGCGGCCGACTTCAGCTCAGGTCATGATCTTGCGGTTTGTGAGTTCCAGCCCTGCATCAGGCTCTGTGCTGACAGCTCAGAGCCCGAAGCCTGCTTTGGATTCTGTGTGTGTGTGTCTCTCTCTGCCCCTCCCCCACTGGCACTCCGTGTCTGTGTCTCAAAAATGCATAAACATTAAACAAAATTAAAAAAAAAAAAAGAAATGTGTCCATCTGCACCTGGGCATGCTCAGATTCAAATGGCTAGATGGTCTGTGCCCAAATCCAATAAGCAAAACCCTAGCAGCTCCAATCTCAAGTGTAAGCGCAGAGGCGCCAGGCGGTACCAGAGTCCCCAGGGGGCAGGGCCTCCGTGGCATTCCAGGAAGCAGGCAGGAACATGACTGGCCCACCTGCCCCAGAGGCAGAGGGATGGCCACACAGCAGGAGGTGGGGCATGACGCCCCCAGTATTCCTGGTGGCCTTGGAAATGACTTTCTCCCTTTGACTCTAAATACAAATACAACTTGTTGTTAGTAATACAGACACACCTCGGAGACATCACAGGTTCAGTTCCAGACCATGGCGATAAAACAGATATCACAGTAAAGCAAGTCGAATGAATTTTTTAGATTCCCAGGGAGTATAAAGTTATGTTTACACTGTACTATAGTCTATTAAGTGTGCAATAGCAATATGTCTAAAAAGTGTGCATGCTTTAATTGAAAATACTTTATTGCTAAAAAATGCTAGCCATCGTCAGAGCTTTCAGCGAGTCGTATAACCTTTTTGTGGGTGGAGCGTCTTGCCTCAATGTTAATGGCCGCTGACCGATCAGGGCGGTGGGTGCTCAAGGCTGGGGTGGCCGGAGCAAGTTCTTAAAGTAAGACAACAATGAACGTTGCCCCATTGGTGGCCTCTTCCTTTCATGAATGATTTCTCTGTAACACGTGCTGTTGTTTGATAGCATTTTACACAGTAGGACTTTTTTCGAAATTGGAGTCAGTCCTCTCAAACCTGCCGCTGCTTTATTAACTCAGTCTGTGTAATGTCCCAAATCCTTTGTTGTCAGTTCAACAATCTTCACAGCATCTTCACCGCGAGGAGAGTCCATCTCAAGAAGCCACTGAGCCTGGGCGGCTCAGTCGGTTAAGTGTCCAACTCGTGAATTCAGCTCAGGTCACGATCTCACAGTTCATGGGTTCGAGCCCCATATCAAGCTCCATGCTGACAGTGCAGAGCCCGCGTGGGTTTCTCTCTCTCTCTCCCTCTCCGCCCCTGTCGCATTTATTCTCTTTCTCTCTCAAAATAAAAAAAAATAAAAAAAAGAAAAGAAACCACTGACCACGAACCCCATAATGAATAAAATAAAAGCGAAAAAGTTTGAAATACTGTGAGAATTAGCAAAATGTGGCAGAAACATAAGCAAATGCTTTTGGGAAACACGGTGGTGATAGACGTGTCCCATGCAGCGTGGCCGCAAACCTTCAATTTATAAGAAACATAGTATCTGCAAGGCACAAAAAAGCCAGCACGATGAAATGAGGTGTATCTGGACAGAAAGCTCGGAAAATAAAGGAAAAGAAAACCCACTACGACTCCACGACCAGAGAGAAGCTGTAACAAATGGAAATACACTTCTATCATTTCTCTGTGCATTAAGCTCCGACTCCTCCTTTAGGTTTTGTTCCTTACCATGAACCAAAGCAGTAATAGAACATGCCCTCCGCCAGTGGAGCTCACAGGCAGCCCAGCACTGGCCTTTCAGAATGAAGCGCTTCACAAATGATGGTAAACGTCAGCCTCTTTCTCCGTGCCTCAGTTTCCCCTCTGGGCCAGGAAGACATCCATGTACCTTCCATCGCCACAGGGCCGACGGCTTCCATACTCTGAGGGGACCCAGATGAGCTCCTGGGTTTCTTCCTGATGCTGCCAGACTACGGCAGGTCGTGGTCCTTGAGGAAGCAGACGTGCTGGGTTCTTGCGGGATGACTGGAAACCCGGAGCACAGGGTAGTTGAAGGGGCCCTGGAAGAGGCCTCAGCCAATCTGAGATCTACTCCAGGCTCTGCTGGTCACCAGCTGTGTGACCTTCAGCTAGTCGTTTCCCTTCTCTGGGCCTCAGTTGCTGCCCTCCCCCACCCGGCGAACTCATTAAAAATAGGGATTCCTGGACCCCATGTGGGAGATGCTGATTCTGCACATCTACAAAGAAACAGCCCCAACGTGCCAGCCCCAGGGTTTGCTTTGATCAGAAGGAATGGACCTTATCTAAGAATTGGATCCAAGATTAAAGAAAAGGTATAATTTCACATAATACCACATGTGGACGAGGATCAGGAGCGAGGGGCTCTGTGCAGAGGAGGCCCAGGGCCCACCCGCTCTGCATGGGAGCAGGAGGGGCACTGAATTGAGGGGCCTGAATTTGGGGGGCATTGGCCAGCAGCTGGAGATGGGGAGAGGGAAGCAGGACAGACCGTTTCTTTGGGAATCAAAGGAAAAACAGCCCAAGCAAGAAATCTCTGCTGGTGGGGTGTGGCTAAAGACATTTCTAGAAACATGATATCTGCCATTGATTTTGAAACTGGTCCCTGCTCTGTGCTGCAATTGCCCGGTGTTACCCTTGACCTTCAGGAAACGCCTGCGGTACCAGCATCCTGTGCGGGAGCAGCTTCATGAGGACGAAGGCGGGGTGGGGGGGGGTAGTGTCCAGTGTGGGATAAAGAGGGTGGCAAGAGAGGAGGAAGCCAAAGGTGAGAGGAGCAGGTGGCAGCAGGCATGTCCAAGGCCACGGGACAAAAAGTTGCAGGATGGCCCTTCCCTCAAATGCACCGGAAGATGGAGGCCCTCATCGGGGCGGAGGGGGAACATCTGGTGTATCCGGAAAGGTTTACCTCTCCTATAAGTCAGGAAGGAAGAGCTGGAGTGGGTGTGGTAGTTCTGCAATGTTCTCACCACCTCCGGAGCCTTCTTTCTCCTCCACCATCCTTAGCATCCATGGCTTCCATTCTCCTGGTTTCTCCCTTTCCCAAAATAGCTGCTGGTGCGCCAGCCATCAGGTCTACAACTCTAGATGTGAAAGAGGGAGGAGGGCAAGGGTAAAAATGGCATGTGCCCACCATCTGAACCCTCTTTACGAGCTTTCCTCGAAGTCCCACGCGACAACTGTCACTGATGTAGTCACGTGGTCACACTTAGTTCATAATAGAGTGGAAATGTGACCTTTTAATGACACAGGGATACCTTGAGAAAAGCTGGGGTTCTTTTACTAAAGAAGGAATAGGCAACCGGCCGTCTCTGGAACAAACGGGTTTCACTCAGAGTGAGCAAGAACCTGCTTCCCTCTGGCTTCTACCTACAGCTCCTGGTTCTGCTCTCTTTTTTTGAGAGAGAGGGAGTGAGCGAGCAAGTGAGCAAGGGGCAGAGAAAGGTAGGGCTCACCCAAAGTGGGGCTCGAGTCTGATGGGGGATTCAAACCCACGAACCATGAGATCATGACCTGAGCTAAAGTCAGATGCCTAACGACTGAGCCACCCAGGCGCCCCGGTCCTGCTCTATTTAACAACATCTATAATTGTAAAGCCCGTCTTTCAAACGACAGCCTTCCTTAGAACCTTCTCTTTTCCAGGTGAACCGCATCTCAGGACCGAGGCCGAGATGAGCTCTGAAGACTTCACTTTACTCCTTCCGCACCTTCCTCCTGTACCTGCCGCGTGCCCTCCACACACAGAACAGACACACGAGCTCCCAGTCGGTGTGGACGTGGGACCAATCCTCGCAGGGGTGCTGAATCGTCACACAGGAGGAAGGACCCGGGCAGGCAGAGCCAAGGCCTCCCTGGAGGACTCATATTTAAACCGAGTCGGGGGGAAGGAGGAGGAGTCGGCTAGGAAACACTTAAGGGGACCGGTACGCCAGGAGCAAGGAACCACAGGGGTGAAGACCCAGAGTCACCAGCAGTGAGAGGAGGGAGGGAGGAGCGTGAGGACACGAGGGGAACGAACACAAACCAGGGCCTGGCGAGAGCTTGGGGACCCCGGAAGAAAGGGTTCCCGGCGGGGTGCTCCTGCTGGGCCTCATCTTGGGAAGGTTGCTCCACCTGCCCGTGCCAACACTGCTCAACAGATCAAATGGAAAATGAAGGTAGTTTGGCAGGGCTGTGTTCCCAGCAGTCATCACCCTTAGCTGCTGCTCCCTGGTTTGTTCTAGAACTTTACAGCAGCACGAGGCAGGGCCTCATGGTTGGTCAGCGATGTCCAAGAATCCACCTATTTCTCTTTTTTGAGAATGACACAAAAGCCCCCATGGCCCCGCTGCCGCCTTCTAATGCCTCCTGATGAGCGTTCCTCGGGGGTAGATCTGGATTCGTGTAGAGCAGCCTAGCATCATCCTGCGATGTCCTCACTCATCTTGAGCTGCCATTTCTTTTTAACCATGTTTCGTCTCTAAGTTGCCAAGAGGCTGTGGAGAGAAAACCAGTGTGGTTTGGGGTGAAGCCCCAGTGAGGTGTACACAGCAGCCAAACTACTTCTTCCTTCCTCCAAACCCTGCTGACATCTCAGCCCAGAGCAGACCTCAGGAAAGTTCTTTCTGCAGCCTCCCACCAGCTCACCAGAGCCCACCGCCCTCTCTCACCAGGACACCCCCCCACCTGACACTGGGCCCTAGGCTCTTCCTGTGGGAAAGAGGAGAGAAACCAAAGGGGGAAAGGGAAGAATAGAGACATCTTTCCTTGGAAAGACGCAAGAAACTGTCCGCGGAACATGCTGGAAAACAGACCGAGGAGACCAGGGAGAGAATATATACTGAGCCTCACAGACAAGAGAGACCCCGGTCATTTCCATCATGGGAGGCTAATCGTATTTAAAAGTGGAGGAAAATGTCAACACCACATTGCGAATCTCAAGGCCTATTTAAAATATTTACGTATAACAAATTTAACGTCCTTAAAATTATGCTGTAATTTGCGATTAATTTCCCGAGATTGCTCCCAGATTTATTTTCATGTGCACGGATTTGTAGTGGACTCTGACAGTGGGGTGCACAACCGTGGAACACAGTTCTCCCCTCACCCAGCAGGCCCTGTGCGATGGGGGTGTAACCTCAATCAAGGAGAGTGTCAAAATGTATTTGGGGCGCTTTGTTAATGCGAGGTTCTGGGCAAATATCTTGAAGTAAGACTCCCCACTAGAGCAATGGTTCTTAACCAGGAGTGACTTTGGCTTTGCCCCCAACCCCACCCTGAGGACATTTGGCAACATCTGGAGACATTTTTGATGGTCAGGACTATGGGGGTTGCAACTGACCTCTAGTGGGTAGAGGCCAGGGGTGCTGCCTAATGTCCCCTAAGTTGCACAGGATGGCTCCCACAACAGAGAACTGGCAGCCCAAGATGTCATTAGTGCCAACGATGAGAAACCCTGCTCTTGGGTGGGGCTGCTCTAGACACTCTCTGCCAAAACTTAAACCTGGACCAAGAGCCACACGAAAGAAAGAATCCAGAGGTTGAGTCCCAGCATGTTAGAGGGGCTTGGAAAAGCCCTTTGGCTTCCCCCCGTCCACCGAACAAAATGCAAAACCAAGCACACACAAGTTCAAGGTGATAGGCCAATTATTGACCCGCTAATCAAACACAAACCAGCAACCTTCGGAGGCAGAGAAAAGAACGCAGAGTCTCTACAAAGAATCATCCCTAGTGTGCAGTAAAAAGTTATCAGACATGCAAAGAAACGGGAAAACATAGCCCAAACTCAGCAGAGAGATTAAAACTAATTTTTAAAGGGCCAAACAGGAAGTTCTAGAACTGAAAAGGACAATCAGGGAAATGAAAAATTCACTAGACGGGCTTAAAAGCAGATTGGAAGAAGGGTCAGTGACCTTGAAGCTGTAACAATAGAAATTACTCAGTATGAGGAAGGGGAGACTAAAAAAAAAAAAAAAAAAAAAAAAAAAAAAAATTGCAGAAAAGTGAAAAGAGCTTCAGGGACTTTGGGGACAAGAGCAAACTGTCAAAGGTATGTGTAACTGGAGTCCAAGGAGGAAAAAATGGGGAGCGTGGGGCAAAAAATAAATGTTAGGACATAATGATTGAGATTTCCCCAAATTTGAAGGTATGGAGCCAAGGTTCCAGAGAGAGAGAGGAACTGGGATTGGAATCAGGTTCTGCTGCCTTGAAGGGTGGCTCTGTCTTCCTGTGGGGACAGCCAACGTCCCATCTGGGCCCCCGCTCCAGCAACCCGGTGAGCCCCTTGGTAAAGGAGGCGGACCAGGGGACTGCTCACAACAACCTAGGACCGAGAAGCACCGGCTGCCACCAAGGGGAGCCACGAAGCTGTTGAGGGGTGGCCGGGCCAGGGTCAGAGGCCACAACGGCCTCCTTCAAAAGAGGCTAAAGGGTCCAGGAGGATCAGACTCCCAGACGTCCTGAGGACATTCTTGCGTCTCAACGCGGTTTCATCTATCCTCTTGACAGAGAGGAGGGCTCCTGATTGCTGCAGCCCTTCAAGAAATGGGTTTGTTTGTTCCTGGACAGAGTTCTGTGACACCAACCCTCTTCCGAGGCTGGGACATGGCAGCCTCTGCCAGGAGGCTGGAGGAGCTGGCTTCAGCCTCAGCTGGGGTGGGAACCCCCTCCTCCGACGGCTGGACGCGCTGAAGTATGCTCGTCCCCCCGCTGACCGCCTGACACGCCACCAGCACAGTTCTTTGGAGCCAAGGCTGTGGTTACTACACGGGGGTTACCCGAGAGAAGAGACATACTAAGAGCCACTGTTAGGCAGCCACACCCAAGCTGGAACCTTGGAGAGAGCCTGTCACTGTCCCGGCGGACGTGCTGAATCCATCAGAGACTCCCAAAATATTCAGAGATGGATGAGTCCTTAGCATTTCCCCTTCCTTGTCATTTAGAGCAGGACAGGGCAGTGGGGCTCGGGACCCAGCCTTCCTAGCCACACTGCTTGGGTTTGACACACAGGTGTGTGGCCTTGGAAAAATTACTTTGCCTCTGTGCCTCCGTTTCCCCTTCTGTGGAGCGGAGACATGGTGGTAGTTGTGGGGCAGGGCTCTTATCAGGGTCCAGTGAGATGATGCCACAGCACAAGGTATTTGTTATTGTGACTTGGGGCAAGTCCCTTCCTCTCTCTCTGGGTCTCGGTGAAACGGCCCGGGGAGCTCAGGGACAACCTGGGGTTCAGCCAGATTTTCTGGAACGATCATTTCCTCAGTTCCATTCACTGTTTCTGTTCTCTTGGCCTTGCATAAACGTTTCTACTGTTTACACGTCTTTTCTGGCCACCCTTTCTGGAATCAGAGCGGATAAAATTTGGTGATAGATATTCACAACCCACAAAAGGACGTTCTCTACCCAGTGTAAATGGGGAGGAGTCTGTCAGCTTACAGGCGGAGTCTGACCCATTGGGAGAAAGCTGTAGCAAGGGGGTCATCCTCCTGCTCCCGTGGTCTGAGCCCTGGACTCCGTCTGGGGTGCAAAGACACTGCCCCACCCCCAACACACACACACACACACACACACACACACACACACACACACACAGAGTTTAGGTGGAACTATGTAGACCACAAGGGGGTGGCGATGCCTTCAAAAGGCATATGGAACATAATTCTGTCCTTGTCAGTCATGCCTACATCCGCCTTTGCATTTTCAAGCCTTTACGGGGCACACGTTGCAGACCAGGCCCTGAGGCACTAGCAGAGTTTGGGTCAAGTGCGGAGCAGGAACGACGGACAAACATAACATGCATTTCAAGCATCATGTGAAGAGTGAGCTGCCTGGCTAGGGAGTACGGTGTTCGTTCATTCATCTGCTCATTCATTCTGCCAATATTTATGGGGCACTATTCTAGGAGATACAGCTGGAGAGATCTTGGGCCATAGGAAGATGTGTCCTCTGTCCCGGGCTAGGCCTTTGGGACTTTTCGTTGGCTAGGGAGCCACAGCGAGTTTACTGAGCAGTCGAATGGCAGGATCAAGGGGCCAGCCTGGGCTGCAGCCTGAGCAGGGCCCAAATCAGTGCTCCCCCGTCTCAGGCAGGTGCTGTCTCGACCTCGATCTTCTCTGAGAGGCCCACCCAAAGCCCAGCCCCTCTGCAGTGCTCTGGGGCTCAAAGTTAGACTAACTTCCCCCAGCTGTCAGGAGCATGGGGACCCTTCCACTGCTGGCTTGTTGGAGGTTGGGGTGCTGACATCAGCTCACAGATCACTCCTCGTCCATTCATGCATCATCTCGATGAATCCATTCATGCATCATCTCGATGATCACTCCTGCCCCTTCATTTCCAGCATCTTCTATCTGTCCCTGCCTGATGCCAGAGCTAATAAGCCAAAGAGAAAAGGCAGATGGTGAAGCCTTGAGAAACGGGAGCTACTGGGGCATTCTGGGGGAGAGCTGTTAATGGTGGGGGTCCAGGGAGGACCTGCGGAGGCCCAACTTTGAAACTGGGAGTTTGTGTCAGGAGAGAGGACAAAGCCCCAGTTAACAGTGGCTGTTTGGGCATGCAGAGTTGGACCTTCTAAGACAGACAGGGGCTCCAACTTTTCTCCATGTACAAGGGAAAAACAAACACACAAGAAAACAAAAACAAACCCAGGCTGAGGCTGGCGGGGTCGTGCACCAAAGCCGTTTTATTAGCTACTTCTTTCCCCTCGGGCCGCGCCTGACAGTGTGGCTTCTCTGTTTTGCGGTACAGACCATTGGCCCCAGGAAACCTGGGTTCCTTTTGCCCAAGTCCTTCCAATTGACGTTGACAGGTCCACCGCTTGCTTCCTGCTCTGCCAGGGCCACTCCAGGGAGGGGTGTGGCCGGGCGGGAGGGCTCCACTCCTGTCCGATCGCAGCCGCAGACCCGAGTCGGCCCCCAGTCCGGCCAGCAGGGACCCCCTCGCCTCCTGTCGCTGGCCCGGCTCAAACAGCACCACCCCCACGAGCCCCGGTGTGCACACGGGCACGGGCACACCCCGGATGGTCACCACAGCACCGCCCCCGAGAGTTAATCAAGTTCATTCAATAAGAGAGCACTCCAGCGTTCAGCATCAACTCGGCAAAGAACATTCGATGACAGTGGGAAGTCGTACACAGTACACGAAGTCAGTGGTTCTCAAACCAGAGCCGGCATCAGAATCACCTAGAAGGCCTATATTCAACTGATTGCAGGGCCCCACCCCCAGAGTCTCTGATGTGGGACAGGCAGAATTTGCACCTCTAACGAGTTCCCAGGTGACGCTATTGCTGCCGGTCAAGGATCATACTTTGAGAACCACTGCACTACGTAATAAAAAGAAACTCAAGCATATAGTTATGTGTAAATACACAGTTATCAATAGTGATCGTTTTTCTATAATGAGATGGCTTACAGGCTTTCTGTAATTCTACTTTTTATGTTTTATCTTTCAAATTGCAATAAACATGGCTTCTTAAAAAGTATGACTTATTTTAGCATTTAAGCACCTCCTTTGTGAGGCCTCCCCAGGCCCCCATAAGTGGTGAGAAGTGACGGCCCCTACCACGTTCCGCTGCTCCCAGTGCCTCCTCTTGGTCCTGTCTCGTCCCGCCTTGTGTTGGTGTTACACCGTCCCCACAAGAGGCAGTGAACACCTTACGTAAAAACGGGCTCAGGTACCTCCATACTCCCCGCCACAGGGCCCCAGTACAGTGCCCTCCGTCCATCTGAAGTCAGTGGAAACTCAGCAGGCATGGGGTGCTGTGGAATGAACATGGGGTCCCCAGTCCAGTGGCCTGGGTCAAGCCTCACCTCTGCTTGGCTGCTGTTTGGACCTATGGTGGGTGCTGGAATGGTCCATCCTGCCCCACTGGCCACCAGACTGGCCCTCTAAGCAACCAATATCATAGCACTACCCCAGTAGGCAATACATCCAGTGCCGTCCCTGATCAGTGAGCATTCCTGTCACCCCAATGATCGTTGGTGACTGCACCAATGTCCAGAGAGTCCCTGCAGGCCTGGAGATGCAATTTCTTCAGGCCCAGAAACATGGCTTGCCAGTTACACAACGCACACTGTCCTAACTCTGCCACTTGCCAGTGGCATGACCCGGCACAAATAGACTTGACATCTCTGAGACTTGATTTACTCAGTTGTCCAGTAACGTGTTTGCGTTAGAGAAGAGACAGCAAGTAACTGACACTCATCCTGACCCCCTCTAACCTCACCTTTACAGACATTGCTAATCAATCGTAGCATTCTATCCCACTTAACCAAGACGCAGTCTCCGAATTTTTCTTAGCGCTATGTGCCAGGCATACTGCTCCAATCAAAGCAAACGGACGATCAAGATAAAAGCTAATTCCCGTTCCTAACCGGCATCGTTCTCTATTTCCCTGAGACTGAGAACAGTGCTCAGCATAGAGTGGGTCTTTGTTAAATGAATCCACATGGATACATACCAGCTGTCACGGATTATCATGAAAGCGAAATCTTTGGTAGTCACCAACCATTATGTACCAACCCCAGACCAACTACTTCCTCCTTCCCAGGATCCCTGGCCATTCAGTTGGTGCCCTCTGCTGTCCAGCAGCCTGTACTGCAAGGACCTTCCATTCCCAGCCCGAAGAACTGCAAGATGGAGGACAGCGGTGCTACCACAAACAGGCCCAAACTTCGGCATCACGGAATCAGGGGGCTTTGGATGCAATCAGGGCCAAGCCCAGCCAGACCCCTGTTTAATCACTTTGAGCTCTGTTTGGTCTTCCCTTCTCTCCCCTCTCCTCTATGTGCCATCTGCAGAACTGACAGCCCAATTCTCTCACTTCTGATAAGACTGAGGCCAAGAGCTGAGCGGGGACTGACTCAAGGTCACATAACCAGTCAGACCACGACTCCAGTCCCCGCACTCACAGACCCTGACCCTTTGACACACCAGGCTGCCTTCCTCTTCTCCAAAGGCAGGAAAGAAGCTGCCTTGGGTTATGAAGGTAGGGGTTCCTCCAAGGGCCTCAGCCACTTGGGGGGTCGGCCTGGAACCAAGAAGCCATGGAACCCTGGTGAGATCATCCTGCCATCTCCTTACCAAGACCTGCCTGATCTGGCCTCCCTCTGTCTCTCTGAACTCACCTCCCTACCCCTGCCTCCCATTCACTCTGCTCCAGCCACAGTGACCTCATTCCAACCTCAGGGCCTTTGCACTTGCTGTGACCGTTTGTGGAACGCTTTCGTCCCAAATCTTCACAGGACCGATTCTATCCCGTCGTTCTCAAATGTCGCCTCTGCTAAGAACACTTCCCCAACCGCCTGAATGTAGTCACCTGTATTAGTTTGGGCGGCTATAACGAACTAGCATAGTGGCTTGTAAACAACAGAGACTTATTTCCCACAGTTCTGGAGGCTGGAAGTGTGAGATCAGGGTGCCAGCAGCATCAGGGTCTTGGGGAAGGCCCTCTTCCAGGCTGCAGACTACTGGCTGTGTCCTCACATGGGGGGCGGGGCGAGACAGCCCTCTGGAGTCCCTTTTTTTAAGGACACTGGTCCCACTCATAAGGGCTCCACCCTCAAGATGGAATCACCTCCCCAGGGGCACCTGGGTGGCTCAGTCGGTTAAGCGTCCAGCTTCGGCTCAGGTCGTGATCTCACGGTTCGTGGGTTCGAGCCCCACGTCAGGCTCTGTGCTGACAGCTCAGAGCCTGGAGCCTGCTTCGGATTCTGTGTCTCCCTCTCTCTGCCCCTCCCCTGCTCGCTCTGTCTCTCTCTGTCTCTCAAAAATAAAAATAAATAAATAAATAAATAAAAAGGAATCACTCCCCAATCCCCTACCTCCAAATACCATCACATGGGGGGCGGGGTGTTAGGATTTCAACACGTGAATTTCGGGACTTACCAACGTTCCATCTGTAACGTGCTACCGCGCACGCTCTCTCGTGCCGCCTTGCTCTGTTTTCTTCGGAACATTCTCAGCTACACCCGGCACACGTTATCGAGCAGCTCTGGGGCGCCGGGCGCCGAGTCACAGCTTCCCTTATCTGTGTTTCTGTTCATCGTTTGGCGTCCGTCTCCCCAGACGTATGTCCCTCGGAAACAAGGGCCTTCCCCGTGGAACAGCGCCCAGCACCAGAATGACCAGACAGGAGGCACGCAGAACCTGTTGGCGAGGAATAAATTAGGGACTTTAACACGAGACAGGAAGAGTTCCAGACTGAGGATCCGCGTTTAGACGACCTGAGTTTGAGACCACCTCAGCTTCTGGGTGACCCTGGGCCGGTCACAACCTCTCTGAGCCTACCATTTCCCGATTCTGAAGGTCCCTTCCAATTGGGAAAGTCCGAGCGCCTCCGACCGGGAAGACCTCGGAGCCCACCCAGAGTGCAGAGGTCTGTGCCTTGGATTTACTGAGGGAGAAAGACGGGCCCCTCCTTTCTCCCTTCCCTGTGTTCCCTCCACTAGTTCGGGGCCCAAGGCCCTCTGGGCAGAGAGGGGTGAGGCCGAGGTGAGCCAGCAGCCCCGCTCCCCAGGCCAGCAGCCCACGCTTAGCCTCCAGGATAATCGTGGCCAGCTGGGCTGCAGCTCTGCCGCCGGCTCCCTGCCCCTGGGAAGCTGCAGAGCCTCAGCCATTGCCCCACATGTGGTTGTTTGATCAGGGAGCAGGGAGAGGAAGCTGGCAGCCCCGACCGCTGGGCCGTGGTGCCAGCTGGGGCCAGCCCTGCCGGATGGCCTCTCATCTGAGGACCCAGATGTGCAAGGAGGGCCAGGCGCAGTGAAGTGTCAGGGTGCCGCTGTCCCCATCCTAGCCTGGGGTGGCAAAAGACATCACGGGCCCCAGCTCAGGGCCACGTGGCTATGGTAGGTGGACCCTTTCACAGCCTCGAACAGTTTGGGGAAAGGTACCCACTGGTCAAGGGACTGAGCCAGGAGTGAGCTGCTGAGAGATGTGGAGCCCATCCACCCTCAGGCTGAGAAGGAGGAATGAGAGCCAGAGTCAGGAGCCTGGACGGGGGACTTCAGGTGGGGTTTGACCATCAGGCCTGGGAGCCACAGCCACAGCCAGGCTTTCTGCCCATGTGCCCATGAAGGAGGGGATGGCAAGATGAACCAGGCTGGTCCTTGGCCATTCATGAGGGCCTCCCCGGTGACACAGGGCCTGCGGGGCCCCAAGTTCCTAGATTACCCCAATAGAAAAATGCTTTCCGACAGGAATCAAATTGGAAGGGCACTGAG
>CM053570.1:83370928-83432133 GCA_028646485.1 Cryptoprocta ferox | reverse complement strand
ATCTTTTAAACGTCCCAAGAGACCCTCACCTCAACGTGTGCAAATCCAACTCAGAACCTTCCCTTCACCCAAGCCAGGTCCTCTCCATGAGGTCCCTCAACACCCCTCGGTGTGCAGGCAGAAGCCCACCCAGTCCGCCCACTCCTCTCCTGAATGGTGGCAATGGTGGGTGGCCCATACAGGCCCGGCCCTGCCCAGAGCACAAACAGAGGCTGGCGGTCCCTTCCCTCGGCCTCCCCCTGCATCCTGCTGCCTCGCACCGTTAAGGGCAGGGTGCAGACGTCGCAGCCACCCCCTTGCAAGTGACCACCCTTTTGCCACCCTAAGGCCCGGGGGTGCACACACCAGCAGTGGCGTCTCCCCTTAGGGGGACTGGCCTGAGGAAGAGGCCTCCACAGCCTTGGAATCAGGCTCTTGGCAGCGAGAGCTGGGGGCCGAGGCCCGGGGATGCAGGTGCCCTTGGCCCACAGGCTCTTCCCCTTGCTGGGAGCAGCACAGACCAAGGAAGGGCAAGTGCAGGGCTCTGGAAGCTGCGACGCCCAGAGCAGCAGCCAAGGGTGATCCTGGGCACCCCCTCTACTCTGCCCTCTCCTGCCAATCTCTTCTCTATCAGGCAGCCTAAGGGTTCCTTTAAGAATCAATCGGATCACATTACACACCCCTGCTTTAAACCATTCAGTGCCTCCCCGCTGCTCTTCGGAATAAATGCAAAACTTCTCAAGGGCCTTCTAGGAGGCCTCAGGGCCCGGGCCCTGCTAACCTCTCCACTCCAGCTTCTTAGCACGTTCCCTCAGGCTCCAGCCCAGCCGTGCCAGCCTTCTTCCTCCAGACCCCCACTGGCCATGCTGCTCCACCCACGGGCCTTGGCACATGCTCTTCCCTCCGCCGGCAACGCTCTTCCCTTCTGACCCGGCCTCTCTCACCCCACATCCTTCAGATCTCGGATCCAGGGTACCCTCTGCATGGAGCCTTCAGGATTTCCCTGCCTAGACGGTGTTCTGGATGCAGGCGCTCATGGCCCCAGGGCCCTCTCACCATCGCAGCGTTTCGGAGGCAGCTTCATCTTTGCTTGTGTGATCATTCGATGAACGGTCCCCCCCTGCCAGACTGAGGGCTCATGCAGTCAGAGACCTATTTTCGTTTGGAGTCTGGCATCAACAGGGAAAGCTAACATGTACTGAGCGCCTACTGCGTACCAGCCACAAGCGTCTCTGTACGTGACCCCATTGAATCCCCTCGACAGCCCTGTGAGACAGGCCCGGCCGTTACATCCATCCTGCAGATGGAGAAACTAAGGCACGTGAGGTCAAGAAACTCGCCGAGGTCGCCTTCGGCAAGGGCTGGGATCCAACCAAGGCGGCGTCAAACCAGGGCCCACGGGCTTCACCACGCACACACGTTGGCAGCTCCACAGCACGCGCCCCATGAATAGTTTTCAAATGAACTGAAAGACACACACACGCACAGAACCCAGAAGAGCGCATGCCAGGATGCGAACAGATGTGGCTTCTGGTTGGCGGGATTACTGATGCTTATTTTCGTCTTTCGCTTACTCGTGTGCTCCAACTTTTCTACACAAAACAAGTATTTGTTGATGCCTTTCAATGGAAAAAGGAAACTGTAAAATCTCTTTAATCTTTTTTTATTTTTTTATGTTTATTTATTATTGAGACAGAAACAGAGCATGAGAGGGGGAGGGGTAAAAAGAGAGGGAGACGCAGAATCCGAAGCAGGTTCCAGGCTCTGAGCTGACAGCACAGAGCCCGACGCGGGGCTCGAACCCACAGACCGTGAGATCACCACCTGAGCCGAAGTCGGACGCTTAACCGACTGAGCCACCCAGGCGTCCCAATCTTTCTTATTTATTTATTTTTTTATTTTTAGAAAAAGAGAGAGAGAGAGAGAGAACATGAGCAGGGGAAAGGGGCGGAGAGAGGGAGGGAGGGAGAGAATTTTAAGCAGGCCCCACGCTCAGCGCAGAGCACGACACAGGGCTCGATCCCATGACCCTGGGATCATGAGCTGAGCTGAAACCAAGAGTCCAGTGTCCCGCTGACTAAGCCACCCCAGGGGGTCATGATCTCATGGTTCATGAGTTCGAGCCCCTCATCAGGCTCTGCACTGACAGCATGGAGCCTGCTTGAGATTCTCTCTCCCTTTCTCTCTCTCTGAAGAATGAACCAGAGTCAAGATGTCCAAAGAAATGGTATGCCGCTCTCTTCTGTTCCACCCCAAACCCTACTTTGGTAGAAGACACAAAGCATTTTCAAGATGGAAAGGCTGCGTGAGGTGACAGTAAAAATGTAGGCACTGGCTTCGAAACAGACTGGGGTCAGAATCTTTGCTCTTGCTGTGTGGCTTTGAGCCAGTTTCTTAACTTCTTTGCCTTCAGGCAACCTCCTGACCTCTGCCCTCTGTGAACCCGGGCACTACCGCCTTGCACTTTTTGCAGAACTACTGTGAACACCAGAGAAAGGACATAAGTGACTCAGCTTGGCACGTAATAGATGCTCAATAAACGGCAGCCATCAGCCTTAGCCCAACTCTCACGGACAGACGGGGGGCTCCACGGACACCTCAAGAAACCCAAGTGCCCACACGGAGAAGCGGCCACTTCCAGTCACTCAGCTGCGCTTCCTGTCACCTCTGGTCACTCAGCTGCTACATGCCCGCCTGCTGGCCCCAGCGGCGTCCCTCTCTGGGTCTCCCTGCTTAGCTGGCCGGCCAAGGACACTGGGCTGCCTCAGACGACCTCAGGGCAAGCCACGGGTGGGAACCCAAGGACACAGGCCACCCAGATGGCTGTTTTGATGCTTGCAGGCACCCCAACGGGGTGGAGGGCGCAACCCCCCCACCACATCCTTACCACCCGTCAGAACAGAAGGAACATTTTTTTCACCTAGGTGGAAACCCCAATTCATGTTTCTTGGGCTGTGGTTTGGAGATCATCTAGGGGGATTTGCTTGTGAGGCCTCGGGAAGAAACGGGGAGAGAGAGAGAGAGAGAGGGAGGGAGGGAGAATGGGCCGTCGGAGGCCCCTGTGGCTCTGCTGGTATTTACTTTCTGCCACAGCCTTGAATACCATCGGGCTCTGAAGGAATTTCCAAGAAGATCGAAATTTGAGGAAATCAAAGTGTAATTAGTCACAGCTGCCGTAATGTATTCCAGGTGTCGGCTGGCACGGCTGTGTCCCCCTCCAGGCCCCCTGACGCCTCTCACCCTCCACGGGGGCAAGTAAACAGTGGGGTGTTTGCGGTGGGAGCCCGTCCCCCGGGTCAGCTGAGCAGGGGAGGGGAGGCGGGAAGGGCGCGTGCTGCCTCCTGCCACCTAGGCTGCCGTCCGCAGGAGAGGGGCCAGCGTGTGGTTTGCATACCGCGCAGCCCGGTTTCCTCCTCTCTGCTCCCTGCTCGGTTCCCACTGGCTCTTTGCAAGGGAGAGGAGAAGCCACAGGGAATGCTACAGAGCACGGAGGGAGGCTCAGGAGTTAGGTCTCCGCTCCCCGTCCTCCTCCACTCACACTCCTAAGTGACAGGGTGAGCTTGGACGCGTCATTTTGCTGGGGGAATGGCAAAACGTCCAGGGGTCCGAGCGCCGGGGTCGGAAATCCCAGCTCTGCCACGCAGCTCTGTGGCCTGGGGAAAGTTGCTGACCGTCTCTGAGTCTCGCCTGCCCCATCTCTGGAATGGAACTAGCCACAGCACTGGCTCGGACGACTCTTTTAAGAGTTAAGCGAAGTCACATCCGTTCAAGTAACGTATGCAAAGGCGAGTTAGCGCAGGGCTGACACACCGCGAGAACTCAACGAGTACACCCAGTGGGCCTCAGTTTCCCTCTCGCCAAACTGAAATGGGTTCCAAGGCTGTCACACAGGAATAAGAACTTTGAGCTCCTCAAAATAAAACCAACCCTACAGACACATGACGCTTAGTCCATCAGAAGAGTGGTCCTCAAAGAGGGGGCTGTGAGGACTCCTGGAGGAGGTGGTAGGTAGCACCAGGGACCCTGTCGGGGGTCCAGCTCCGGGGCAGGGCGAGTGAGGACACTGAGCAGGCTCCCCCTTCTCTGGGTCGGTGCTAAGCGGAACCACACCACTGTGAGCCTGGACAGGAGCCTTACTGATGAACTAACACCAGCACTCCCTCCCCTGCGTCATCACAGCAGGAATGAACTCACTCCCAGCCCGAGAGCTGATCACAAGCTGGTTCTGTCCGTGCTGGCCAAGTCTGGGGACAAGGACAGGGCCTGGGGCTTGCCTTTCACCCCACTGTGCCCCCACCAAGCCCTATGTCTGGGGGCTTGAATGTCCTGCAATGTCAAAAGGGGTGGTCCCCGAGGACACAGGTGGGCACCCTGCCAGCTGGCTGGTCAGTCGGCAAGGCTCCTGCTGCCACCCACAGGAAGACCTCCTGGGCCACCACTCCAGCCACAGCGGGCTCACGGACACAGGGCCACCAGCAGGTGTGAGCTGGGCTCCGCTCCACTCCCTAGGACCTGCTGAGGACAGTTCCCTTGGGAGTGGAGGCTGGACCTGAATCCTCTCACATCCACATGGTGCCTGTCCCTTACCCCCCACCCCCCACCCTCTAATTTTTTCCCAGGGCTGGGAGTCATTTCTAGCCTAAGCTTTTGAAATTCAAAGCCAAGAATCCATTCTTTTTCTCCCCGCATTTCTGCTGTGTCACCCCTGCCCTGAGGCAACGACCAGAAAAGTCCAGCCAACTGCAGGGAAGGGTCAAGGGGTGGAAGGAAACATCAGAAACCAAAACCCCTCAGTTAACAGTTCAAGAACAGTATCCCGCTTCAGAGCAGAGGCACTCGTGCGTAGTTCCAAGAACAGGCCACCAGGCACGCCGAGGCAGCCATGTCGTTGTGCGGAATATTTTCCTTGAAGGAAGGTATGGCTCATGCGGACTACTATTTGTCCGGTGTCTATCTTCCTCCTAACCTTGCAGGGGTGATTAAGAGCGGGGAGAGAGGGAGAGCATGGCAGACACCAAAGGAAGTCTGTCTGGGGCCACCCTTCCTCCTTCTTTCATCAGGTAACCTGCTCTTCCCCGCCGCTCACTTTTCCAGCCTCTCTTGCAGCTATCCATGGTCATGTGACCCAATTCTGGCCAATGGGACCCGACAGGATATTGGCTGAGATCACTTCCGGGAAAGCCAAATGATAAGTGCAGAGAAAGCGTCCTTCCTGCTCACGGCGCGCAAGGACTGTGGCAGTGGCGGCCATCTTGTCCAAGAGGACCGGCCTCGCGACCAAAGGCGACCCTTGAAGTTGGCAGTGCAGAAGTGCTTTCCAGATGATGTCATTGTGCCTTGTACGATCCACCTCCAGACTTCCTATTACTTGAGGTACGAGTGTCCTCCTAGCGTGAAACCTCGTTAAGCTTTCGTTCAGTCACTTGCCGCCCAAAGCAGCCCAACCCACGCTGAGAGAATGTGTCAGAATCCTTCCGGGTCTCAGTTATCCGGGCTCATTTGGTGGCAGGTAGCCGCGGGAATCCAACTTTAGCTTGCTTAGCCGAACAGGGCAATTTTTATGATTCGTATACATGGGTGTTTTGTGAAACTCCGCAGAAATGGGGCGGTCTCCCGGAACAGCTGGAACCAGGGGCTCTAAGACTCTCAGGATTTTCTCTCTGACTCCCTTATTGTGTTTCTCCGTTTTGAGGTTAATAAATCCTTGGGAATTTGAAAAAAAAAAAAAAAAAAAGTCTGGCTGTCCAGAATTGATTATTTTCTAATTTAATTTTGATTTGCCCTGAGGGAGCGAAAAAAGATGACTACGTGTCTTTAGCTCTAAAACTTTATGTTGCAGAAGGACTCTGTTTTATAACTGATTCATGTTGTCAGTAATTCACCTCTGGAGTAGTAAGTGTGTGCTCAGAAGGCCTCGATGATCTGGAAAAACACTTTACCTTCTTTGAATGTTCTTTCTCTGGGTGCGGTGAGTATGGCTCACAGTGAGAGACCTTTTTCTGACAGACAATATGGCGGAAAGGCCGCCATCACCCGTGTCTGTGTCAGGAGCCAGCGCCCCAGGCGCCAGCAGGACCCCTTCCTTTGGAGGAGGGCATCATCTTCTGATAAGTGGAAACCTTCTCTCCCCAGAGAAACTGCTGGTCCCTTTCCTAAAATGAGCTCGATATTTTGTTTTCAATCCTCTGTCAGAGCCGGTGCGGGAAGAACTTTCAATGTCACGGGAACTTCATGAATCTGTAAACCCATTTTGAGTGTGGTGTCTGTAAAAAGTAAAGGAATTTCTATGAAGTGTACCTTAAAATTTTTTTTAATGTTTATTTATTTATTTTGAGAGAGAGACTGTGTGTGCTCGCTCTCAAGTCGGGGGAGGGGCAGAGAGCGAGGAAGAGTGAGAATCCCAAGCAGGCTCCTCACTGCCAGCTGGGAGCCCTACCTACGCCGGGCTCGATCCTGTGACCCTGGGATCACGACCTGAGCTGAAATCAAGAGTCCGAGGCTCAACTGACTGAGCCGCCCAGGTGCCCCTAGAGTCTCCCTTTTACATGTTTAGAAGCAAAAGATCTGTTTTTGAAAACGGCAAATTCGACAAGAGCAGCACAACCTGATATGAACCATGACATGGAAGTCAGACAGCCGTGAATGGGGGTCCTCCATCCGCTGAATGGTTTGGGGATCTGTGTGTTTCAAAAGCTTGTCCGGTGATTCCGTGGCAGAAGGAGCCACTGCACAGAACGTGAGACCCTTGAAGACAGGGTCCGTGTCTTATGTGTCGTCAAGTCCCTGCCTCGAGCATATACATGACTGGCACACAGTCGGTGCTTAATAAATGTCTACTGAATCACATCGTAGGCGCTTAATATAATGTCCACTGAATCAATGAGTGAGGAAGAGGAAAAATGGGAGTTTAGTAGGTGAGAAAGGGTGTTCTGTAGGTGCTTAATAAATGTCAGCTGAATCACATAGTAGGTGCTTAATAAATGTCCACTGAATCAATGAGTGAGGAAGAGGAAAAATGGGAGTTCAGCAGGTGAGAAAGGGTGTCCCAGGCATAAAATACCAAGAAGCTGCTCTACCCTCTGTGTCTTTGGGAATGGACCCCTCAGGGTGGCTTGGGGACAGGGAGGTGGGGGTGGGGTGGACAGGAGCTCAGTGGGAGCCAAGGCCCTGTACCGGGTGCTGACCTGAGCCTGGGGTTTGGCCCAGACGGAGCAGCTTCTCGGAACCCCCCTGCTCATGGAGGGGCTCAGCCGCCCCTGCTCCGGGCCCGAAGAGAAAACGCATTTGTTTACTTGACCCGAATGACATGTCCATTGATTTTTCTGGAGCGGTTCATTCATAAAGGCCAATTGAGCCCCACTCCTGGGGCTGCCAACGGCCTTTTAACAAGCTCCCCGAGGGATGACCTCTGAAAAGGAGTCGCTGATGAGCCAGAAGTGGCGCTCGCCTGCCTGGCCTGGCCCTGTGGGCCCCAGGCTGCCAGCAGCCCCACAGGACGCGCTGTCTCGTGAGTCAGGAACCCTGGCCTGATGCGGCCGCGGCCCCGGGGACCAGCGCAGAGGCGGGGTGTGCCCGGCTGCTCACACTCAAGGGCATCTGGATGAGGAAGACAAAACGGATTTGTTGCTCAAATATTCCGGCTTAATCGTCCACTGCAGGGGAAGCTCGAGTAGATGGATGTAACGGGGGAGATGGACTGAGGGAGTTTCCTGGGCAGAAACACCATGTTTTCTTTCTCTCTGGTCCCAACAACTTCCCTTCTTAGCCATGCCAGCTACTCCGAGAGCATCGTCACCCGTTGCTGTTCAGCCCTCTGCTTTTCCAGTTGAGGGAACAGAGGCCCGGCGAGGAGAAGTGACCCGCCTGGGGTCAGAGAGCCTGAGGTTTGGGGCTTTTTATAGGAATTACAGTTCACAAACAGACACAGTACACCTTTAATCTCACTCTGCCCTTACGTGTAACAGATGCAAGACAGGTTTTAACCTGTCGCTTTATCTTGTTTTATTATAATGTCACCTTTTGTTATTTTTTTCATCTTTATTTATTTTTGAGAGAGAGAGAGAGGGACAGAGCATGAGCAGGGGAGGGTCAGAGAGAGAGGGAGACACAGAATCGGAAGCAGGCTCCAGGCTCTGAGCTGTCAGCACAAAGCCTGACGCAAGGCTTGAACCGTGAGATCATGACCTGAGCCGAAGTCGGACGCTTTACCGACTGAGCCACCCAGGCGCCACTCCCTTTCATTATTTTTAACCTTGCCCTTTTCCCCCTCACATTCTATTTTAGGGAATTTTTTTTTTTTTTTAATCTCACCAGAGGACACTGTTGTAGCTAGTCCTCAGGTGGCATCTGGGATCCACCATTCTAGAGAATTCTTGCTGCTTGGACTTTCATTGTGCATTTCCCTCTTTGCCCCTTCCTTTTTCTCCCTCAGCCCCTTCTTTCTCCCCCATATCTACCTTTTTCTTTTCCCTCCCCTTCTCTACTTTTTTTCTTAAGGGGTAGTCCAGAGACTGACCCAAGAAATAGGAGTTCTGATTCCTGTCCTGGTCCCAACTTGCTGGCTGATCTGGGACAAGTCGCTTCTCTCTGGGCTTCAGTTTCCCCATCTGGAAAATAAGGGGTTGTTGATCTTTTGCTGTTTGAAATTCCTTCCAGTTCAGAGAGCCTGATACGGCTACACCTTTCTCCCACCCTGTTGACTCACGGCTGAAGCAAAAGGATCTTCACTTTCTGATCCACTGGCTGAGGTCTCAGCCAGAAAATGGGGTGCATTAATGAGAAGTCACACCAATGGGGACAGCCTGGTGTTCATCCCCACTGGAGAGGCCCCCCCTCCATATCTCACTCATGATTTTCACTGTGATGAATCACCAGTGCATTCCCACCGGTGGGAGGGATACTTCCAAGCACTCTCATTTGGCATGATGGGCGTCTCACTTCGTTCTCTGTTTATTGTGTGTGACATGCCTGTCACTATTGATTCAGCGTTATTGAGAGAGAAGCTTCTTATTTCCTCTCAGGGACTTTGCTGGCAATTAAGATGTGTAGCCAGCAGGTGAGCAATGGAAATGTCATAATGGTCTAAGCCTTTTATACTCCATTATTCTTTTGAAAAAACTGTTATTATAATTATTAAATAAATAGTAAAATAGTCCTAAAAGGTCAAGATCTTTAAGGAAAGTGGCTCATAAACATAATATATTACTTTTCTCAAAACACTTATTCCGCTCTGCTCATCCTAACTCTGGTTTCATCCACAGATTGGTCAAAATGCTTCTTCCAACTTCCCCTTGAATGGATTTCAAAAAGGAAGCATTCCTAGGGTGTGTTTCTGTTCTAGGGTTTGAGGACTTTAAGAAGTGGGTGTTTAAAAGACCTTGTCTTTGGGGGAGACTGGGGGGCTCAGTCAGTTGAGCATTCATCTTTTGGTTTCAGCTCAGGTCACGATGTTAACAGTTTGTGGGATCAAGACCCGAGTCGAGCTCTGTGCTGTTAGTGCTTGGAATTCTCTCTCCCTCTCTCTCTGCCATTTGCACATGCACGCATGTGCAATGTGCTCACTCTCTCTCAAAATAAATAAAATTTTAAAAAAGATCTGTCTTTGTTCTAATAAAAGGGATGTGATCCACCTTTGACTAATCACAAAACAGATACTGATCTTGAGAATCAGGTGTTGTATTTGTATCCTATTGAGGCTGGGACAAATGACTGCACATTTAGTGGCCTAAATGATACAGATTTATTATGGTACAGATCTCAAGGTCAGAAGTCTCACTGAACTAAAACATCCAGTGCCGGCAGGACCGTGTTCCTGCTGGATGCTCCGGGGGACCTGTTCTTTGCCTTTTCCAGCTTCTAGAGGCTGCCGGTGTCCTTTGCTTCATGGCCTTTTTCCATCTTCAAAGCCAGAAGTCCCATCACTCTGACTCTGCTTCTGACTTCATATCTCCTTCTCTAGGATAACCCTCCTGCCTTCATCTGTCACCTAGAACAAACTATGTTGTTACGTCAGGTCCACCTGGACAATCCAGAATAGTCTGTCCATCTAAAGATATTTAAATTATTGGATACTCTTTCCTGCTTTGTCAAAGATTCGTTGGCCATACATTTGTGGGTCCAATTCTGGGTTCTCTATTCTATTCCATTGGTCTATGTGTCTGTTTCTGTGCCGACACCATACTGTCTTGATGATTATAGCCTTGTGGTAGAGGCTAAAGTCTGGGATTGTGATTGCTCCGCTTTGGTTTTCTTCTTCAATATTACTTTGGTTATTTGGGGTCTTTATGGTTCCATCCAAATTTTAGGATTGTTTGTTCTAGCTTTGAGAAGAATGCCGGTGCAATTTTGATTGGGACTGCATTGAATGTGTAGATTGCTTTGGGTAGTATTGACATTTTAACAATATTTATTCTTCCAATCCACGAGCATGGAATGTTTTTCCATTTCTTTGTGACTTCTTCAATTTCCTTCATAAGCTTTCTATAGTTTTCAGCATCTAGATCTTTTAATAATTTAATTAATTTTAGTAAAATAATTTCAATGCTCAATAATTAAATAGCTAATTATTTGCCATTTAAATTAGTGATTTAATTAACCTGCAAGTTCCCTGTTGCCATGTAAGGCCAACATCATATTTCATAGATTATGGGACTAGAATGTGGACGTCTTTGGAGGGGGGCCATATTTCTGCATCCCTGTAGGTATCTTTTGACTTTAGGAAAACCAATAGGACAGGTACAAAAGTGGCCGCCAATTTCCCTCATCTCTATATTCATACCCCTTCTCAATATGACTTTACAACTTCTTCCATCAAGAGGTTGAGTCTGTTTCTCTACTTTCTGAATTTGGGCTTGGTCATGTGACTTTCTTTGGTCAAAGGAACATGGACAAATGTGGCGCAGGCAAGGGCAGTAAGGATTGCCTTCTCTTGCTACTCTTGGGACCCCCGTGACCAAACCTGTGTTAACAAGCCCTATGTTGCCTGCCGGATGATGAATATAGTCCATTACCTCTGTCACCCCAACCAACCGCCAGCTACACGCAACAGACGAGTGAGACTATCGCCCATCAGCTGACTATGAACACACAAGTGAGCTCAGCCAAGACCAACAGAACAGCCCAGCTATTCTCAATTCAGATTGCTAAACCATAGACTCCTGAGCAAATACACGTCTGTTTTAAGCCACTACCTTTTAGTGTGGCTTGTTATGCAATACGTGGCAAATACTAAGAGATCCAACTAGTGACCCACTTTTATCCAATCAGATAAAAGCTTTTCAGTTATGACACGTCACTTCAAACATTTCTCCTGCTTCGGATGGATAATTCAGGAGAAATTCCTGTGGACTGAAATTCATATCCCACCATGATTTCCAAGAGGCAGATCCTCTTCCGCTAAGTGGCAAAATATACCCAAATTGCTTCTGAAAGTAAGGTTTAACAAGATTTTACAAAGACTTTCAAGCCTTCTTTTCTCTTTTGGACTCTTTTGGACTCAGCTCAGGTCTTTCTCACAGGGCAGGGCCTAGATGGCATGGAACTTGGGCTCTGGAGTCAAAACTGAGTTCAAGTTCCGATTTTACCTGCTAATTACAGGAACTTAGGCATGTCGCTTAGGAACTTAGGCATGTCGCTTAAGCTCTCTGTGACTCATTTTTCTCACCTGTAAAAATGGAGATAATGGGAGTGCCTACCTCATAGGATCATTCTGAGAGTTAGATCCACCAATGACATGTCAGCACTTTGAAGAGGGTCAGGAACAAGCACTCAAAAGTATTAGTGATTATTATTACACAGGGCAAGTCCCCTAGTAGATACTCAGTAAAGCCCTGTCCATTTGGCTTGAGTAAAATTTTGGGGACTTAGCTCTGGAAGGACCAGGCATCAAGATTTCCAGGGCCCAAATTTAGACAAACTTCAGTTCTTTGGAAGAGTTTAAGGAAGCCTGAGACATTCTGGATCAAAGAAATGTCAGTTCTCCTCATTCAGAAGTTTACCTACGTATTAACACTTGACCCTAGGCTCCTGAGTAGACCTTGATTCATCACCACGCCAGAGTGACTGAAGCCTTTGGGAGCTTCGTGACTCCATGCTACTCCAGTAGTAACTAGTCTCTAACGACGTCCTCTCCCTGAACCAGTGAACCATACCTCCCAGCACTCAACGCACCAAAATGATGTCCAGTGACTTCCAAAGCTTCTGCCTGGGCCTCTTGGGACAATGACTGCCCTGGATGAAACGAGACCCCAGGTAAGAAGTCCTACTAGCTGGAGTCTGCCACGCTAGCGGAACTAATCATCTGGCGATGTCATGTGGCAAGAGAGATGCCTGGGTAGCCTCCAGCTGTCGTCCCCATCCAGTTGAGGCACCAGCCTCACGAGGGAAGAAGGCATCCCAGTGGCCCAGCCAGGGTGAACCTTTAGATGACTCTAGCATTGTCGCCATCTGACTGTGACCTCAGGAGAGACCTCAAGCCAGGACCACTCAGCTGAGCCCCATCAAATCCACAGAACCATGAGAGATAATAACAGTTTAAGCCACTAGGGTTCAAGGTGGCTAGTTACACAGTAGTAGGTCCCTGGAAAATCTCCCCCAACCTACCGTGAGTTCACTCCACCAGCCATTTTGGTTTTATTATTATTGATTCGGTCCACAAACTTTGAAAATAAATAGGTCAAGGTCCAGTATTGGGCCCTGTGGAGTGTTCACATTCAAGTCACATTTGAGAAGCTGGAACTGTACCGAACACTTCCACACATGTTATTTAAACTAGTAGCTATGAGCTTGGACTCCGCTGTTAAACTGCTTGGATTCAACTTCTGGCTTTACTACTTCACTACATGATGACTTTAGACAATTAGCTTAATCTCTGTTTGCTTCAATGCCTTCGTCTATAAAATATGGACAGTAATAATACCAACCTCACAGGGTTTTGTGAGGATTCAATGAAGCAATGCCCAAACTGTTATGTGCCTAGTCACAGAGTAAGCATTCAGCAATAGGAAAATACTGTTATGATTATTAGGGTAATTACAACCAGCTTCTGCCTTTGAGGAACCTAGAGCAGAGGCAAGACACGGACAGAAGAAGAGTCCGGGAAATAAAGTATCCGTAAGGGTTTTGAATGAATGAGTGACTCATCTACAAGATAAAAAGTATCCCAGTAATGAGGGAGGGGAGATAAAGTGCTGTGGGTGCTCCAGGGTGGGAAAACTACTTTGGCTGAGATGCTCAGGGAAGGCTTCCTGGAGGAGGTGGCTTTTGAGCCAGCGAGAAGTAGAGAGAACTTTAGCATCAGTGACGGGGGAGTAGCCCTTCCAGCTGGTGGGAGCTGTGCAAACCCAGGCCACCAAGCAACCGGCACATTGATGGACTTGCTTGGAGCATGGAGCGTAGGAGTGGAGACAAAGGTAGACTGGGGTCAGAATGTGATCTGATGATTTCCTGTGTTTATTTCCTCATCGGGGGCTCCAAAGAGCCATGCGTGTCATTCAGGGAGGCTGTCTGAAGCAGCCCCTCGTGTGGGAGAGGGAACAGCAGGAATTGGGACCTGGCCTGCAGGCTGACTCAGCACCCAGAGGATCACAGGGCTCCCAGCCAGCCAGGGGCCACTCTCCTCTGTGTTCGTGTCTCACGCAACCCTGGAGAGTGTGCACTGGGTGGAGGGAGCGCTGGGTGTCTGATCCAGGTCCCAAGGCTCCTGATACTCCCTACCTTTCTCAGCACCTGCCACTTCTCTCCCTCTAGATCCACTTTTAAAATCTAACCATTATTTCTCAATACCCTCCTCCCCACTTAGAAATACTACAGCGGCTCCCACAGAGAGGGTGGGCCACCCTGCTTAAAAGGGACATCATCCCCACCTCCCACCCGCGACCCTGGGGAGAAGGCACGGGCACCCGGGTCCCGCAGTGAGCTTCATTCAGCCCTCCTCTCTGGCTTGCTGGACTCAGCAGGCCTGGGTTGGGATCGTTCAGGTCCCAGCGCTAACCACCTTCCAGCTGTGATTCTGAGCAGATCACCCTGGCTTCTCGGGGTTTCGGGTTCCTGAGCTGAGAAATGGGGAGCGCAGCCTGTGCGACTGTTTTGTGCGGACCGAATGGGAAAAGAAAGGTAAAAGACCAGGACACGATAACTGCACAGCGGACACCAAGGATTATGACAATCAGCGTGGTTCTTTCTCCCCGAAGCTCTGCTTCCGAACCCCTGTCTCACACCTGGAAGCCAGCATCCTGCTGTCCGGCCCGGGCGGCCCTGAGCAGACCCTCCCCGACCCCCCTGCCCTGCCTGGCCAGCACATTGCCTTGGGGGCTGCCTGGTCAGGAGGCCCACTTCTTGCCTGCTGCCAGAGGAGCCTTGAGTGTTGAAATCCTTCCATTCCACGAGGCCAGAAACTTGATTATGTTATTAATTAAACCAAGATGCCGGGCCTGGGAGATTTATTTTCTTTTCCATATCTGTGGCCATAAATGCCACTCAGGGAGCTCAAAGGCCCATGTCAGCCTGAATCAGGCCCCTCAACAGACGTTTTGTTCCCAGTTCAGCCTCCTCGGCCCCTCCTCCTCAGTGCCAGGAAGGAAGTGTGTGTTGTGATACCCGCCCCTCACCCCAATTTCCCTCGCTCCATCTGCACGAGGCAGAAAGGGGGGAAATACCTGGGCAGTGTGGCATGGGGAGGGAATTTTCCAAGAAATTTGTTTTAAGTTTCTGCCTCATCATTATAGGACTTTCACGTTTCTATTTTTAGCCGCACAACCGAGCCAGGCCCACATTCCCCTCTTTTCCCCTGCCCCAACCTTTGTTTATACAAAGCACATGCTGAAATCATTATTTAAAAACCTCCAAACCCATAATTGCTCAGGTAGGTGAAGAATGCAGTCTTTATGGACAGAGCTTACAGAGGGGGCCAGGGCATTCCTGGGGAACTATGCCTTATTCATATTTGCATCCCCCTGCACCTAGTCTGCGCCGAACCCCTGGAAAGCCCAGAAGAATCAAGTAACTTACCGCAAGAAGAGGCGCGATCGAAAATAGAGTCCAAGCACCGCACACATTTTAGAAGAGGAAACAGTCCTGGAGCGCTGATGAGACGTGTCCAAATGGCCACAGGCTATCAGGTTGTTGCTGGGATTTGACCCCAGATGTCCTGACTTCCGGTGTGGCACTATTTACTATGAGAATCAGTCTCAAGTTGGAGCACCTGAATCCCGATCTCACCACACCTGTTACTTATTGGCTGTAAGACCTTCAGCAAGTTACCAAACTCCTCTGTACCTCAGTTTCTTTATCTGTAAAAGGGGGACAACATGGTTACTCACCGGGTAAGAGTGGTGTAAGGATTCGGGGAGCACCTGGAAGAAAGTGAGCCCTAGGTTTTGATTCTGGTTTCCCCGGAAAGCAGAGCCAAGCCATCGGCGGCTGGAGGTCGGATTTTCCCCTGTCTGGGAGCCCTTCTCTGCAGGGTGGACCACAGAGTGTATTTCTCAGAGCTCTGCCCACCCAGGAGTACTGCCCTCCACCATTGTCTTTCAGGGCCACCGCTGAGTGGGGTGGCACCGTCTGTGTTTGGCCAGACCATATGTCGCTTCAGCTCACCTGGGAACCCAGCCAAGTTCTTCCTTCAGTTGATCCTAAATAACACCACCTGAGGCCACGCGTGTACGTGGAGGAAGAGGTGTCAATTCAAAAAAGGTGATCACGTGGGGTTCTGCTGTGCTCTCTGTTCATGTGATTAATTTGTGTCTCTTGGACCTGCACTGTCCTGGCCCCAAATAAACCATTTCCATCGGATAAATCTGAAGCGTTATAACTAACACTTTGACTTGGTACCTCTGACAACACGTAGCTCACGATGGTCGGGCAGCGTTGGCCATATAGTCACGTGTGTCCCATATGCTCAGACACTGGGTCTCTGTTAGGGCTTAGTGTCCTCACAGCAGAAGCTGCCTTTCACATGGAGAGTATGTGAGTATCTGCCAAAAAGGGTGTGGCCTTGATCCAGGACCCTAGGGGTCTGCACTCCGACTCTCCAAATGGGACGGACCAGATCTACTTGGAATGAACTTGATTATTTATATCTGTGTCCATTATCTACCCCCCTCAAAACACATGCTTGTGTATGCACATGCACATGCATGTACGTGCACGCGCGCGCGCACACACACACACACAATGCAAATCTGAATTCCACCAAGCTTTGTCCCTCTTGTTCATCATGACTCATCTGGTACATAGCACATGTTCAAATAAACATTTATTGAGTAAATGAAGAATGACTGTCCTGAAATCATGGCCCTGACACGTAAGGGCCACCAAGCCTGAACTCACTCAACATTCAGTTCAAGGCTAGGCTCCCCCAACCCCCAACTCTGTACTGTTCCAGACTTTAGGACATCCACAAGAAGGAGGGCATTTGTTAAGTCCATGTGACCCTAGCTTTCTAGGCCTCACTCTCCCTCTCTGTGCCTCAGTTTCTCAGATGTAAAGTGAGGGAATTAATTTAAAAGGTTGATATCTTCTCTCTCCAGATCTGTGATTCATGCCCAGTCACCAAGTGACTCTCACCTACACCAGCCACCACAGGGGGTGGGTTGAGCAGACAGATCCAAGTACAGAAGGCAGGTGGGGAGATGGCGGACACACAGGTGGGTAGAGAGGAAGACGAAGCCTAGTGGCATCATACACATAACCTTCAAAATATTTGCCAAGGCTGCCATTTTAATGCCATTTGGTTCATGTTTGTCTCCTCCATTGACTAGAAGTTCCGTGAGGGCAGGTACTCTAAGTGACTTGCTCACCAGGGTGTCCCTACATCAGTGGTGCTCAAATTTTTAAGTCTCAGGACCCCTTTCCACTCTTAAAAATACTGAGGACTCCAAAAAGCTTTTGTTTGTGCTGGTTACATTGCCAGATCAGAGGTTCTCCACTGAGGGCCCTCTGGCTGTGTCTGGAGCCAGTTTGGGTTGTCACAGCTTGTGGGATGGGGAAGGAATGATACTGGCATCCTGTGGGTAAAGGCCAGAGATGCTGCTAGAATCCTGGACTGCACAGCTCAGCCCCGTGACCAAGAATTGTCAGCCTAAAATGTCAATAGTACCAAGGTTGAGAAATCTTGCTATAGATCTTAACCATACTATTAGAAAATAAAACGGAGAGAATTTAAACTATTTATTAATTCATTTAAAATAATAATAAACCCATTACATGTTACCATAAATACGTTTTTTAAACAAGTATGTTTTTTTCAAAATAAAACATTAGTGTGAAGAAAGCGTTGTATTATTTTGTAAACTTCTTTACTGTCCGGCTTAATAGAAGACAGCTGAATTTCCATATATGCTTCGGCATTCAGTCCGTTACAATGTGTTGTTTTTGCTGAAATGCATGAAGAAAATCTGGCGTCACACAATATGTGGTTTTCAAAGCCCTTTCAGATAACTATACATATTCTTCTTTGTTACTACACCAAAACTCAACAAGATGGACTCTTAAAGAATCTGAAACCACATTTATGAATTTTTTATATTCAGCTGTTTTCAAGTCCACTGGTCTGTTTTGAGCTTTGAGTGAATGTTTGACCATGCATGATATTGTGATATCATATGTTGTGGATTGAATTATATCCCCACCCCCCAGACTTCAGAATGTGGCCTTATTTCCAAATAAGATCTTTGTAGATGTTATTAGTTCAGATGAGGTCGGGGCGCCTCACTAGCTCACTTAGTTAAGCGTCCAACTCTTGATTTCAGCTGAGGTCCTTATCTTATCATTGTGAGATCAAGCCACTGGGCTTGGAGCCTGCATAAGATTCTCTCTCTCCCTCTTCCTCTGCCTCTCCCCTGCTTACACCTGTGCGCTTGCTCTCTCTCTCTCCCCCTTCAAAAAAGAAAGAGAGAGAGAGAAGGGAAGGAAGGAAGGAAGGAAGGAGGAGGAGAAGAAGAAGAAGAAGAAGAAGAAGAAGAAGAAGAAGAAGAAGAAGAAAGAAAGAAAGAAAAATAAAGAAAGAAAGAAAGAAAGAAAGAAAGAAAGAAAGAAAGAAAAGAAAAAGAAAAAGGAAGGAAAGAAGGATGGAAGGAAGAAGGGAGGGAGGGAGGAAGGAAAAAGAAGAAGGAAGGAAGGAAGGAAGGAAGAAAAGATGAGGTCAGGGGTGTCTGGGTGGCTCAGTCCATTAAAGCTACCAACTCTTGATTTCAGCTCAGGTCACGATCTCACAGTTTGTGAGTTCAAGCCCCACATCAGCCTGCATGCTGACAGTACAGAACCTGCTTGGGATTCTCTCTCTCTGCCTCTCTCTCTGCCCCTCCCCCCTCAAAATAAATAAATAAACTTAAAAAATGACTGGTATCCTGAAAAAAAAAAAAGGGAAATTTTGACACGGACACATACAGAGAGATTGCCATAGAAGATGAAGGCAGAGATTGGGTGATGAGTCTACAAGCCAAGGAATGCCAAAGATTGTCCGCAAACCACCAGAAGTTTGGAAAGAGGCCTGAAATAGGTTCTTCCTCAGAGCCCTTGAAAGGACCTAGCCCTGCTGACACCCTAATCTTGGACTTCTAGCTGGAAGAGAATAATTTTTTTTTTTTTTAATTTAAGCCAAAGTACCAGTTTGCAGTACTTTGTTAAGGGAGCCCTAGGAAACTAACACAGCACACACTGGTCATTTTGAAAACAGTGCTTCGCTGAATCATGCTGATCACATGCTGACACGTTTTGTTATATAGCAAACCCCACGTTCGTTGATACCATCACAGATCTCAGCAGAAGAGTCTTTATGTATTAAGAAGACGTCAAGCTCATAGTGGCAGCTACAAGTTTCCAAAACTCTGATTTTCACTCGAAAGCCCAAATTTTATCATTGACAACAAATACCGTCAGTTGTTTCTCTTAAAGGGAAAGGCTCATTTGGTTCATATTCAAGAAGCCATCTCCCATACCCAAGTCTGAATAACCATTGTCGGTGAGTCCTTCTTGCAAGTAAATATGGTGATCCATGAAAGAAGCAGCTAGGTCACCCACCACTCAAATAATCACACCAGTGTTTGTTCTCAAGGAAACCTTCAGGCTTTGAATGCAGACTTCTGTATGCGTCTCCCCATTTCCTCACACGGGATTAACCCTATGACCCAGCAATTGCACGACTAGGAATTTATCCAAAGGATACAGGTGTGCCGATTCGAAGGGGCACATGCACCCCAATGTTTATAGCAGCGCTGTCAACAATAGCCAGAGTATGGAAAGAGCCCAAATGTCCAGCAACTGATGAATGGATTAAGAAGATGTGGTGTATATGTACAATGGAATACTACTTGGCGATGAAAAGGAATGAAATCTTGCCATGTGCGACAACGTGGATGGAACTGGAGGATATTGTGCTAAGAAAAATAAGTCAGTCAGAGAAAGACAGATATCACATGATTCTACGCCTCTGTGGAATTTGAGAAACTTAACAGATGAACATAGGAGAAGAGATGGAAACATAGGATAAAAAGAGGAGGCAAACCATAAGAGACTCTTTTTTTTAACTTTTTAAAAAAATGGTTTTATTTATTTTTGAGACACAGAGAGAGACAGCGCGAGCAGGGGAGGGTCAGAGAGAGGGAGACACAGAATCCAAAGACAGGCCCCAGGCTCTGAGCTAGCTGTCAGCACAGAGCCCGACATGGGGCTCGAACCCGCGAACCATGAGATCATGACCTGAGCAAAAGTTGGACGCTTAACCAACTGAGCCACCCAGGCACCCCAAGAGACTCTTAAATACAGAGAACAAACTGAGGGTTGATGGGGGTGGGGGAAATGGGCGATGGGAATTAAGGAGGACAGTTGGTGGGACTGTCCTCCCACCACCTGTCATGTGTAAGTGATGAATCACTGGATTCTACTCCTAAAGCCAAGACTACACTGTATACTCACTAACTTGAGAATAAAGGAAAAAGAAAACACTAATGAGATACATACTCAAGGATCGATATTTAATGAAACTAATTTTGTTTTGTTTTGTTTTTAATGTGAGCGTGTGGCCAGGAAGAACACAGTGATCTACTCCACTGGGTACCACTGCCTCGATATGTGTCAGGACGCCAGCACTCTCAGCCACTGTCAGGGCAAGCGCCACCACAGTGGAAAAGGCCACAATGTCTTAGGAGGTGTTATCACTGAAATAGCGTTGGCCTCTCAGACCTCCCAAAAGGGTCTCAGAGACCCCACCACACTTTGAGAACCACTGCTCTACATCAAGCCTACTGATAAGAGGCAAACAGATCTTTGCGGAAGGAATGATTAACCGAATGGATGGAGTAAATAAGGATGAGAGAAAGAGAGGAAAGACGAGAGAAAGAAAGGAAAGAAAGGAGGGCCTAGTTTGCTCCCGCCCTTGGCCTTCTGTGTCATGTGAAAGACTGGGCCCTATGGAACTGGATTTATCAGCTGAAGACAGCTCGTGAGGAGGGCTCTGCGGTAGGTTTGCCCCAAGACTGGGAGACAATTCTGTGAGTGAGTGTGGCTGTTGGGTCATGTCTTTGGACAGGCTCAGTGATATATGTCTTACGTCCACTCCCAAAGCATCCTGGTTCAAACAGCCCCAGAGTCTCGGTGACATTATTATGAGAAAAAAATAAGAAAGAAAACTGGAGAGAAATATTGCTTTAGTCCACAAAGTATAAGGGAAAACAGTTGCTATTATTTGCCATCTGGGCCTAATGAACCACTTTTAAATAATTTTAAGCCTTTTGTTTTTGGAGAAATTTACAGAATTAAGAACAAAGGGTGAAGAGCAGCTCTATAAGATAGTCCACTAAGAATTTCAATATGGCAGACCTAAATGTTTATCCCATGTTCTCCCGGTTTTGAAGGTACCTGAAATGGGCACCATCCTCTGAATAATACCTCCTCTGTCGTGTCATGCACGGACCGGGTACACACGCGTCTTGTAAATATGGATTTCAGATTCAAAATATCTCTCTGCTGGATCCTGGCTTCTCATCATTTCTGATTTCCCTTCTTGCACTTGCAAACTGGAAATGCAGTACTTGAAGTTTTTGGAACTTTTGACGGCTCATAATTTTGTGGAAGAGAGGGCAGTCAACTTCTTTGCTCCGGAATTGCCAGAGAATTATACTTTTAGGTTTATAGGCACCAATCAGAATAAGCCGTCCAATGATGGTTTTTTTTTTTTTCTTTATTTCAACACCAAGTATTTGCTTCCAGTCTCCGCTAGCTGACAACTGCCTTTGCATTTATCTCCCTGTGAACTGTATCCAGTAGATGTTGGTGCATAAGCATCATAAAAGATGAAAGAATATTGTGACCCAAACTTTTAGCAAGACAGTATAATCCAGGTTCTTTTCCTTCCTGTTGAGTGACTGACTAGATAAGAATACCACATTTCCTTTTTTACCTAGAAACACAGACCTTATGTATTGATTCTTGAGTTTGAGAAAATACATCTAGGGCATTGTCATGTGACGACTCAGAATGTGAGATTTCACTTATGTGATCAATTTCACCATCGTCAGTAACTTGAGTCTAGAGTGATCCCATCGTCAGTAACTTGAGTCTAGAGTGATCCCATCTGTCTCTCTGCGTTCATCTTCTGAATCATAAAATTATTTTGAAACATCTTTCTCTGCAAATTTTCTTCTCTTGGTCTTTGTGGATGGAAAAGGAAAATTTTCCAATCTCTCAGTTCTGTTCAATGAAAATGAAAGTCAGACTATAAGATAGTGTCTCCAAGGGCACTGGGGTGGCTCAGTTGGCTAAGTGTCCAACTCTTGATTTTGGCTCAGGTGATGATCTCACAGGGGGTGAGTTCAAGCCCCGCATTGGGCTCTGCGCTGACAGTGCAGAAGCCTGCTTCAGATTCTCTGTCTCTCTCTCTCTCTGTCTTTTCCCCGACTTGCACTCTCTCTTTCTCGCTCTCAAAAAAAAGAAACATTAAAAAAAATAGGATGGTCTCTCTTTATATTTATGTAGACGATCTTCTCTTTATATCTTCTGAGGATGCAGTATTTTGGTCAAGTGTATTCATTTTCTATTGCTGCTATAAAAAAGTCACCACAAATTTGGTGACTTAAAGTAACACAAAAAGATTATGTTATGGTTGTGGCGGTCAGAAGTCCAGAATGGGTCTCACTGGGCTAAAACCAAGTTGCCAACAAGGCTATCTGTGTTCCCCTGTAGACTCGATGGGCAAGGGTGGAGAGCATCTCCTTGTCTCTTCCAGGCCGCCCACATTCCCTGGCTCATGGCCATGGTTCCCCATCTTCAAAGTCAGCAATGGCCAGTCAGGTTTTTCTCATGCAGCATCGCCCTGCTTCTCTTCTTTTTATAGTCATGTCTCCTTCTCGGACTGTTTTAGAGACCCCTATGATTATGTTGGGCCCAGATAATCCAGAATAACCTTCCATCTCAAAGTCTTAATCACATCTTCAAAGTCTCCTTTGCCGTATAAGGTTACATAGTCTAGTCTCCAGGAATTAGGATGTGGACATCTCTGGGGAGGAGGGCGCATTATTCTGCCTACCACAGCAGCACAGTAAGAAAACCAGATGAGACAACGGTGATGATTTGTGTCACTATTACCCCATCGTTCCAGATAATTCCATCATTGTTCCATTTTCTTATTTTAGCCTGTTTAGCATAACTGAGAATAGTTGGTATGTAAAAGATAGCAAAAATTTTCAAGAGATAGGAAAAGTAAGATCACTAAAATCCCCAGATATATCTTACATTTACAAATATATGCAGTGGGCACGTGTGGTGGTTGCAAGATAGAGCAATATTTTTCTATTTAAAAATAAGAAGTACGATTTCCGTTTATTCTTCGGAAGGTCTGTAAGGAAGAATAAAAGCTATGGAGTATCAAGCCTTACAGACACAACTGCTCAAAAAAGAAATTAAATTAGAATCATATGCAGAAGATCCTGCTGATATCCTGACAGTTAGGGCGCACTATGTAACAGCCTTATCTACTCCCAAATAAGGACAGCAGTGCAGGAGCATAAGGCCAAGTTTTGAATTTGAACATCGAGGTTAACATGCGTTGGGGGCAAAAAGTGGAGCAGAGAGGGCTGTATCAGTTAGGGTGAGGCAGGCTGCTTAACTCCCGGATCCTCTGATTTTAAGAACAACAATAACAAAAGCATATCTGTCTCTCGTGGGTCCCCATGATGAATGTCGGCAGGTGGCGATTCAGGGCCCTGGTTCCTTCCATCCTGCGGGAACTCGCTGTCATCTGCGGGTTGAGGCCTCAGCTGGTCGGGATGGGGGAGCCCATAGAGAAGACACAGCCACCTTCTCTAGACACAGCCACCTTCTCTAGGCGTAGCTCCAACAGGTGTGTGCCGCATTCTACGAGCGAGACCTCAGTCACACGGCCACACAACTCCACGGGATCCTGCAACTCGCGGTCCCACTACGTGCCCCGGAAGAAGAGAATGAATTTCGGTGCCTGGCAGGCAGGCTCCACACCAGGGAATGGCCTGCTCCTTGGATGGGTGGGAGGTAAGCCCGTCTCGGCTTCTGAGAAACCGGAAATAATCGCACTATCTTACAAACCAGCACTCCCTAGCGGGCCCAAATTGAGAGTCAGAAGGACCCACAGAAGCTTTTTCTGGTCCAGCTTACTGAGTCAGACACTCTGCGGGGGGACCCAGGCAAATACATTCTGGAAAAAACCCCGGGCAATTCTTCTGGATTAAAATCCACTGAGAATTCGGGTAAGAGACAGACCTGTTGTCTAAGGAGGACTTTCCTCTACTTAGAAGCCACGGGGAAAAGGGATCGACCTGGCTGCTCTTGGCATCCGCACGTGCTTCCTGACGACATCGTACTTAGGATGGGATCCCGTCCCCAGACCCGACGTCCTAGGCCCCGATTCTGGCCCGTAGCAGGCACTAAGTGAATATTTGTTGAATTTATTGTTTTCACTCTCACGGCAGAAAAAGTAGAGGGGGGAAGTCCTCTGAAATGCCTCTAAACCAACAGACAGAAGTGTCCTATGACTCAATCTGGTTTCAGAAATAAGCACAGATAAACCACCTCGGAGGACAGGTGTTTCCCAAGCATCCCCTCCCACGAAGCGAAGCCGTAGCTGGGAGGCCGGCAGTGCTCCTCGGGCCTCGCCACCGCTGTCTGCGCCGGCTCCAGGGGCAAGGTGTCCCTCCAGCCACCGCCCCCACGGACAGGCCCCTGGGGCATCACTTCTGCCAAACAGTGAGGTGCAGATTCTGCTTCAGCAGGTGTGCGTCGGGCCAACGTGCTGCATTCCCATCAATTCGCAGGCATTGCCAATGTCCTGCTCCACGGACCTGGCTTCGTGTGTGCAAGCTCTTTGCAAATGAGCAGTGAAGGTTACGATGCATTACGGTAAATGCGGAGACCGCTGCCCGGCCATACTCAGTGCTCTACTCCTTCCCATTTGGCTCCACCTTCCTCCCTTGGCCAGCCGCTCCCTCCTCTGGGAGGGGAAAGATTCCCGTCCTAACGTTAGACTTATTATGGCAGGGGGCAAAGGTGTGACCTAGGGGAGCAGGTGAAATCTGGGGCTTAGGTCTCCTTCACTTCGGAGCATTATCTTCAAACATCCTTTGGATGGAGCAGCGGCCAGAGGAAGGCTTTTCTCAATGACCCCAAGGCCAAGAATCTCAAAGCAGAGAGAAGCTTGCCCCCTCCAGCTTGGAAAGAAAACTAAGAGTGACCCCTGTGATGAGTTTCCCAAGTCCTGCCCATTTGTGGCTCTTCGCAGACTTGCTGCTGGACCAGACGTACCCCCAGGTCCATGCGCTGAATCCTGCAGCTGGGAAGGGCCTTGGTATCCTTGTCAAGGATCTGTTTTCTCCACTGAGGCCGATGGGCAAAAAATAGCCTACCTGAGGCCACAAAGTGGATACTATTTCCATGTTTCTGGGCTTCCAGCCTAGAGGTTTTCCACACCGCCTACCCGACACCTAGGACTTACTTGAAGACGCAGTCTGCACGCCCGGCCACTCCCTGCCTAGCAGTCAGCGGAAGGGGACCACTGGCCATGGGCCATGCTCGGTCACCGGACTTGACCCCCCGGCTGCTTGCCTTGCAGAACACCCTGTTTAATGCTTTATTCCTCGCGGTGTCTCATTATTGATTCAGCCGCTCGCTGCCGGGTCTGACCAAATAAGCCCTGAGCGTTTGTATAATGTCGACTTCATCAAAAATGCAGGAGTTGGGGTTTTACTCGTCTGTGCGCTACCTAGACAGTTTAAGTCGATGATTGGTGGTTGTTGGGAGCCCAGGATGGCGCTGGCAGCCTGCAAGCGGGCTCCTGGCTTCTCTGAAGTGACGTGGGGTCCCCAGACTCCAGGGAACCCAGCACCCCCCATGCGCTGCAGGTGAGGACAAGTCCGGGATGGGGTGCGGAATGAGGTGGGGAGTCCAGCAGTTAGGGGTGATTTTTTTAAAACAAGCCCCAGCCACAACTTTAGAAACAAAATCAACAATACATTGTCATGCTTCCGTTGAATGTTATGGATGAGAATCTAATCAGACCAAAAAAAAAAATGTTAATTCATCCATTTGCTCAGCAGAATATTTACTGAGCACCTACTATGTGCTAAGCACTAGATTACAGAGGTGGATCAGGCATACACCTGATTCACATGGAGGTAAAACTCTGTTTAAGAGAAAAAATCAGGCTATAGAAGGGAAACAATAATAATAGCAGTGACCATTTCACTATGTGCCAGGTACTGTTCTAAACGCTGCACATACAGAATGATCCTATTTCCCAGGGTTTTTTTTTTTTAAGTCTGTGCATATATTTGCCCATAGGAAAAAGACAGGACAAATGTGCACCAAAACATTAACAGACACCATCCCCAGGCTGTAAGTTTATGGAGGGCGTTTACTTTCTTCTTTTTACTAAGTTGGATCATCTGAATGCTCTGGGGAAGCATATTCTTATGCCCCTGCCTCAAAGAAACCAGGCAGAGAGCCTCAACATGCTTCTCATTTGCTGCCTGATGTCTTCAGGCTTGAGCGTATGAGGCACTGGTTTGCCCTGGCCACTCTGGGTTCTGTCCCAGCTCGGAAATCCATCGCCTTCTCTTCCTCCCCAGAGGATAGAGTCACTGGAGAGCCCCGAGGCTGCAGCCCAGAGCCTATGGCTTGTGGTCAAGGCGGGGGGAGGGCCGGGCATCTGAAGATCGAGCCTTTGAAGTGGAACCCTTTAATGCAGTGTTCCCAGATGGGCATCCAGAGCCTGGCTCCTTCCTCCAAGCACGCGGGTGCCAGCATCCGACCTCTCCTACTGATGAAACGCCAACCTAGCCCTGGCAGCTGGGGCTGCTGGCCAGCGCTCCTGGACCCTGCCCTGGCCAGAGAAATGGAGACAACAGCTCTGCCACTGTCTCACAGTCCTCATGCCCCTGAAGGCCCTGCTCCGCTGCTCTCTGGCTCTGAAGGCTTCCTAGGGAGCACCTTCAGGTAGATGGCTGCCCCGGGGAGGGGGGGGGTAATAATAACCACAAGAACAGCAAGCTGCACCCAGGGAACTCTAACACTGAACTCTGGACACACAGGGAGGCCCGATGTTGAGCACTTTCTGTTTCTTAATCTATCTAATCCCCATTAGCATCATCATTCTCATTTTACCAATGAAGAAACACAGGCCCAGAGAGGTTAAGTCACTTGGCCAAAGTCACACAGCCAGGGAGTGTTAGGCTGGCAGGCCGACTCCAGATCTTCTACCTTTAACCATTCTGCTACACTGTCACCCACTCTGTCGGTGGGATCTCTGGGGGACGTCGCCTCCTGAGCTCTTCCCCAAGACTTGTCACATGAGAAAAATAGCAGACCTGGTCACTGAGGAGGCAGCAGGGCACTAAGTAAAGGGAACAGGGTGGGTGTCCAGCAGTCCTGGCTCCAAACCCTGGCCAAGCCATCTACTTACTGTGTGACCTTAGTCAAGTCATTTTACCTCCCTGGGTCCCTGGTTCCTCTTCTCTAATCGACATGCGCTGGCTAAATAGAGTGCCACGCTGATTCTTTTCAATGCAGACAGTTAGTGGTGTTATTTGAACACTTGCGGAGCATGCCGGGTGCGTTGCCAAGAGCATCACATGGATTATTTAACCTTTATAACAGCCTGAGACACGACGATCATCTTCCCTGGACGGATGGAGAGGCAGGCCTACACAGGCTGACGTCCCAAGTTTGTAAGAAAGAAGCAAAGTCAGGATCCGAACCCACGTCCTCTGATGGCAGAAGCCGTAGGCTCCTCCCGCCTGCCGTATGTGGCAGCAAATGAAATGATGCCTGCCCAGGGCTTGGCATGCTGCCCCGCTCACGTGAGCCCTCAAGGAACTCAGCTGTTACTGCTGTGGCTGTAACGACGAGCGAATGCACGTGTGCCTAGCACAGTGCCCGGCACATAGGAAGCCTCAGGTCAGCCGGGGCATTAAAGGTTATAGCTGCCTTGGGCACGTCCGGGCCTCCTGGCTCAGCCCAGGGAGGGCTCCCACACGAGCAAGCAGGTGGACAAAGGCGGACAGCTTCGCAAGGAGGGCCAGGCCTCTCCCCGCCTCCCCCCAGCATGGATCGACTTGCTCAAGGCATTCCAATGGGGGATCGAGTGCTGGCCCTGTGACCTTGGGCGAGTCATTTCCCTTCTCTGAGCCTCCATTCTTCCGCGGAATAGGGAGGACAGTCCTGCCTTTACGGGCTGGTTGGGAGGAACAAGTGAAATAACACGTGAAGTGTTGAGCACAGTGCCAGGCTTAGAAGGAGCACAGTAAAGTAAAAAAAGATCTTGGTCCCCACAGAGTAAAGTCCACGTGAGAAGATGGGAAATCGGATCAAAATCCATCAACTCTAAGACGACATCCGTCGTAAAAAAAACACTGTGAATCTATGTACCGCGAAGAAGGCAAAATGCTGCCGACTGATCTATGACCTGCTGCTTTCTTATCACTTAGAATTCCGATGTCGTGCTTGGAGAAAGGGCTTTTTCAACTTAGATATTGATTTTAATCATCCAGCACTCTGCGCGTGCTTACGATGAAAAAAACATAAAGAACGTAGGTTGGTTACAGCGTCCCTAAAACTTCTCATTCACAGCCCACCTCTTGTGAATGCCTCGCAGCGTGGGGTCCTTGGAGGTCATGTTTTCGCACATGATATTGTCCTCTTGCCTCAGGAGTCCTGGTCATGCGGCATTTTTCTGGAAGAATCTCACGACAGAAATACAAGGCGAGGGTGCCGGGCGGTGGGCTGGCCTCACCATTACAAAGCACTAGCACACCTTGACCCTTGCGGGCGATGTCACCAGGCACGGAGGGTTTGCCACGCCCCCACCCCCCTCCCACAACCAGCTTGTTCCTGACTTCCGCCTGGATTTTCGACCGAGACACTTGTTCCCATTCTGCAAGTCTTGACACTGGAGTTTTCGGCGTTTGCTCAGACGACAGCAACCTTAAGATGCATCCAGGTTCCAGAGATGTAAGAGGTGAAAACGTTTGCCTTTCTCCCGTGCTGGGTGCCCTGACAGCCACCTTCCCTTCACTTCACCTGTCTTTCGCTCGAGTTTATTCTTATCATTCCTTTATGGACAAAGACGCTGACTGGAGATCAGGGAGGTAAAGCAAGGTGTCCAAGGCCACGCAGCAAAGCCAGGACTTGAACTGTGGTCTCTTTGATCATGTCATCATAGCAGAGAATAGACCCTCTCCTGAGTGTTTCTTCCACACTGGCTTCCGACCCCAAGGTGTTCATGCAAATTTCAGTCAGTCCTGACCTTGGGAAGCCACTTTCGAAAGCAATAACAGGGGCGCTTGGGTGGCTCAGTCGGTTAAGCGTCCGACTTCGGCTCAGGTCACGATCTCACGTTCGTGGGTTCGAGCCCCACGTCGGGCTCTCTGCTGACAGCTCAGAGCCTGGAGCCTGCTTCGGATTCTGCGTCTCCCTCTCTCTCTGCCCCTCCCCTGCTCACTCTCTGTCTCTGTCTCAAAATAAAGAATATTTATTCTTTATCAAAAAAAAAAAATTAGAAAGCAATAACAACAGTCCTCTGCGCCAGGTGCTGTCCTAGCTGCTGTATGTGTCCAAGTGCATTCAACGTTCCCAGCTGCCTTATGGGATGGGTTTTATCATCAGCCCTGCCTCACAGATGAGGAGACCGAGATACAGAGAGGTCGTTCCACATACTCAGGGTCACACAGCCGGGGGAAGGGAGGGGCTGGGATCAAACACATAGAGTGCGGCTCCAGACCTCACTCACCTAACGCCCCGTCCCCCATCCCATCTCGCACAACGGGCACAGGAAGCCCTCTGCCACCCCTGCTCCCCCTCCCACTCCCCTCCCCACCCCTGCCATCCTAAATCTCGTTAACTTTCATGGTGGCCAGGCCCCTCTCCTGCTGGGAGCAGGATCTGGGCTGTCAGGCTCAAGTCAGATGGATGGCCTTCCCCAGCCAGGCCTGGCTTCCAAGTTTCTTCATGCTGGACCCAAACATAACACAATCTAGCAAAACCCTGGCTGCTCTTCACAAAAAAGCGCGAGGGGGTGTGGAAAGAAATCTAATTAGAATCCCTCAGAGCCCCAGCTCTTCCTAGTATTAAATTAGCCCCCTTTGAAGTGGAACTCAACTCATTATAATAATTTGCATGCCAAGGAATTGTCTTATAGGATCCTGATCTGAGAAAAATTGCTTTCACAATCACATTTATCCACGTCCTGGTGTCTCCCCACGGGACAAGGGGAGGCTGTGGGGGCCAAACGGTTCTTGCTTCAGAGAAGACCTTGGGGAGGGTCCGGTGGCCGGCTTCCCTGTGGGCCAGCGCCGCCTAGATGCAGTGTCGGGGACCCCACACAAATGTGGGGGGAGAGCCTCCCACGTTTCCTGCAACATCATAGCCACAGGCCCAAATCAGAGGCTCACACCGGGGACAGGGAGGCTTCCGGGGAAATGTACAAGGTCCCGGGCCAAATGCTTCACATGGCGAGTGGCCCGGAAGGGGGTTCCCCAAATACAGACCCCACCCTGGCCCTGCTTCAGAACATCCAGGTGCAGATCCCAGGGTCCTCCTCCCAGAGCTTCTGATCCTTCGTGTCTGCACAGAGGTCCCCGGATCCAATTTGAAGCTCCCCAGAGCGATTCTCAGGTGTAGCCAGGTTTGGGCTCCTGGCCTGGTGTCTCTGGGGATCCTTTGGAATACTTTGAATCTGACGTGGACCCATCACACCCAATCTCAGTTCTGTTGCAGAAGACTCCAGTGCCCCTGGGCTGACTTAATGCTAAAAGGGTCAGCCCCGGTGGCCGATTCCCTTTCTTTCCTTGGGGTCTTAGAGGACAGGACCTATGGCTGCCAGTCCCAAAGTCCTTGGAGAACTCCTGTCTTGATATGGTGAGCTGCTTCCAGAAACTTCCATTTCACCGAAACTATTTTTGTGCTCTTTACCGAGGGCACCAAGAGGCATTATTTGCTTTGAACGTTTTTAAAGGAGTGTGTGTTTTTGAGATGCTGGTGTCTGCCTGTCTTTCCTGATCTAGTTCATCAAGTCTTGCCTCTTCTAGAAAATCTTTGGCCAAGTGCACCAACCCTCCACAGGAGGCCGTTTCCTGGCCTCCTGTGGCCCTTATTCCCTGGATTGGAGAACCAGCAGGTGCCCGGGTCCTTGCTGCTTCTGACTTCCCCTGATCTTTCCACATTAGTGGTGCTATGGGGATCCGGAGCCGGCCATTAGGTTTACGAAGTGCCCTGGATGGAGTGAATGGAGCCCAGAAATGGGTCTTTTCAGAAGCAAGGCTGGGCCGGGCTCTCAATCAAAGATCTGAGTGGGAGACACTGTTGGGGCAAAGGGAGCTCGTCGACCAGGGCCCACCTTCCCCTCTTTAAAGATGAGCCTGGGGGCACCTGGGTGGCTTATTCAGTTAAGCATCTGACTTCGGTTCAGGTCATGTTCTCATGGTCATTGGGTTCCAGCCCCGCGTCGGGCTCTGTGCTGACAGCTCAGAGCCTGGAGCCTGTTCGAGATTCTGTCTCCCTCGCTCTCTGCCCCTCCCCCGCTCACACTCTGTCTCTCTCTCTCTCTCTCTCTCTCTCTCTCAAAAATAAAAAATAAATATTAAAGATGAGTCTGAGCCCCAACCAAGATCACAGCCTAGAGTCTCTGCTCTTGCTCCCCTCCTTCATCCCCCCAGAAGGTTGGCTTCTTGCTCCCTCTGAGTAAGCAAGTTAACGCGAGGCATTCTTTCCTCCTGAGCTACTATTTCCTGCCCGACAGTAACATTCAAGGAGCCCCCACATGTGGTGCCCCCCTGGGTCGGCCCCAGAGAATGTGGCCTGGCTGAGGCTCCGAGCATCGGCTGGGCTTAAGAAAGAGCCACACTGTTCTTCAGGAGAATTGTGGTCAGAGAAATGACTTGGTCTCAATGGTCCTTTTTACTCAATAGAGCTTCTCTCTGGTGTCTCCAAGTCACATCCGTTTGCCTTTCTGACCCAAGGGGAGGGTCTCCACAGCGTGGGACATGAAGAGCTATTAGCAAAAATGTGTTTCCAGTGACTGTTTATCCCTGACCTCCCCTTTCTGGAGACCCTAAAAAGAACGAATCCAAATAACCGATTCCCAGAAAATGTTTTCACCAACAGCCATTAGTCTAAGCCTGAAATGGAATAAATCCAACCGTTGCATTAGCTTGCAAAGAAAACCCTGCTGCCACATTACAGATGATGTCAAATGTGGCAAGCCCAGCAGCTTGCAGCGAAACAACCACAGGGTACAACCTCTCAGACTTCCCTGCTTCCTTCATCTGGTCTCTCATTCATACCCTTAATTAATATCTATCTACACAGCACGCTGCTGTAGGACGCAACGTACCACAGTGCCAGAGACACGTGAGTCAGAACTGCCTCTTCCCGTCTTCCAGATCCCTTTCCCTGACCTTTAGCCACAGAGTTACCAAAGCAGGTGCAGTCCCTTGTGACCCCTTCATCCTCACAATGACCGTACTGCAGAATATCAGGCGGGCTTTCATGCCGCCATGGACCTGAGTTCAAGTCCTGACCTCGCCACTCTATGACCTTGGACAACTCACGGAATCTCTAAGCCTCAGTGTCTGCGTCTGTGAAATGGGAATGATAATGCCAGTAGGCTTGTTGTAAGGATTGGCCGAGATCAACATCCAGAAGACTTACCACAGTGCCTGGCAGACAGTGAGTATAATGAATGTTCGGTATTTTTTTCCCCATTTTACATATGAGGAAACTGAGGCTCAGGAGGTTTCCCCAGTGACAGACACATGAGAGGTACAGGAGGCAAACTCATCTCTCTGATTCTACATTCGGGACTTTGGGGGGAGGGTTTTTTTTTAATTCAGCAGTCCTGCCCCGTTCAGCCTTTAGAGTAAATTTGGGAACAAAGGTACCTAATGAAGGCTAAGAAGGAGAGGAGCCTCAGAGTCTGAGGAAGGGAACTGGAAAAGTAAATGCCAAACGCATCACAAATGTACTGGCCCCCTTGATGCTCCTGAAGCCAGGTGGGCACCCAGGGCTGGCCCCCTTCTGGATGGAGAAAGGGCTGACTGCTGAGGCAAAGGACCCAGCCCTGCTGCCAGAAATGGTCGGTTCCAGAGACAAGGCTCCCAGATTCCTGGTCTCCGATCTCTGCCTCCGAACATTCTCAGGCCAAAATAAATGTGGGAACCCCATGGTGGAGTCTTGGAGCTGGAAGAAAATCCAAGATGTCGCCCAACGCAGCCCAGTCCTTCCAGGCAAAACCACACCAAAACCATCCCGACAGATGCTAATTAGATGAATGGTTTTAAATTAAATAATGGGGACTGGTGGGGGGGGGGTAGGGAGTGGGGGAAAAGGGTGCCAAGGATAATTGGAACAGAAACCCAGTCCAGAGAAAACAGTGGTGAAGCCCAAGAATTACTTAAGCACACACAAAGGAGGCCGGGACACAGGTAGGGGCTTGTCTGCACCCAGGAGACTGATGGCGAAGATACAGCTTCGGAGCCCCACGCAGCCCGGAGAGTTTTGGCCTGGGCCCCTCCGCTTCTCAGCCAGGCTGCCGTCTCCCTCCAGCGACGGTTCACGAGGGACAGCCTGGTGACCTCCCTGAAGTCCTGTCTCTCCAGCCTCACGGCCCTCCCTCGGGCTTTCAGATTCTGGAACACAACACACTCCCCTCCCCCTTCTTGGCCTTTGTGACTGCAGTTCCCTTTGCCTGGAACACCATTCCCTGCCCGGGCTTCCCGCTCCTGATCCCGGCTCACCAATGCCTACCGTTCTAGGAGGTCCGGGCTGGGTCCTGGGAAGCCAGTCCCCCCCCCCCCAAAAAAAAACACATGGGCTCCTGCGCCCAAGTGCCTGGGGAGCTCCCCGTGCCCTCCCACCCCAGCCCGGCACAAGTCACTGGCACCCCCTTAGGCCGGAGCCTCCAGTCGGCAGGGACCAAGGCCACCTTGTCAAAGCTCTAGTCCCGGGACTGAGCCTGCAGCGGTAGATGCTTCATAAATATTTGGTGGATAAAAAAAAAAAAGAAATAAACACTAACTTCCTATAATATGGCCCACCGCTTCCATTTTTGAGGCTGGAAACAGAAGTGAGTCTCTAATGTGCCCTTAAAGGTCTCTAAATAATAATAAAGCGGGGCACCTGGGTGGCTCAGTTGGTTAAGTGCCTGACTTCTGTTCAGGTCATGATCTCACGTTTCGTGGGTTCGAGCCCCGCATCGGGCTCTGTGCTGACAGCTCGGAGCCTGGAGCCTGCTTCCGATTCTGTGTCTCCCTCTCTCTCTCTCTGCCCCTCCCCTGCTCATGCTCCATTTCTCTCTGTCTCAGTAATAAATAAAAACATTTTTTAAAAATTTTTAAAAAAATAATAAAGCAAAGAAAATAATAATAAAACAGACATTTATTAAGTGCTTCTAATGTGCGGCCCCGTGCTAGATGCTTTACACTCCTGCCTCAGTCAAGTGCACGAAACCTCACGAGCCAGGGGCCTGCTGTCACTGTCCCCGTCTCCAGCGTGGGAAAATGAAGATCAGAGAGGCTGAGTAACCTGCCAGAGATCACAGAGCCTTCATTTGACCGTGGGCCTGGCTGGTCCTGGAGCCCAAGCAGTTGCAAAGGCGCGGGCCTCTCCCTGCTGAAAACAGCCTCGGGAAGCCCCTCGAGTGGAACCCGAAACCATGCTGGCAGCAGCGGGCACATTTCCTCCTCTCACAGCTCCAGCCCAGATGGGGTCTGACACCTAGCGCATCCCCTGTCGTAGAGCTGGAGCCCAGCAGAGTCCTAGGAACGGGGAACAGAGGACAGGAGGAAGTGACGGCTGGCGCGAAGGGGCCTTAGTCTCCTGGGTCCAAATGTGCCATCTGTCCCTGGCGGTCACGCACCTCACGTTGGTAAAGCAGAGGTCTCAGAGACAGGGGAGGAAGCCAGTGGCAAGCAGATTGTCATCACGGGTTAGGTGTCTAGTGTCCAAGGACAACAGGGACGAGCCAAAGCGGCCTCCTCCATGCAGTCTTTCTTGATTCCACACTGGGGACTTGTAAGTGTGGCTGGAGCCCTCAGAGCCTTCTGCTGGCCCCTGCCCTATGGCCCTGCCCTGACCCATGGGCACCCCGTGGCCCAGCCACAAGCACCTCTACCACCCACCTAACCTCTCAAGTACTCACCTACTTCATCTATAAAATGGGGATGTTCATAGCCTCCACCCCACGGGGCTCTTGGAAGGAGTCTATGTGCTTGTATGCTCACATAGATGACTCACACAGAGGACCCTAGATAACGTGCATGAGTGTGTAAATGCTTAGAATAATTCTTGGCGTATAGTAAGCGCTTAATAAACACCACTGGTTCTTATTAATGTCTGTATGATTACGGTAATATATCGGGGAGAAACGTCACGTGTGACAACAGGGGATGATGCCTTTTACAAGATCAGGCTGAGGTTCCCAAACACTGGTGTGCGACACAGCCTCCGGGAGGGGACCTCCCTGGGGCGTCTGTTAGCGACAGATTCCCAGACCCCACAACCAGACCTACTAACTCTGAGTCTATGAGATGGGCCCTAGGAACCTCTTACAGCCTGTCCAGAGGGTTACAGTGATCGGGCAGATGTGGGATCCACTGGGCTATCCGAGCTGTTTCTGGAGCAAACGGAGGAGTGGGTTCGGCTGTGATTCCAACATGGGGAGGGGTCTCTCCCCTCTCCCCCCCCACCCCCTCCCTTCCTCTCTTTAGTTCGTCAGCATCTTGAGTGTGTCTCTGCAGCAGTTTCTCCAGAAGAACTCCCCGCAGACCTTGTGACCACGTGAACCCTGAGTACCCCCGAGTTTGCCAGGTCTTGTTTTCCACCCACTGAACCCCCTTGAGCCGTTGGAACTTGTGTCCACTGGACTGCAGGGACTGCGTCCGAGCTGTCAGAAAGATGCCTTGGACCTTCTGACCTCTCTTTTTACAGCTAAAGAAACTGAGGCCCAGAGAGGATGTATGATTTGCCCAAGGTCACACAGCAGGAAATCACAGGGGAGACTACAGTTTATGTCTCTAGCGGGCTAGCCAGTGCCCTCTCCCCTGTGACAAGCTCCTGTTCCGGACCCCACAGGGCCACACATTTTTGTACCAGTTATGAGGCTATGGGCTCCGAAGTGGTATTTATTGGCCACTGGGTACCAGCGTGCATGGCGCCAACTGCCTTACATACATTCCCTCATTTAAATCTCATGAGCATCCTCCATCGTGGGCCTTGTTATTCTCGTCTCATCTCTAGGACAACTGAGCCTCAGCGAGGTACGGTGACCTGCTCACAGCCATTCAGCCGGAAAAGTCAGGATGTGTGTTTCCGGAACCCGGACCGGCTCTTAGGCCAGTCATGGAGCTAATGTCTCTCATCTCAAACCCTGCCCTTCTACGTCTGCTCTGTGACATGGGGCGGGGACTCTGCAGACCAGGCCTGTCTGCCCAGAGAGTAGCTATGGGAGACTCTGAGGCTGGAGAAGGAAGGACTCACTCCTCCCTCTTCCTATTCCTCCGTCCCCTGATACCCAGAACAGCCTTACTGCTCCTTTTCCTTAAAAGTTGGGTCCCGGGCCCCAGGGGCCCCACCTCTGACCTCAGCCCCAGCTGCCGTCTGAATTCCAGCCAGGCCTCCTCTGAGTTCCTAGATCTTCACAATTCCAACTTCTTCCCTTCACTCTCCCGGCTTTAGGGGTCACGACTCCTGTGATATTTCAGTATTTTTAGTTTGGCCCTTTTAGTACTTAGGTTAAGAACATTCTATCCAGTTAACAGCTTTTTTCAATTGAATTTTGTCTGTTTCAATAACTGATGTGTTTTCTGCCACCCGACTGGATTTACATGATCCAGGGGTGCTCCTAAGAAACAGACCCCCCCCCCAACAGGCAGAATTCAGAGATTTGTTTTGCTCCTGTGAGGTCACCCCAGCTGTGCTCCTTCCCTGCGGCAGCAGAGGCTGAATCCACTTTGCAGGTTTTCTGACAATGGCAGAACAGTTGCTTGGCCCCCACCTCACCCCCAGATTCCAACACTAGCCAGCCGGTACCCCCCCCCCCAAGAGGTCTGGGTCCCAGTCACACAGGGCCTATGAGTCCAGAGACACCAGCCCCAGCCAGTGTGCTCCTGATGGACACACCCGTCAGACTACGTGGAGCAGTTTAACTTGCTGTAGAGGCTGCAAGTGACAAAAGGACTTTTGTCATTGGGCAGAGGGTACGGTCCCGAGGCATCACCTAAGCAGGAACTGTTATTGACAAGTAGGACTTCCAGAGGGAGAGAGCCCAGGGGACACAGCTGGCCCCGTGGGTGACCAGCACTACCCTTCAGCACTTCCTGGGGTTTCACCGAAGAGCCTACACGGGTAGCAAATCAGCACATGAAAAGATCTGCAGCGTCATTAACCACTAGGGAAATACAACTCCCAAACCACAGTGAGACATCACTACGGACCTGTGAGAATGGCTAAAATCAAAAACAGTGACAAAGGGGGGCACCTGGGTGGCTCGGTTGATTGAGCACCTGACTCTTGGTTTTGGCTCAGGTCATGATTCCAGGGTGGTGGGGTTGACCCTGTGTCAGACTCCGCACTGGGCATGGAGCCTGCTTGGGATTCTCTCTCTGCCCCTCTGCCCCTCCCCCCCGGCCCCTCTCCCTCAACTCCTGTGCTCTCTAGCTCTCTCTCTAAAATTAAAAAAAAAAAAAAAATGACGACGTAAATGCTGATGAGGATGCGGAGAAACTGGGTCCCTCCCATGGCACTGGTGGGAGTGCGAGAGGGTACATCCCCTGTGGAAAACCGTTTAAACAGTTTGGCAGGTTTTTTTAAAAACCAAACATACAATTATCATATGACCCAGCAATGGGGCTCCTGGGCATTTATCTCAGAGACATGAAAACTTACATTCACACAAAGAAAAGTTGTACATGAATGTTGATAGCAGTTTTATTGATAACAGCCCCAAACTGGAAACAATCCAGATGCCCTTTTTTTTTAATTTTTTAATGTTTATTTTATTCTTGAGAGAGAGAGAGAGGGACAGTGCTAGTGGGGGAGGGGCAGAGAGAGAGGGAGACACAGAATCTGAAGCAGGCTCCAGGCTCTGAGCTGTCAGCACAGAGCCCGACACGGAGCTCAACTCATGAATCGAGAGATCATGACCTGAGCCGAAGTCGGACGCTTAACCGACTGAGCCCCCCAGGCGCCCCTGACCTTTAATAGGGAAAAGGTTAAACAAATGGTGTGGAATCCGACACAGCAATAAAAAGGAACTACTGATCGGCAACAGTACGCACAGCTATTGACTGATACAAACTATTGATACGTATAACACCTTCAATCAATCTCCAGACAGTCGTGCTAATTGAAACAAGTCAATCCCAAAAGGTGAAATACTCCATGATTCCGTGTAAATAATATGCTTCAAGTGACAAAACTACAGACATGGCGAACAGATTAGTGGTCGGCAGGGGTAAAGGAGAAGGAGGGGGCAGGAGGGAAGTAAGTGTGGCTGGAAATGGGCAGTGTGAACGATCCTTGTGGGGACGGAGAGAAAGATTGTGCATCCTGACTGTGTCACTGTGTGTTCTGGTAGCGATACTGTGCTATGGTTTATGAGATGCTACCACTGGGAGGAACTGGGCGAACAGTACAGGGGGCTTCTCTGTATTATATCTTACAACTGAATGTGAATCTATGACTCAAAAATTAAAACTTGAGTTAAAAAACCAAAAGACCTGAGAGTCCTTTTCAAAGCACACACCTGAGTCAGGAGACTGACTCAATGGACTGAGATGAACCCCAGGAATGTATTTTTTTGAAAGTCTCCCCAAGAGTTGAAAACCACTCAATTAAATGACCTCTAAAGTCCCATCACGTCAAAATTTAACATTTCATGTGACAATATGTCCTACTTCAAACATTTCATGGATGTGGGCTGGAACGTCCCCCCTCTCGCACCCCTGTCCAGGCTCCCCAGCAGAACGGAAGAGGAAGCCCTGAAAGACAATCAGGACATGAGCAGGGTGGCGGGAGAGGGGAGCAGCTCTCTCCTTCATGGTCCAAGGACTTCCAACCACGAGATTCTCAGTGAAGCATAGCTAAGCCACCGTGGCTGGGGGGGTGGGGGATTAGAACCCGGCTTTCTGGCTCTGCCCTCAGCAACTCGGCTGAGGGTGGGCAGCCCCCCATACATGTCAAAACAGTTAGAAATGGTTCTAATTATAACCAGGAAGTTTTTAAGCCTGTGGGTGGAAAGGAATGCCAATTCATGTAATAGCCATTACTACACACAATAACCGCCCCCCTCACATTCTTGGCCCAGTTTTTTGAGGGGGACAAATGGTGTCCCTATCGGCACAGATAGGAGTCCTTATCACACAGGAGAGGAACCCCGAGTCTCTGGAGAAGAGCAATAGTGGGAAAGGTCTTGGGGAGGACGCAAGCTCTCTATGTCCCTGGGTGTATTGGATAGCTGGGGGGGTTCCTTCCCCCTTCATTATTAGCCAACTAATCATCCTCTTCTCCATGTGAATGAATCATCCAAGACTCTTCAATGGAGGTGAGTCAGCAGAGATGTTTCACGGCTCGGTACCCCACAGCCTCTGTCCCCTTCCCTCCCCCCCACTCCCACCAGACGGCCCCTCTGCCACCCTGAGCACGGAGCCGTGAGCTTGTGATCCCAAGCCAGTTCCCTTCACAGCTACCATGTTGGGCAGGGAGGCGGTGGCCCCAGGAGCTGTATGGGGTTCCAACTCTCCCTCCTCGGGTGGCCAGCGTGGCCCCGGCAACAGCCCAACCGCAGGGTACTGCTTTAAAATGTCACTCTATGCTTCTTCCTGGCATAGCAGCAGTGTCCAAATCACCGCAGGAGGTCTGCAACTAGGCAGTGGACCATTTGCTTGCCTCTCCGAGCCTCTCCGAGTGTTTCTGTCTCCATAGAACCTTCTGGAGAGTTACCGGGGGGATTGGAGGAGCAGCCTGCCGGTGCCTGGGCTCAGAGGGCACACCCCATGAATGGCAGCCAGGGAGGTGATAAAGGTGGTCTACACCCAATTTCCCAGACCCAAAAGCCTCTTAGCAGATCCTCTGTGAAGCTCAGCTCTTCACATTTGGGACCTTAATAGGTTGGAAACACCCAACAGTCATTTGATGTCATGTTCTCAAGAACAGTTAAGGACGCAGGGAAAAGGTCCCCCAAAGGCTCCCGAGTGATAAGCACAGAGCGGCAGACGACATAGGCAGCAAGATGCCAGTATGTCACAGGTAGAAGTAAGACTGGAATGAAATCCATCAGGACACTGACAATGGCTTTCCCTGGGTGATGGGATGACAGGGGCAGAGGGGGCTGCAGGGACGTTCTTTTCATCATTCCACTTCCAACATGTACGAAATTTCTACCACAAACATCTAAAACCCAGAGAAATATTATTTTATGTTTAAATACTATAAAAATGTTTTTACATTTTATATAATATAAAGAAGTTATCTATCTTTAAAATCTTTGAATGGAGGGGGGCACCTGGGTGTCTCAGTCAGTTGAGCACCCAACTCTCGATCTCATCGGCTCAGGTCTTGATCTCAGGGTCATGAGTTCAAGCCCTGGGTTGGGCTCTGTGCTGGGTGTGAAGCCTACTTAAAAATAAAACAAATAAAATAAAATCTTTCCATGCCATTGTTTAGGACAAAACCCCCCACAATTTCCTGGCATTCACACACTCATCAGGCACTGACGCTGGGGTCGGAGTGGTGTGGTGTGGTGGGGTACAGGGGTGCAAGAGACCCAAGCCCTGAGCCTCAGGAAACTTGACAGTCTGGCAAGAAAGAAACGCAGGAGTTATGGAAGAGGCCCGGCAGCATGTTCTGGGAATCTCAGAGCAGGAAGATGAAGGAGCACCACTTGGAAGAGGCTGATTGGGGAAGGATGGAGTTGTGGCATTGAGATGTGTGATGCTATTTCACCTGACTGCACCTAAAACTGGGACATCCGTTGAAGACAAGAAAAGATAGGTCTCCTGCTCCCTAACTTTCTACCCCCTGCTCTTCCCTGGGCATAACCCAGAAATGGGTCCCTCTCTGGGCATCTCACAGAATAACAGGACCATAGTGTACAGAGATGGAAAGGTTGAATGTCTTCATTGTATATATGAGGGAATTGAGGTCCGGTGACGGGAAGGGTCTTGCCCTCAATGTCTCCTGATTTTTTTTTTAATCCAGGGAACCAACAAACCTCACATTCCAGGGAAGACTTGGCTTCTGATCACCATTGTTGTACAGGGTGACAACAGCAGCAGCAGAGCCCCATGATACCGCTCTGAGATGCTATTAATTCCTTCTTCCTGGTTGTCTTCTACTTCCTGCAACAGTTATAGTGTGATGCAGATAGCTACAGAGGTCCTGAACATGAACTTTTATCTGTCTTGCCCTTGTCCCTTGGAACTCCAAACTCCGATCTTGGGTTGGCTTGATTTAAATGCATCCTAAGAAAACCCACGCTGGCTCTTACCTGCATATCCCTCCACAGGTGTAAACACAAAGGGTCCTCTCTTCCTGACATACCCAACAGTGCCCTCTCTTGGCATAACAAAGAGCATAAAAATGGTTAAGGACAAAGGCTTTGTAGCCCGACAGACCTGGGTTCAAGTTCCTGATCCACCTCTTATTAGCTGTCCAACCTTAGGTCATTTATATGAATTTTTCCATGCCTTCTTTTCCTAATCTATAAAATGGTTATACACAACCCATGGGGTTGTTATAAGGATTAAATTAAATAATGTATGTAAAGGGTTTGGCACTATCCTATGAAGTCAAGTCACTGGACGGTGAGCCTGAGGAGGGCAGGCAAGGGCTGAGTCCTGAATCCCCAGGACCTAACAACAAGCCTGGCCTTCAAAGACAGGCTCGATAAAGTTTGATGAACAAATAATGACTGACTGAATGAATGAAATTCAGCCCAAATCAAAGATACAATGCTATGATAATTATATCCGATAGTGTCCCCAAATCGCACATCCAAAAATGATAACATTAAGAAGAGAAAACCACCCAACGGCTGGCTTCACAGGTTTTCAGTAAGGAATTGCTAGCTTGGGAAAGGGGGTCTTGGGATTCCAGCACAGTGCTTTACTAAACACTCTTTAGACCCTCCAACCAAGAGCAACAAACTATGCGAGCCAGAAAAAAAAAAAAGTTTAATTGCATCAATTAACTCGCAAAAAAGGCAAGGCACATTCTTAACAAAAACCAAGTGAACACCGGAACTCAGAGATGTTAATGACGCTGGGAAACTACATGAAATGAAGGTCAGAGACACAACCCAGAATGCCCCCAAAGTGAGGATTTGAGAGAACACCCTCTCCACATGAAGCCGAGACCCCAAAAAATCACACGTTGGTGTCAAGATGAACGAGAACAAAACTGCCCCACCCTTCACTCCCTAGGGACTACGAGACAAATTGCTTATACTGAACATTGGCAAGAAGTAGAAGGGGGAATAACTCTCTCTTAGAATTTGTAGCTACAATCCAAGCCTATTAAGAGGCTTGAACTTACTCTACTTGGGTGGCCCAGAAATACCAAGCCAAGAATGTAGTTTAGAGTGGTCTCAAGTTGGTAATGACCACAGGCTCCTGGCAGAAGTCAATGCAAATCCCCTCTGTAGGAATCCACCTTGAACACAGTCTCAAAGATTACCCAAAGGTAAAATTCCGATAGATGAGCTCACGGTCACAATTACAAGACATATGAGGAAAGTAGGTGTCCTGAGTGAGAGTCAGCAGAAATAACAGATAATAGATTCAGACCCACAAAGGCTTCAACCACTGGAATTACCAGATACAGAATTTAAAATAGTTGTATATATTTAATAACATTTCCAAAGGGTAGTGAAAATTTAAGTAAAGAGTATCTATAATAGTGACTTCAAGGATTTAAAAAAGAGATAAAAATGAAAATTACAGGGGCACCTGGCTGGCTGAGTCAATAGAGCATGTAACTCTTGATCTCGGAGTTATGAGTTTGAGCCCTACGTTAGGTGTAGAGATTGGTTAAAAATAAAATATTTTACAAAAAAGAAAACTATAATGACTAAAATTTTAAATTAGGTAGATTTTTAATTTGGCAAATTAGACACAGGTGAAGAAGAATGGAACAGAAATCATAGAGGTAGAAAATACCAAAGAGAGATTAAGAACCATGGAGATTAGTGTGAAAAATCATAACACATACCTAATCATGGTTACAGAAGGAGAAGTGAGAAAGAATGGGGCAGAGACCATATTTGAAGAGATAGTAGTCATTGAATCAGTCATTATATCTGAGAAATTTCCATAAACAATGGAAACAAATAGCTATAGATTTAAGAACCTAAGAAGCCCAAACAGGGTAAATAAAAAGAAATTAACACCTTCTAGTGTTACTAGGTTTGGCCCATAAAAATATAAGACTCCTAGCTCATCTGAATTTCAGAAAAACAAGGAAGAATTTTTTTAGTGTATGTCCCATGTAATATTTGGAACCTACTTATACTCAAAATGTATTTAGGGGCACCTGGGTGGCTCATTCACTTAAGCGTCTGACTTCAGCTTTGGTCACGATCTCATGGTTCAAGCGTTTGAGCCCTGCATCCAGGTCTGTGCTGACATCTTGAAGCCTGGAGCCTGCTTCAGATTCTGTGTCCTGTCCCCCACCCTTTCTCTGCCCCTCCCCCGCTTATGCTCACTTGCTCTCTCTGTCTCTCAAAAATAAATAAACATTAAAAATTTTTATTTATTTGTTATTTACCTGAAATTTAAATTTAACTGGGTACCCTGTATTTTTTCTGGCAACTCTAACACCTAGACACCTTATAATAAAACTGCAAAACCCCAAGGAAAAAGAGTTCATTAAAAAAACCAAAGAGAGAAGACGGATGGGGTCTAAGTCAACAGTGAGACTGACAGCTGACTTCTCAAAAAGAGATGCCAGAAGTCAGGAGAATAATATCTTTGATGTGCTGGAAAAACATAACTAGAATCTATATCTAGAGAAAATCTTTTTAAATGAGACTAAAACAAAGATGTTTTCAAACAAAAACTGAACAAACTTTGCCAGAAAAAGATCCTCGTTTTAAAAAATGCTAAAGCGCTCCTTCAGGCAGGAGAAAAGAAATCCCAGATGGAAGGTCGTGGAAGCAAGGAATGAAAAGCAAGGAAGACAGTGAATATGTGGGTAAATCTAAGCAACAAATATGACCAAACCATTAATACCATATGGTAGTAAAAAACCAAAGTAGAATTAAAATATATCACAACAATAGACTAGAAGAAGGATGATGGTGTTTTAGCCTTCACTTGGGGAAAAAGGATAATAGTAATTAATTATTACATTTGACTAATTAAGTGAGTATGTTAACATTTCCAGAGTAATGACTAAAATCATAGCAATAAAGTATATAGCTTTCAAAGAGACCATTAGGATAAAATGAGAAAAATAATCCATCTCCCCAAAATGACTAGAAAAAGAACAGAAAGGCAAAATGAATAAAAAGAAAAAATCCAAATAAATCATTAATTACCCAAAATGCCAATTATCAGGGAAGTTTTTTTTTAAAAAGAAAAAAAAAGAACAGAAAGGCAAAATGAATAAAAAGAAAAAATCCAAATAAATCATTAATTACCCAAAATGCCAATTATCAGGGAAGTTTTTTTTTAAATATAGGTAAGTACCACTTATTAGTTACATAAGTGCCTGCCAGGATTTAAAGTAAAAGAATGGAAAAAGATAAGCAAATAAGAACTAAAGGACAAAGATGGAGTAAACATATTAACATCAGAAAAATATACTTTTTTTATGGTGAAAAATTTGTATTTAGATTTAGCCAGCTGGACTCAGTTGAGATGATCCCAATTCTGTTGGCAACATCCAATGCATCATAGTCAGCAGCCAGTCCAACACATGGCTTCCTTTCTCCATCGGGCCTATCAGAGTGTTGACCTTGGCCACGTCAATGTCATCGAGCTTCTTCACAGCCTGTTTGATCTGGTGCTTGTTGGCCCTGATATCCACAATGAACACAAGTGTGCTGTTGTCTTCTGTTTTCTTCACGGCCGACTTGGTAGTCAGGGGGACCTTGATGGCGTAGTGGTCAAGCATGATTCTCCTGGGGGAGCTCTTTGGAGGATATTTGGGCTGCCTTCGAGACGCAGTGTCTTGGGCCATCGGAATATACGCGACCTGAGGATCTTCTTCTTTTTTTTTTTTTTTTAATGACTATGGACACCTTCCAGCCCCACTTTCTTGGCCTTCAAAACCTTTGCTTCCGTTTCGTCTTTGGCTTCGGCTTTGGGAGGGTCAGGGGCTTCCTTCATCACCTTTGGCACCATCTTGGTGAAAGGGCAGAAAAATATACTTTAATGCAAAAAGTATTATTAGGAATGAAGAAGGTCACTAAATAATGATAAAAGGTCCAATTCACCAGGAAGATAAAACATTCTAAACCTGTATGCAATCAATAACATAAACTTAAAACTTCTGAGGAAAAACTGACAGAACTACAGGAGAAATTGACAAATCCACCATATAGTAGGGATTTTAACACACTTTTCTCAGTAGTTGATAGATAGCACAGACCAAAATACCAGTAAGCATACAGAAAATTTGACGCAATTAATAAGTTTGATCTGATGGTCATATATAGAACACTGCAGTCAATATATTCTCAAGCATACATGAATCAATTTTCATGAGTGTTTCAAAGATTTTGGTGTCCTATAGATCACATTCCTTAAGCATAATGCAAATAAAATTTAAATCAATAACAACATAATAGAGAAACGTCATATATTTCCAAATTTAAAAGCATTTCTTTTTTTTTCTTTTTAAACTTGTATTTAAATTCTAGTTAGTTTACACGTGTGCAATGTTGGCTTCAGGAATAGAATTCGGTGATTCATTGCTTACATACAACACCCAGTGCTCATCATAACACAGGCCTCCTTGATACTCATCACCCATCTAGCCCATCCCCCACCCACCTCCCTCCATCATCCTTTAGTTTGTTCTCTATCGTTAAGAGTCTCTTATGGTTTCTTTCCCTCTCTCTTTTTTCCCCCTTCCCATGTTTTGTTTCTTAAATTCCACATACAAGTGAAATCATATGGTATTTGTCTTTCTCTGACTGACTTATTTTGCTTAGCATAACACAGTCTAGCTCCATCCACATCATTGCAAATGACAAGGTTTCATTCTTTTTTTTTTTAATGTTTTATATATTTTTGCAAGTGAGAGAGACAGAACGTGAGCGGGGGAAGGGCAGAGAGAGAGGGAGACACAGAATCCGAAGCAGGCTCCAGGTTCTGAGCTGTCAGCACAGGGCCCTGATGCAGGGCTCGAACTCATGAACCACGACATAATGACCTGAGCCAAAGTCAGACACTTAACCAACTGAGCCACCCCGGTACTCCAAGATTTCATTCTTTTTGATGGCTGAGAAATATTCCATTGTGTGCATATGTGTATGTGGCATATATATATGATATACATATATACCAAATCTTCTTTATTCATCATTCAGTGGACATATGGGCTTTCTCCATAGTTTGTCTATTGTTAATAATGCTGCTATAAACATTGGGGTGCATGTACCCCTTTGAATCTGTATTTTTGTATCCTTTAGGTAAATACCTAGTAGTGCAATTGCTGGGTCATAGGGTAGTTCTATTTTTAACTTTTTGAGAAACCTCCATACTGTTTTCCACAGGGCTGCACCAGTTTGGATCCCCACCAACAGTGCAAGAGGATTCCCCTTTCTCTGCATCCTCACCAACACCTGTTGGTTCTTGTTGGTTAATTTTAGTCATCCTGACAGGTGTGAGGTGGTATTTCATCATGGTTTTGATTTGTATTTCCCTGATGAAGCATATTTTCATGTGTCTATTAGCCATCTGAATGTCATTTTTGGAAAAATGCCTATTCATGTCTTCTGCCCATTTCTTAACTGGATTATTTGGTTTTTAGGTGTTGAGTTTGATAAGTTCTTTATACATTTTGGATACTAACCTTCTATCAGATATGTCATTTACAAGTATCTTCTCCCATTCCATAGGCTGCCTTTTAGTTTTGTTGATTGTAAAGCCATTTCTAAATGACTCATGGAGCAAAATAGAAATCACAATGGAAATTAGAAAATATTTAGAATTGAATGATAATGAAAATATTTCATATCAAAACTTGTGGGATAGGGAAGCCTGGGTGGTTCAGTAGGTTAAATGCCAACTTTGGCTCAGGTCATGATCTCACGGTTCGTGAGTTCAAGACCCATGTCAGTCTCTGTGCTGACAGCTCAGAGCCTGGACCCTGCTTCAGATTCTGTGTCCCTCTCTCTCTCTGCCTCTCCCCTGCTCACGTTCTGTCTCTCTCTCTCTCAAAAATAAAATAAACATTAAAAAATTTACAAAAAAAAACTTGTGGGATACAGCTATAAGGATTTCAAAAAGGAAATTTGTAGCCTTAAATGGTTATATTTACAAAGAATGAAGGGTGAAACTTAGAAGTTAAATATTCTACTTAAGCAATTTCAAGGACAGTAGAATGAAGGAAACAATAAAAATAGAAATTAATGAAATAGAGAACACACATTTTAGAAGATCAATAAACCCAAAAGTTGATTATTTGAAAAAACCAATAAACTTGAATCTAATCATGAAGATGCAATCAAACAAATCCAAATTAAGTTTTCTTTTTTTTAAGTTTATTTATTTATTTTGAGAGAGAGAGAGAGAGAGGGAGGGAGGGAGGGAGAGAATCCCAAGTAGCAGCGCAGAACCTGATGCGGGGCTTGAACTCATGAACCGCGAAATCATGACCTAAGCTGAAGTCAAGAGTTGGATACTTAACTAACTGAGCCACCCAGGCGCCCCCCAAATTAAGTTTTCTATGGCTGCTGTAACAAATTACCACAAACTTATTGGCCTAACACAACACAAATTTCTTATTTTGTAATTAGGCAGGTCAGTAATCTGACCTGGGTTTCAGTGGGCTAAAGCACTGTGCGGCAGGGCCGCGTTCCCTTTCGGAGGTCAGGTTGTTGGCAGAATTTGGTTCCTTGTGGCTGTAAGACTGAGATCCCTATTTCCTTGCTCGCTGTCACCTTCACACCATTTCTAGTTTAGGACCACTTCCCACATTCCTTGACTCATATCCCCTTCTTCCATCTTCAAAGCTAACAATAGCAGGTGGAGTCTCTCTCACACTTTGAATCTCTCCTCCTTCTTCTTCCCATCTCCTCTCATTCTGACTCAGCCAGTAAAGGTTCTCTGACTTTTAAGGATATATGTAATTAGATTGAGCCCACCTGATAATCTAGGATACCCTGGCCATCTCGAGGTCCCTTAATCACATCTCCAAAGTCTCTTTTGCCGTATAAGGTAATGTAATCACTGCTCTCAGAGATTAGGATATGGACATCTTTGGGAGATCTTATTCTGCCGACAAAGGAATATTCTATACTTGTTATAAACCCTTCAAAAATGTCAATGTAACAAAAGAGTTTTTCTTTAAAGGCTGGTGAACTGTTGTAGATTAAAGTAGAGCAAAGAGATAAGACAACTAAATGTACTTTAATAGTTTAATGTGCAATACTTGATTGAACCTTAGATTTAAAAGAGATAAAACAGCTATAAATTTAATTATTGTGACAATGGGGAAATTTGATTCTGGCTATTATTAATAATAGTATCTTATCAATGTTAAACCTCCCAAGTACGATCATTGTATTGCGATTTTATAGGAGAATGTCTTTGTTCTCAAGAAATATGTGCTTAATTGTTTCAGGGTAAAGTATCATGATGTCTCTAACTTACTCTAAAATTGTTCTGAAAAACACAATGAGAGAAAGAGAGTGTAGATGTGGCAAATTGTTAATATTGGTGAAGCTAAGTAAAGAAAGAATATGCATTCATTGTATTATTCTTACAACTTTGAGTAGGTTTGAGATTGTTTGAAATTAAAACTTATGACAAAATTAATGCTGAAAGAGAAACAAGATTAACAAAACTGAAAGGAATTCTGGTAAAACTGATGAAAATCAAAAAGAAGAAAAGCACAAATAATAAGAGAAAAGAAGGTATACCTACAGATGTTGAGGAGATTAAAAAGTAATAAGCAGATATTATAAACAATTATATGCCAATAAATTTGAATGCTTACATGAATCAGACAAATTCCAAGAAAAAAATCTAGCTTACCAAAACTGACTCAGGAAGAAATAGAAACTCCGAATAACTCTAAAACTACTAAAGAATTTTGCTTCAATAAAAATTCCCAGGGGTGCCTGGGTGGCTCAGTTGGTTAAGCGTCCGACCTTGGCTCAGGCCATAATCTTGCAGTTTGTGGGTTCGAGCTCCGCGTCAGGCTCTGTGCTGATGGCTCAGAGCCTGGAGGCTGCTCCAGATTCTGTGTGTCTCTCTCTCTGCCCCTCCCTTGCTCGTGCTTTGTCTCTCTCTCCCTCTCTCAAAAATAAATAAACATTTAAAAAAATTAAAAATATAAAAATAAAAATTCCCTAGAAGGGAAGATCAACACACATGGTTTTATCAACCAAATCTTTATTTTTATTTTATTTTAATTTTTTATCAACAAAATCTTTAATGTAAGTATTTCCAAAATCACACAAACTATTCCAGAATAATGTAAAAGGAGGAACATCTCCCAACTCATTTAAGAGAAGAGAACAAAATGAGGACTTGTCTTTAAAGATATCCAAAATCATTTTAAAGCTATTCATTATTAAGACAATGAAATATTGGCATGGGGATCAACAAAATGAATGGAAAATCAATGGAAAGAATAGAGAGCCTAGAAATAGACCCACACATATATCAACATATGAGTTATGATCAACTTGGCATTGTAGATCAATGAGAAAAGGGTGGGCTCTTCAATAATTGCTGCTGGGACCCTTGGTTATACATATGGGACAGGGGAATGAAACTGAATCCTTACATCACACCATACACTGAAACTAATTCCAGGTAGATTAAAGGTGTATAAAACTTTTTAGCAGACAAAAGAAATTAATTTTAATAACTTGTGACAGGGGAAGGACTTCTTAAAAAGAACTTACCATAAAGGAAAAGAATAGTAATTTAATTACATTAAAATAAGAACTTTCATCAAAACACATCATAAAGAGAATGAACAAACAAGGCATGAACTAGGAAAAGACATTCGCCATCCATCGTCAGAATTAACATAAAGAACTTCTACAAACCAAGAGGCAAAAGATGAAACAATCCAGCAGACTAAAGATTTAAAATAAGCACTTCACAGAAGAGGAAACCGATGACTAATGAAACGTGTAATGACATCCAACCTCGTTAGTATTCAGGAAATTCAAATTAAAACTATAATGTGTTACCACATTTTCAAAATCAAAAACCTACTCATACTAATAGAAGATTGTGGAACAGTACAACATTGAATACGGATGGTCATAGAACACCCTGCTTGATTCCTGATCTCAAAGGAAACACATACACTGCTGGCAGTAGTGTAAATTGGCACAAGCCCTTGGAAAAACAATGTTCCATGTATAGAAAAGTTGACAATGTGCACTCCTTTGAAGCAGCAACTCCACTCCTAGAATATACCTAGAATATTCCTGCTCTAAGAAACTCTTGCACCTGCACCACAGAGGACAGACAAAACGCTCTCAGCAGCACTACTTGTAATGGCAAAATCTGGAAACAATCAGAAAGCCAATGAACTTGTAGAATGCATTGATAAACTGTGGGATAGCCATACAGAGGAGAAAATAAATAAATTACAACTACACACAGCTACCCAGCTGTATTTCAGGAGTTAAATGCTGAATACTGAAAGCAAGTCACAGAAGAACACAAGATTCCATTTTTATAAAGCTTAAAAATTCAAAAAGGAGATAGTGCTTATTCTTAGAAACATAGTCAACTAGTTAAACTACCTCTGAGAAGTGAGGTTTAAGGGGATAAGATTGGGAGGGTGGCACACAAAGAATTTAGAAAGTAATGGTAAAAATTTACTTTTGTTAAACTGGATGACAGGTGATGGGGAAAAAGGCAGGAAGTGATATTAGCTCACAAGAGGAGTTTTGCAAGTCAATCCTCACTGAAAGGAGGAGAGAGGATTCAAGTTCCCTTCACCGAGTGTGTTGAGAAGCAGAGATAAGAAACTGGAAAAGACACAAAAAAGGGAGTATGGAGGTAGGAGAGTCTCAGGACAATGGTAAATGGAGACGGCTAGTTTTGGGGGGAACAGGGAATGGAAAGGTCAATATTAACTACCCATTAGAGTCTTTAACATAATCCTTAATGATCAGTCAATCCTTAATGATCCCACCAAAGAGTTATTATACCCATTTTATAGATGAGGCATCTGACACCCTCAGGCTACTCTGCTGGCTCTTCTGCCAACTCTCAAATGCTCCAAGACTAAGAGATCCCTTAGATCTCTTTTCCACCTATGCTCACGTCTGGGTGATCTCACCAATCTACACTTTTTTTTTTTTTTTTGAGAGACAGAGATACTGTGTGTGTGAGTGGAGGAAGGGCAGAGGAAGAGAGAGAAAGAATCCCAAGCAGGCTCCATGCCCAGAGCACAGGCGCTACAGGAGGGGGGCGTGGAAGGGGGACGGGGGGCTCAGAATGGGGGCGGCGCTCGATCTCATGAATAATCTCAACCTGATCCAAAATCAAGAGCTGGACACTCAACCAACTGAGCCACCAATCCACACCTTTAAATGTCATCTGTCTACTGAAGATCTTCATACTGGTATCTCCAACCAGATCTCTCTTGGGAACTACTGTTCAGCAACCCCAGCAGCCTGTCGAACCCCCACACTTGGATATCTAATTGGCATCTCAACTATAATGTGTCCAAATGAGAACACTTGATATTTCTCAGGGTGAGGGAGGACTTCCCTGGGTCTTCCCCCTCTTGGCAAATGGTGGCATCCATTCACCTGGGTCTCAGGTCAAAATCCTTGGGCCATCCTTGACTCCTGTCTTCCTCCATGCTCCACATTTAATCTAGGAGCAAATTCTGTGAGCTCTTTCTTCAAAATAAATCTTGAATCCAGCCACTTCTCACCCTTCACCACATCCTCCCTGGTCTAAGATCCTGTGATCTCCCACCTGGATATCAACATGCAACGAATCTTCCCGTGTCCACTCTTGACTCCCTTTACTTCTGTTCTCCACACAGAAGATGGAATAATCCCTTAGTATGTAAACCATCTGGGTGGTGGTTACAAGGATGTGTTCGCTTTGCAAACAATCACTGAACTCCAGGCCTATCATTTGTGCACTGTTCTGTAGGTATTTTATGCTTTAATTTAAAAATTCAGCCATTTCCTCCTCCTCCTCTTCCTCTTCCTATTCTCTTCCCTTCTCTTTCCTTTCTGAACACTTTAGCCAAGAGCCACTAGTTAAGGTGAGGCCAGGCAAGGGTGGAGCTGGAGAGTCACAACAGGTAGAGTGGGCTAATGCGGGGTGTCAGAGCCTAAAGAGGTGATCCTGAACCTATGCTGAAGCCCCAGCAAGGTAAGGGGCTGGTCACACAGGAGCGGGAATGGCCCAGCACCAGGGTGTTAGAGACAACATTCCCACAGGAGTGGGGCCAGAGGCAGAGTGGCGTAATGAGAAGGCTGTCTGCACAGCAGGACAGACCCGACTAGAGTGAAAGAAACAGAAATATAACAAGATGTCTGGGAGCACCTGCCACCACCCCCGCCCGGCATAACAATAAACACACCTAGAGCCTAGATCTTGGGATCTTGCGATATTTCTAGATACATTCCCCACTAAAAATTACCAGAAGTCTTTGGAGAAGTGGCTGGTTCCAGGACTGGGGGAGGGAAAGTACAAGATAAGCCCAGAACATCTTGTTGTGTTAGACTTTAAAGAAACACTCAAAGATAGATGAGGATATATCATAAGAACAGAAAGCAGTCGAAGGGGCTCCCACTCGTTAAATTAAGGACAAGTTGAGTATCAAAATAAATAATAACATTAATATCACATAAACAAGCTAAAGAAGAAAAATCACGGGATCTTATCAATAGATGGTGGGAAAGCATTTGACAAAATCCAACACCTAATCGTGATAAAAAGTCCCAGCAAACTAGGAATAGAAAGCAACTTCCTCAACTTGATAAAGAGCATCTACAAAAAACCTACAGGTAACATTATACTTAATGGTGAGAAACTTTTCCACCACTAAGATCATGTATAAGACAAGGATGTCCCCACTCATACAACTTTTCAGCATTATCCTGGAAGTATTAGTTGATGCAATAAAACAACAAGAAGAAATAAAAAAGCATAAAGATTGGGAAGGAGGAAATAAATCTGTCTTTGTTCACAAACAACATGATCGTCTATGTAGAAAATCTAAAGCAAAAAGGAAAAAACTCCTGGAACCGCAGCTCTATTAATTAACTACTGCGATTTGGAAGCAGCCAAGATGTCCTTCAGTGGGTGAATGGATAAGCAAACTGTGGTACATCCCAGACAATGGACTATTATTCAGCACTAAAAAAGCAATAAGCTATCAAGCCATGAAAAGACATGGAGAAACTTTAAATGCATATTACTAAGTGAAAGAAGCCAATCTGAAAAGGCTACATACTCTATGGTTCCAACTATACGACATCTTGGAAAAGGCAAAACTATGGAGACAACAAAAAGATCAGTGATTGCTGAGGTGGGGGTGGGATGAATAGGCAAAATACAGAATTTTTAGGGAAATGAAAAATAGTATGATATTATAATGATGAATATGTGCCATTGTACATCTGTCCAAACCCATAGAGTGTATAACACCGAGAGCAAACCCTAAAATAAACTATGGACTCTGAGTGATTATGATGTCAATATAAGTTCATCCTTCATTTAAAAAAAAAAAAAGTAGTGGGGCACCTGGGTGGCTCAGTTGGTTAAGCATCTGACTTCAGCTGGGGTCATGATCTCACTGTTTGTGGTTCAAGTCTCACATCAGCCTCTGTGCTGACAGCTCAGAGACTATACCCTGCTTCAGATGTGATGTCTCCCTCTCTCTCAGCCCCTCCCCTGTTCGTGCTCTGTCTCTCTGTCTCTCAAAAATAAATAAGCATTAAAAAAAATTTTTTTAAGTACCATTCTTGTGAATGATGTTGGTAAGGCAAAAGGCCATGCATGCAAGGGGTCAGGGAGTATATGGGAGATCTCTGTACCTTTTTCTTATTGTATTGTAAACCTAAACTGCTCTAAAATATAAAGTCTTAAAAAAAACTTCTTGTAATTAGGGAGCAATTGCAGTAAGGATGAAAGATAGAAGTTGAATGTACGAAAGTCACTCATTTCCTATATACCATCAATGAACAAATGGAATGTGAAATTAAAAGCAATATATCATTCACATTAGCATCCCTCTAAAATGAATACTTAGGTTAAATCTAACAAAATATATACAATATCTATATGAGGGAAAAGTACAAAATACTGATGAAAGAACTCAAAGAACTAAATCAAAGAACTAATACTAAGAGAGGTATCCATGTTCATGGATAGGAAGACTAAATAGTTTCTCGATCTCAATTCTTTCCAACTTGATCTATAGAGTCAATGCAATCACAATTAAAATCCCAGCAAGTTATTTTGTGGCTAGGAGAAAAAGAACAGTATTGAAGGAGAAGAATAAAGCTGGAGGATGGAAACCACCCAACTTCAAGACTTACTATAAAACTACAGTGATCTAGACAGTGTGGTATTGGCAAAAGAATAAACCAATGGAAGAGAATATAGAACCTAGATACAGACCCATGTAAATACAGTCAGCTGCTCTTTAACACAAAAGCAAAGGCAATATGATGGAGCAAATAGTCTTTTCAACAAATGATGTTGGAACAACTGTACACCCACATGCAAAAAAAAAAAAAAAACTAATCTAGACACAGACTTTACATCCTTTACAAAAGTTAACTCACAATGCATCACAGACCTAAATGTAAAATGCAAAACTATAAAACTTCTGGAAGATAACATAGGATTAAATCTAGTTGACCTTAGGTACCATAAAAGAAATAGTTAACAAGAGAATTTCTTTAGCATTATAAACTTCTGCTCTGGGGGACACACCAGCAAGAAAACAAGAAGGCAATCTACACACTGGAAGAAAATATTTGCAAAAGACCTATCTGATAAAGGACTGGTACCCAAAATATACAAAGAATTCTTGAAACCCAACAATAAGAAGACAAAAAAAACTGATTAAAAAATAGACAAAAGACCTGAACAGGCTATATATATATATATATATATATATACATATATATATATATATACATATACACACACACACACAGATGACAAATAAACACATGAAAAGACGTTTAACATTGCACATCATTAGAAAAATATAAATTGAAAGAAAAAACCAACTACACACCTATTCAAATAGCCAAAATCCAAAATACTAACACCACCAAATGCTGACAAGGATGTGAAGCAACAGGAACTCTCATTCATTACTGGTGGGAATGCAAAATGGTACAGCCACTTTGGAAGACACTTGGGCAGTTTCCTACAAAATTAAACATACCTCTACCACGAGATCCACCAATCAGGCCTCTTTGTATTTACTCAAAGGAATTTAAAACTTATGTTAACACAAAACCTGAACATAGATGTTTATAGCCACTTTATCCATAACTGCCAAATCTTGGAAGCAACCAAGATATCCTTCAGTAAGTGAATGGATATTCAGTAAGTAAATAAACTGTGGTATATCCAGACAATGGACTATTATTTGGCACTAAAAATAAATGAGCTATCAAGCCATGAAAAGACATGGAGGAACCTTAAATGCGTACCACTAAGTGAAATAAGCCAATCTAAAAAGGCTACATACTGTATGAGGCCAATCAAATGACAGCCTAGAAAAGGCAAAACTTTCGAAATAATAAAGGGTGATAATGATGTCAATGTAGGTTCATCAGTTGTAACAAACGTACTAGTGTGGTGTTGAATTTTAGTCAGGGAGGTGGTATATGTGTATGGGGGGGCAGGGGATATATGGGTAATCTCTATACCTCCCATTCAGTTTTGCTGTGAATCTAAAATGGCTCTAAAAATTAAACTCTATTAAAAAAATAAAAACAGGTTCTGACCCATTAATAAAATGAGAAATTGTTATAATAAATTAATAAATTGAAATGTTGATGACAACTGTGATATGTACATTATTCAAGTACCTCCCCACAAAATACTTATTAATTACAAGGAGAAAAAGAACAACTTGACAGTGGAGAAGGCTAGCAGACACCATCTTAGTCAAGGGCTCCGAGTGAATTTCACTGGGTATGAGACAAATTGAAATCACACCACATTTGTGTGTATCTCTTCTCAGTGATAGGATGCACTGAGAAGAGCCACTGAGTGACTTCTGTGATATTCCTGCCAAAGAGGCAACCCTGAATCTAATATTGAGGAAACACCAGACAAAACTAAATCAAGAGACATGCTACAACATAACTGGCCTGTAATCTTCAAAAGTGTCAAGATTATGACAGTTAAATAAACAATGTGGAACTGTTCCAGACTGAAGGAGACTAAAGATACTGGGCAACTAGTGAGTCTGAATTGTATCCTTTACGATAAAGGATATTATGGTGACGCCCAGAAAAACTTTAATGGAGTCTAAAGCTTAGGCAGTAGTAACAGATCAAGGTTAACTTCCTGGTTTTGATGGTCGTATTGTGGTTCTATAGAACTATCCTTATAGGAACTTATTTTGTAGGAAATACACACTGAAGTATCAGAGGTATAATAAGGCACCATGTTGCCTTATCATTACCCTCAAATGATACAAGAAAATTTATTTTGTACTATTCTTGCAACTTCGAGATCTTTAAAAAAATTTTTTTAATTCAAGTTTATTTATAGGTTACCTGCATGCTATAGAATGAAGTTGGACCCTACCTCCCACCAATCACAAAACTTAACCCAAAGTTTGAATGTTTGAATATAAGAGCTAAAACCATGAAACTCTTAAAAGCAAACATAGAGGTAAATTTTCATGATCTTGGATTTGGCAATGGATTCTTAGACACTGAAAGCATAAGCAGAAACAATAAAATAAGGAAATTGGACTTTATCAAATTAAAAACTTTTGTGCATCAAAGGACATTATCAAGAGTGAAAAGAAACCGGTAGAATGGGATAAAGTAATTGTAAATTAGATACCTGTTAAGGATCTAGTACCCAGAACATATAGAGACCTCTTGGAGGGTGCCTGGGTGGCTCAGTCGGTTAAGCTACTCTTGATCTCGGCTCAGGTCATGATCTTGCAGTTCATGAGTTCAAGCCCCACATCAGGCTCCACGCTGACAGTGCAGAGCCTGCTTGGGATTCTCTCTCCCTTCTCTCCCTGCCCCTACCCAACTCATGTGTGCCCACTCTCGAAAGAAAGAAAGAAAGAAAGGAAGAAAGAAAGAAAGAAATTCTTGCAAACCACCAACAAAAAGACCAGTTTAAAAATGGGCAAAGTACTTGAGTAGACATCTAGAAAAAGAAGATATACAACAAATATTTTTCCAAAGAATGCATACAAATGGCCACCAAGCACATGAAAAGGTGGTTGGCATCACTGACCATCAGGGAAATGTGAATCAAAACCTCAATAATCTATAACTTCACAGCTGTTAGAATGACTATGGTCAAAAAAAACAAGAGATAACACGTGTTGGTGAGGATGAAGAGAAAAGGGAACTCTTGGGCGCTGTTGGTAGGAACATAAATTGGTGCAGCCACCATGGAAAACATTATGGAGGTTCCTTAAAAATTAAAAATAGAACAACCTATGGTCCAGCAATCCTACTTCCAGGGATATATTCAAAGGAAATGAAAACAGGAAATCGAAGAGATACGTGCACCTCCATGTTCATTGCAGTATTAGTCACAATAGCCAAGATATGGAAACCACTTAAGTGTTCATCAATGGATAAATGAATAAAGATGTGATATAGAGATAAAAATAGAAATAGATATAGATACACAGATATACATACATACATACATACACAAACAATGGAATATTATTCAGCTATGGAAAGAAAGAAATCTTGCCCGTTTTGGACAATATGGACTGACATTGAGGGCATTATGATAAGGGAAATAAGCCAGAGAAAGACCATCATTTATCAGTAGAGTCCTCCCACAAAAAGTTTAAACTCATAGAGACAAAGTAAAAAAATGGTTACCAGGGGCTAGGGCATAGGGAAATAGGGAGAGGTTGGAAAAAGGGTATAAACTTTCAGCTATAAGATAAATCAGTTCTGAAGATCTAATGTAAAATGTAGTGACTATAGTTGATAGCACTGTATTGTATAATTGAAGGGGCTGAGAGAGTAGAATTTAAATGTTTATATATATGAAGTGATAGATGTATTAATGAACTAGATGGGGGGTGAGCCTTTCACCGTGTATAGATATAAGAAGTCGCCATGATATACATGCTAAATATCTTACAATTATGTGTGTCATATATGTGTGTGTCCATGTATATTTATACCTCAACAAAGCTGAAATACGTAAATAAATAAAATTTTCCTTACCTCCTCACGTCTGTCTGGAAAAAAAAAAAAAAGAAGCTATGTAAATGGCCAACAAGCACATGAAAAGATGCTCAACATCAAAAATAATTAGGGAAATGAAAGTCAAAACCATGGTGAGATACCACTTTACACCCACTAGAATGGCTATAATTTTTTTGACTGGAAAATAACAAGTTTTGGCAAGGATGTGGAGAAATTGGAACCCTCGTGCATTGCTGATGGGAATGTCAGGTGGTGCAGCCAGTGCGGAAAACAACCTGGCAGTCCTTAAAATGTTACTATGTAACCCGACAATTCCACTTCCACTAAGCAGGTACCCCAAAGAATTGCCAACAAATACATGTACACGCGTGTTCATAGCAGCAGTACTCAAAACAGCCAAAGGACATCTGGAAAACAACCTAAATGTCCAGCAATGGGTGAATAGATAAATTATAGTGTATACATACGATGGAATATTATTCAGCCACAAAAGGGAACGAAGCGTGTTGTAGCGTGGGTGACCCTCAAATACATGAGGTGGAAAAAAAAAAACAGGACACAAAAATCCACATACTGTGTGGCTCGATTTATATGAAACATCCAGGAAAAGTTAAGTCCATAGAGACAGAGCGCTGGGTGGTTGCCCGGGGAGGAGGGAAAGGGCATGAAAAGTAAACGCTTACCAGGCAAGAGCTTTCCTTCGGGGATGAGGAAAACACTTTTGCAACTAGACAAACATTGCATAACGTTATAAATGCACTAAATGCCACTGAGTTGTTCACTTTTTAAATGATTCCTTTTAGGGGCGCCTGGGTGGCTCAGTCGGTTGAGCGTCCGACTTCGGCTCAGGTTATGATCTCACAGTTTGTGGGTTCGAGCCCCGCGTAGGGCTCTGTGCTGGGCTCTGTGCTGCCAGCTGGGAACCTGGAGCCTGCTGCAGATTCTGTGTCTCCCTCTCTCTCGGACCCTCCCCTGCTCACGCTGTCTCTCTCCCTCAAAAATAAAAAGAAAACATTTTGTAAAAATTGTAAAGATGTGGAGAAGATGAGCATGGTCCCTGAATAGGAATAAATGCAAATTTGGGAAGCGTTCCACATTTTTTAAAGTTTAGCGGGTATAGAGTTTGAGCTCTATCAGACAAAAAAGTTCTAGAGATCTATTGTACAACACTGTAAATATACTTAACACTACTTAACTGTACACTTAAAAATGGTTACGATGACAAATTTAATGGTATATTTTTTTACCACAATAAAAAAATAAAGTCTTCGGAAGCAAAAGCAAGAAAACGTTAATATCTGTCAGAGATGGGGACACCGTTTATCTAAATAATTGTGTTCTATGTTTCTCTGTGTATTTGAAAAATTAAAATCCCAGGCAAAGGATTCGGCATGTGCAAAGGCCCTGAGGCGGGATGAAGTGCAGCCAGTGTGAGCTGGAGAGCAGGGAGCAAAGGACAAGGTGGCACAGGATAAGAGAAGAAGGTGGGGACGTGCTCACACAGTCACCGAGGACAACACCCTTCCCACACATTCCAGAGGCTCCCACCCCTGCCAGCCTAGAGGTTGTTACTTTCCCACGCACTGACAGGGCTCCCCAGTCTGCCTCCAAATCACCCAGTGCCAGCCTGGCCCAGACGTTGCTCATTGTTCCCCTTCTCCTGCGGGCTGCTTTCCCCTCAAGAGGCAGATCTGAGTTGACAGGTTTCTGGGGGTGGATCCCCAAGGGCAGAGCTCACAAAGACACGACTGTCTGAGGATCCTCGTCTGATCCTCCAGCCTCCACGTCGAAGAGGATCTCAAAGCTCTGAACAGCCACCCACACACATGGCACGTCGCCCGGCCCTGGACCTGGAGTAGCTCTTTGGCCCTTTTCACCCTCGGAGGTGCGGAGGGAGCTGGAGGCAGGGAGGTGGTAGCTCATAGGCACTAGATGGATGCCCATCGAGAGACGCGCCAAGAGACGGGGTGGCGTCATTTCCCACACCCGCAGCACGGCGGCCCCACGAGGGAGGAAGGGCCAGGACTGATGTATGCACCACAGGCAGGGCAAGGGAATCGGGGTGTGCCCAGGTCGCACGGCTGGCCAGAGGGCTCAGACCCCCGAGACCCCTCTCCGGGTGCCCTTCCCAGGCACACAAAGAGGCCCCCACCCCAGGCGTGGCTGTTAGACCAATGAAGACCCCAGGGCTAGATCTCCCAACTGCACCACTTGGGAGCTGAGACCTTTGGGCAGACAATGGCCTCCTGCCCTTGACCTCCCAAGAGTGCCACGTGCAGTGTCTGGTAACAGATGATAGTTCTTCTTGCCATGAGACTCTAGAAACAACCCATCGGAGAGTTGTTAATTAACAGCCAACTCACCCACGGCAAGGAGCATGGCATGGGCTGAACTAGAGGGGGCGTGAGGGCAGCAGAGGGCAGTGCACCCCGGGGGCAGGCCCAGTTGTGGGGGGCTGCCTCGTGCCTCATACAGGACCCTCTGGGATGGACCCCAGCACCACCCAGGCTCGCCAGCATGGCTGTGACTAAATGGGATCGGAGCCACAGAAGAGGCGGTGGGAGCCGGGAGACCTGAGGTCTAGGACCCGCACTGACTGTATGTAATGAGCCATGTTATCCTATGTGAGTCTCTCCTCTCTGCGCCTTGTGCTTTTCATCAGCAAAACAAAGAGTCTGAATTTCATGAAACGGAAGGTCCCCTCAAAACTAAGCTCCTATAAGTATTTTATACCCAAATTTCTCCTAAAATGAATAGCTAGGCAGATAGCGATAGATGGATGGATGGGTGGATGGACGGACAGATAGAAAGATGACAGATAAAATCTGCTTAGTTATTATCCTCTTTTAAGGCTGATTCCAGAAGGAAGGAAGGAAGGAAGGAAGGAAGGAAGGAAGGAAGGAAGGAAAGAAAGAAAGAAAGAAAGAAAGAAAGAAAGAAAGAAAGAAAGAAAGGAGGCAGGGAGGGAAGGAAGGGAGGGAAGAAAGGAAGGAAAGGAGGGAAGCAGGGAAGAAGGGAGGGAGGGAAGGAAAGGAGGGATGGAGGAAGGGAAGGAAGGAAGAAAGGAAGGAGGGAAGGAAGGAGGGAGGGAGGGAAGGAAGGAAGGAAGGAAGGAAGGAAGAAGGAAGGAGGAAGGAAGAAGGAAGGA
>CM053570.1:83261279-83370828 GCA_028646485.1 Cryptoprocta ferox | reverse complement strand
TTCCTTTGGGGCTGGTGTTCCAGGAATCAGGATAAAGCTCAGAGACTCAGGCCCCAAAAAGGAACAGAAGGAAGGTCTGTCTCTTGGCCCCTCCCCACAAGGGCAGGCCCCGCCCTGTTTCTCGCTGCCAAACCACAGGCAGCCCAGCATCTGTCTGGGAATCCGGCCTTGGGCGCTGCTTGGACTGGAATCTGTCGGAAACCCCACTTCGTGCAGCCAGCAGAAGAGTAGACTGAGATCGAGTCGATTTCTCACTGCGGGAAGAGCCTGCTCAGAAAGCCTGGAGAAACACAGTGCCGCCTCCGGAAACTGACTGTCCTGCCGACTAAACTGAGCAACGGACCACGTCCGGTCGGTGTGTCACGTCCCCTGCCGACCACCAACTCAGACAGCCACCTGCCCCCGGGCATCCCCCCTGCACCTGATTCACAACAGGCATCTCAGGCCTGTCTGCGAGTCGCCTCCAGCAGGCTTCCCACCGCCACACATGACCCTGCTGCTCCTCCAGCTAAAAGGACTAACACTTTGGAAGCATCCTTGACCCTTTTTTTAATCCCACTGAATTATTAGCAAGTGTGCCGGCTCAGGTTATGTGTCCCCCTGGCCAGCCACAGGGTGTCCGGATCCAGCATCCTTTCTGGGCTGGGCAGCATCCACTCTATTGAGGGACCGAATAGAGCAAAAGGTGGAGAGGGACACCTGGGAGGCTCAGTGAGTTCAGGGTCCGACGCTTGATTTCGACTCAGGTCGTGATCTTGCGGTTTGAGGGATCGAGCCCCACGTCAGGCTCCGCGCTGAGCGTAGAGCCTGCTTGAGATTCTCTCTCCCCCTCTCTCTCTCTCTCTGACTCTCCCCTGCTTGTGCTCACGCTCTCTTTCTCACAAAATAAATAAATACACTTTATAAAAAAAGAACAAAAGGCAGAGAAAGGAGAAATTTGTCCCTTTTCTCCTTCCTCCCTGCTGGATCTTGGGACACCTCGTGTCCTCTCTTGTCCCCTCGGAACTTTCAGACTCGGACTGAGTCACATCACTGGCTTTCCTGGGTCTCCGTCCGGCAGACAGAAGACTGTGGGAATTCTCAGCCCTCCGTACTCACATGAGCCAACTGCTCAAAATAAGTTTCCTTTTATGTACATAAAAGTTTCTCTGTGTGTGTGTGTGTGTGTGTGTGTGTGTGTGTGTGTGTGTGCACACGTCGCTTCTTGGTTCTGTTTCTCTGGGGATCCTGACTAACACAGCAGGTCTTGCTGGTTCACCTTCACATAACAGCTCACACGTATCACACATGCTGCGTACCAAGCACTATTCTAAGCACCTTCTGTATTAACTTATCTAATCTTCAAACTCTGTGGAGTAGGTCCTCTCTCATCCCCACCCACTTTACACAGGAGGAACTGAGGCACAGGGAGGTGAAGTAACCGCGAAATGATGGGACTGGGATTTGAAGGCAGGTGACACAGCTTCCGTGCCTGTGTGCTTTGCAGCCACACCACACTGTCCCCCCACCCCCCCAGGACTTCTAGTCGCCCCCCATGGCCACAGCTCTCGACCCTGGCACCACCCGCTCTCACCGTCAGACACCCTGCTGAGAGCGCTTTTCTTTTTTTTAAGTTTACTTATTTATTTATTTTGAGAGAGCGGGAGCTCCAGCAGGGGAGGGGCAGAGAGAGAGAGGGAGAGAGAGAATCCCAAGCAGGCGCCGTGCTGTCAGCACAGAGCCCGACAGGGGGCTCGATCTCATGAGCTGTGTGAGATCATGACCTGAGCCGAAATCAAGTCAGACTGAGCCGCCCAGGCGCCCCTGCTGAGAGCCTTTTTAAAGGAGAGTCGGGTCAAGTCCAAAGCCCCCAACCTGCAAGGCACTGCTGATCAGACCTGATCTGCTCCCCGCCTGCTCTCTCCCTGCACACCAGCCACACTGGCCTCCTTGCTCACCACACCCAGAGCCTTTGCACTTGCTGCCCCATCCCCTCTGTCCGGAACATCCTTCCTGTCACCCCCCGGGGCTCATGCCATCACTCACCAGGGAAATTACCCCACAAAACCCTATTGAAAATTCCGGCTGCCCCCCACTGCCCCCACCCTTCCTGTCCCCCTGACGGCACACCATCCCACTACAGCATGTGCGTCGTCTGACCCGTGGCCCGTCTGCTGTCTATCTGCCCTCTAGACAATACCCTCCGAGAGGGCAGGGCCCAGGCTTGTTTTATGCACTGCTCTATCTGTCCCCGGGGCTTAAAATAGCCCCTTTCAGGAGGTGCTTAATAAATACGCACCGAAGAAACAAATGAACGCAACGAAATGAAGCTCCTCTAAGGACAAGTGCGGTCCTCTGGGAGCTCAGGGGTGGCGGATCAGTGGCAGCTGGGCCTGGGAACATCATGTGCTTGGAGGGCATGTCTAGCCTAGGAAGGCTTCCTGGAGAAGTTAGGCTCTGAACTGGGCCAGCTGGCTTTGCTGAGAGATTTGAGCCCAGCTGCACACATGCGGGCACATCACACGCAGGGATCAAAGTCAAGGCGGGCAGCAAAGGCTGGGGGTCTCGGCAGTGCTCTTCCTGGCTGACTGATAGAAATTCTGTAGATCAGCCCTACAGAACGGGTTCCCGTTTATCCCTCAGGCACGCTGCCAATGACTCTATATGGTCGACCTTCTTGGATGCCCAAGAACAGTCAAAAGCATAAATGTCGAACCTGCAAAGCCTCCGCTCTGTTGCTCTGGGCCCTGGGAGCAATTCCAGTGAGGCTCTAGGAGGAGGAAAATGAGACTGGGTAGCACAAGAGAACTCATGATTAATGGTGGGACGCATGGGGTACAGAAGGCCAAAGGGAAGGGGGCGCCCAGCGGGGCTGGAGTGCTTAAAGGAGGCTCCATGGAAAAAGGTGTCACATGACCTGGGTCTGGCAGGATAGTCTGAATTCCATGTCAGAATGTTTTTGGTTCCAAACAATAGAAAACCTTAGTAAAAGTGGCTCGAGCCGTGAGGATGTTTATGTTAGCTTAACAAGTTAAGTTCAAAGAAAGGGGCAGTCCCAGCGTTGGTTTAAGGGCTCCAAGGAGACCTATGCCCTTTTTCCCCCCTTCCTTTCTGCCATCTTCAGCCAATCAGCTTTCAGCTTCTATCTGGACAGTTATTGCTTCACAGTAGCAACGTGGCTGCCACAGCTCCAGGCATTGCCTCTTCCCGCAACACGGTCTAAGGCAGGAAAGGAGGCCCAGATGTACATCACGGATAAATTTTGATGCATTCATAAATGGGAAGCCCACAGCAATTAAAAGAATAAAGGAATGAAGTATTGCTACAAGTAATAGCATGGATAATGCTGTTCAGCAAAAGAAGCCAGACTTGGGTTATCGGTCAGGTAATGGGGTAGCCATGTATGTGTGGGGGCGGTGGGTATATGGGAATCCGTACTCTCCTCTCACTTTTGCTGTTAACTTAAAACTTCTCTAAAATATATTTTAATTTATATAAATAAATTATATATATTAAAATATATATATTAAAAAATATATAGATATTAAATATATACATTAAATATATGTATCTTTTATATATTTTTTTAAAAAGAAGCCAAACACAAAAGAAGACATACTGAATGACACCATTTATATGAAGCACAGAGCAGACAAAATGGACCGTGTGATACAAATCAGAATCATGGGCGGATAGGGCATGAGGGAACCTTCTAGGGTGCTGGAAATGTTTTATATTTTGATCTGAGTAGCAGTTACATGAATACATATGCAAAAATTCATCAAGATGTGCGCACATCACAGTGCATATGATTATATCTTTGTTTTTTAATCAAAGCATTGAAAGAGACAGAAAGATGGGGCGCCTGGGTGGCTGAGTCAGTTAAATGTCTGACTTCGGCTCAGGTCACGATCTCATGCTTTGTGGGTTCGAGCCCCGCGTCAGGCTGTGTTGACAGCTCAGAGCCTGGTACCTGCTTCGAATTCTGTGTCTCCCTCTCTCTCTCTCTCTCTCTGCCCCTCCCCTGCTCATGCTCTGTTTCTCTCTCAAAAATAAAAAATAAACGTTAAAAATGTTTAAAAAATAAATAAATAAATAACCGGATACTGTAGCCCAGCCAAGCTGACGTGCTAACACTGACCCCCAACCCAGCCGACCCCACCTCAATTGTGCTTCCCTTACCCTCTCTCCCAGTCCCCACCCCACCCCACCCCCACTCCCCACCCCTATTGGAGCTCATATAGCCCCATGATTAATCTCCAGCCAGCAGCGTCTCCGCGGTCAAGACCTCCAACGGCCTCACCCAGTAGGGTTCCACTCTGGGGTGGGAGTGGAATGGAACCAGAAAGATGTTTCAATCAGGAACCTGGAATAAGAGACCGGGACTTGGCTAAATCAGCCACAAAGACCTGGCGGGGGGAGGGGGTGGCGGGGGGGGGGGGGAAGCCTGCTCCCCAGATCAGCTGATCTTTCTCCGAGTTCTTGGTTTTTTTCTGTTCCATGGATTCCTTGGTATTCACTGTCTCTCATAAACATATTTCTGTGATATATACTGTAAATCTGCTTCATTTGAAATTCACAGTTAATGACCTATTCCCTCGTATTCAGGAAACAGAGTAAGGTTCCGGCTTTTAAAGGCCAGGAGTTAACTAGCCAGAATATGACAAGTATTGCAAAGTATAGGCCTGCTCTAAAAGCACTTAAGAAACGAGTCTCCGTCAGAAATTTCAAGAATACCTTCAAATAACATCATTTATCTGTCAAGAGGCCAAGGGGGTGGGGAGCGATAGTGGGTGGGAAATAAATGAGTATTTGATCAAATCCATATTTTCAACTCCCCGGGTGGGGGGGGGGATAAATATTTACTAACCCTTCTCCCTCACCCTTCTCCCTCTGAGCAGGCCTGTGTGTACACATGTGTGGGCAAGGGTGGGGGGGTGTGCACGGGAACAAGTGTGCGAAGGCACATGCACGGCACCACAGCCCCGCCCCCTGCGCCCACCAGCCCCCTCCCCACAAAACTCCTCTGCATCATCTGAACCCTATGATCCAAGGGGTAATTTAATAGAATGAGTATCCCTGTTTTCGGGTCGGCCCACTTAACTGAAACCCAAAGCCAGCTCTGGAGTAAATGGGGCTGAGGCCAAATCGATTAGGCCCATCCGCACTTTCTCATTTTCAATAGAGTCAGGGCTTAACCAGGTTAGTTTTTGTTAAACACATTAGCCAGGTTCTCTCCTCTCTCCAGCCCAATGATTTTGTGTCGGGCCTGAAGGATTGTAATTGCAATCCAGCGAGACGCCAACTGAGCGGGGTGATTTACTGAGGGCCGTGGGGCCCAGGCGGGCCTCCTCCCTGCTGCCCGCTGGATGGGAACTTTCTTCCTTGACTCTTGTCCTGATTAACAGAGTGGGGGGGGGGGTGGCCAGACCCTGGGGAGAACAGGACGCTGCTTCTTTCCGACACCCACTGTGTGGTTGTCGCCAAGCCTGGGGGTGGGGGCACAGGGGACGAGGGTCTCTGTGTTCCTCGGAACTGGAACTGAGACTCAGGAGGGCCTGGCTTCTGGAACCGGCCTCCGTGCTGCCGGGCATCTGAGTCGTGCCTGTTCCCTGGGGGAGGGTGACCCTCCTCACGGTTGTGCAGAGAACATCGCCAGCCTTACAATCCAGGCTTTTCTGGGCCTCACAGGGATAGGGCCTGGGGCTCCCACCTGGGACCCCACTGGGACCCCACTGGGACCCCACTGGGACCCCGCTGCCTTCTCCCAGCCTTCTCTCCTCTTTGCATCCCGGGGTTTCCATCTCACTGTGCGGTCCCCTCCCCGGCGGCCTGAGCCCTTCACCTCACATCTCTGAGCCCCAGCCCCCCCATCTGCTGACTGGGTGTGAGAGGGACACTTTCCCTAAGGAGAGAAGCTAAAAAGGACAGACCACAACCAGAGGCGGTGAGGATGGGGAGAAATTGGAACTCTCATGCATCGCTGGTTCGAGTATAAAATGGCGCGGTCACTTTGGTAACAGTTTGGCTGTTTCTCAAGAGGTTAAATATGCATTTTACCATGTGACCCAGCAATTTCCACTCCTAGGTATTTACCCAAGAGAAATGAAAGCATGTGTCCACACAGAGACTTGGACACGAATGTTCAGAGCAGATTTATTGGTCATGCCCCCAAACCGGAAACAACCTGCACATCCATCAACAGGTGAATGTGTAAACCAAGGACGGTATATCCTGTGATGGAATATTACTTCGCAATAAAAAGGAATGCATGACTGACACTCACCGCGACACGGATGATTTGCAAAACCATTATGCTGGCTGAAAGGAGGTAAGGGTAAAACTCCACGTATCTGAAATGTCCAGAAAAGGAAAATCTATAGAGACAGAAATTAGATTAGTGGTTGCCTGGGGCTCAGTATGAGAACAGGGGTTAACTGTAAGCGGGCACTAGGGATCTTCCTGAGGTGGTAAACGTGTTCTGAAACTCGATTGTGGTGACAGTGGCACAACTCAGTAAATTTACTAAAAAGCATCGGACTGTATTTTAAAATGGGTGCGCTTCATGGAATGTAAAGTATGCCTCAATAAAAGTGTTTATGGAAGAGACGAAAAGAAAACCTGGAACCTGCCACAATCTGGCAGTTTCTCAACAAGTTCAACACAGAGGTCTCACGGGACCTAGCAGGTCCCCTCCTGGCATACATGCCCGGGAGAAATAAGAACACTCGTTGACGCGAAAGTCGTACATGAATGTTCTCAAGGCAGCAAAGGTGGAAATAACCCGATGTCAGCCATGATCATTACTGTGCAGACCAGGGCCTTCTCCCCAGCTTAGCTTTAAGAGCGGCCTGGTGGTTGACAGCCTGGCTGCTGCCGCCGGCTTCCAGGCCGGGCACCGCACCCACCGGTCAGCGGAGAACAGGGTGGGGCCTCTCTGCACGCTCCCACACCTGTCCTTGGCCGCAGCACTTTCTGAACCCACGATGTCATCACCACTGTGTGATTACTGAGGCAATGGCGCTCCCTGCACTGGAATGCAAGCTCCATTGGGGCAGGACCAGGCCGGTGTCTGCTTACCACCGAGTCCCCATCTGCCTGGCACAGGGCCTCACAAGCTCTCAATAAATATTTATGAACGGAAGAAAAGAAGGGGGATGAGGAGAGGGAGGGAAGGAGGAAGGAGCCACGAGCGTCGGCCAGAACAGCCCTCCCAAGATAAATGTTATTGTTACACCCTGAACCCAGAGTCTTCAAGTCCTGGGCCTGGAAGCACTGGGGGGAAATAAGAATGTTAATTACAATAAGGGGAAGGACCCACGAATTGTACTACGTTGCTCTGTTTCAGCGTTCTGTAGGGTAGCAGCCTAGGGGGTGTCCGAACCACAGAAAGTAAAACCGCTGATGGGTGCGACCCTGAATACTGCCAGGCCCCCCTCTCAGACCTTCCCACATCTTACTTAACCCTCGCAACAAGCCTCTGAGGTAGGTCCTATTGTTCACCCCATTTTAGAGATGAGAGGACTGAGGCCTAGAGGTGTTTCAGTAACTTACCGGAGGCCACAGTGCTAAGTAGCAGAGCCAGGTTTGGACTCACGTAGTTTGACTCTGGACACTGAGTCCTTAATTCCTACGGGACACTTCCAGAACAGGGAGACACATTTGGGGAATTCATGAGTGGCATTTCTTTTCTGACATTGTGGAGTCTGGGAGCCCATCACCAGAAAAGCACCAAATAACCGGTGCTGGTATGGCTGGGCTGGAAAACTCTGTCATTCATTCATCAAGTGTTTACTGAGCACCTAACCCTGCTTCCTCATCGGCAAGGTGAGAATGATAACACCAGGACGCGCCTTGCAGGATAAGGCACTTGGAACACAGCCCAGCACACAGTAGGGGCTCCGTGAGTGTTTATTGTATCGTTGTCAATGGGAAGCAGGCCCTGGCTGGGCTTTGGGAACGGAAACCCGAAGAAGACAGACGTCCCCCCGAAGGGGCCTGCTGGCTCGCAGGAGAAACGGACAGATCAACCGTCACAACGCACTCATTCTTTAGAAAACGAGAAAGTGCCTCCCTGACCAAAATATAAGGTCTCGGCATCGTTTACAATACAAAATGCGATCCCGATTAAATAGGCACACTCATTAATGAGTGCACGCAATGAGGTCCGAATAAGGTCGACGAACTATATTCGTGTTAACTGTCAATGGATTGTGTCTCTGTGAGTTTCCCGGCCGTGCTACGGAGCTACAATTATGCATGATGTTCCCTCGGGGGAAACTGGGTGAGGGCCACGTGGGTTCCTTCTGCATTACTTCCTACAACTGTGTCTAAGTCTATAATTATCTCGAAATAAAAACTTTTATTTTGTAGAAGCTCTTGGCTCTTTCGAGAGAAGCCGATCTGTCATGCAGACACTTTCTAGGATTTTTAATTCTGCTAATCTAGACACATGAACGCTATTATGACTGTCCACAGGAGATGGTGGATGTTAACCAAACACTGTGGTGCCCGTTTGGCAACGTGTGTTAAGTCAGGTCATTCTGCCGCACGCCTTGAGCTTACACAGTACTGTGTGCCCGTGCTATCTCAACAGAAGTGCAAGGAGGAAAAATGCTGTCCTGAACATCTACGTGCCTTGAATAATAGAGATGACAGAGTCACTCTTGGGGGCCGGGTGTGATTTATGTACATCACCTCCAATCTTCACCAGACGGGATTTATTTTTTAATTTTTTTAACGTTTATTATTTTTGAGAGAGAGAGAGACAGAAAACAAGCAGGGGCAGAGAGAGAGAGGGAGACACAGAATCTGAAGCAGGCTCCAGGCTCTGAGCTGTCAGCACAGAGCCCGACCCGGGGCTTGAACCCACAGACTGTGATATCACGGCCTGAGCTAGAGTCAGCCGGTTAACCGACTGAGCCACCCACGAGCCCTGGCCAGATGGGATTTTTTAATGTCTAAATTCAGCTGAGAGTCAAAATCTGTTCCGAACACAGGGGAAATGATGGTCTGGCTTTGGAGGCCGGGAAGGCGTTGCCCGGTGAACACTGCGGCTGAGAGCCACTTCTCCGCTCTGTACCCCCACCCTTCCAGAAACGTAAAGAAGGGGAGAGGGCGGGGGTTGGCAAAGGAAGACAAAGGGGCCTGGGTGGGGCTGGTGATATGATGATAATGGTGACTTAATGGAAAGTCAGAAAAATCAAAAGTCTCTAATGAGGGGCGCCTGGGTGGCTCACTCAGTTAAGCATCTGACTTGGGCTCAGGCCATGATCTCGCGGTTTGTGGATTCGAGCCCCGCATCAGGCTCTGTGCTGATGGTGTGGAGCCTGCTTGGGATTCTCTCTCTCTGCCCCTTCTGCGCTCGCTCTCCCTCGCTCTTTCCCTCTCTCTCAAAATAAATAAATAAACTTAAAAAAAATCTCTAATAGGGAGAATGGAGATTGTCAGAAGGATGGCCAAACAGCCAACCAAGGTGTGGCTTTTCTTTGTGCTTAATGGTGCGATGCACCAAAAGGCAATACTGTTTCATGGCCTAAATGGCAATCCTTCTCTCTGCTTCCACAAGAGCAAAGTCACTTGTCACCTGCTTTATGACAGCGATTTCCAGGGCTAATCATTGGCATGACATAAGACCCATTCGGTGCATGCGGCCGTCTCCAAGCGTTCCGTCTGAATCAGGATACAAAACAACACTCAAACATCAAGAAAAGGGATGCCTGCATGGCTCAATCAATTAAGCATTAAGACTTCGGCTCAGGTCATGATCTCACGGTTCGTGGGTTTGAGCCCCGCGTCGGGCTCTGTGCTGACAGCTTAGAGCCTGGAGCCTGCTTCGGATTCTGTGTCTCCCTCTCTCTCTCTCTCTCTCTCTCTGCTCCTCCCTCACTCACGCTCTGTCTCTATCTGTCTCTCAAAAATAAATAAACATCAAAAATTTTTTTAAAAAGAAAAGAAAGACTGTACTGTGTCACCTCTGTCCTTTGGTAAGTGAGCAGGAAGAAGGTGGTGACGTATCACTGACACCTGCAGGGGCCGGGGGCCCCCAAAAGCACGATATGAACTTGGTACAGGTTGGGAGGTCGGTCCTGGGACGAGTCATCCTCAGGAGCAAGCATTCTGGGCCGTTCGGATCTGGACCCACCGCAGCATTCCAGCAGCTTCCTTCCCGGTCTTGGGACGTTCTAGGAAGGATTTTTTTCCCCATCTGTGACATGAAAGCCTAAAGATGAGTCATTTTTATGAACCACAATGGAGCATCATTGAAGGAATGTGCCGTGTGTGGAAAGGTCTGGATGGAAACATTATAAATTTTTAAGTGCAAGTGAGATCAACCCACAATCTCTTGGTGTAAAATACGGTTGGCTGCCCATCGCTCCGTCTGCGAGCCCAGGTCACTGGCGAAAGGAAGCAGGCGCTCAGGCCCTCACCGCATTTCCGGAAGGCGGTAGAATACGCCATCTAATGAGAATGTGACATGAGGAAGATGTATGAACACCTACTTAAGCCAAAGAGCCCATTCCAGCTGGTTCTCCATCTCTCCTTCCTAGCAACAACAGTAATTGTTTTCACCCCTCATCTCTTGCAAGGAAGGCGGAAGAGCGTGGTGACTCAGCGCGACAGTCAGGGGGGCGCGCTCTGGCCTCGAACAACCCCGGGCAAGGTGCCTGGGCCTCGCTTGCCGCCCATGTAAAACCCAGGTGACGATCATTATTCCTTGCTCCCTGGGCAGCTGTGGGGATTTAAGACCCAGTTTGGGTTCCCAGTGGGGGTGCCGGGCGCGTGCCCAGGGGTCCACACGAGACACGTCTGTAGCACATTCCCCTGTTCCGGGCCCTCTGCTCAGTCTTGCCTTCACCATTTCACCCCCTCCTCACGACACCACAGGAGGCAGGGGTTTGTCCTGTTTACAGGGGAAGAAGCAGGGAGCCCTTGAGGTGATGTGGCTTCAGCCACAGCTCTGCGGCCCCTAAGGCCCCCCACGTGCGGGCATGATGCACCCCCCACCTCATGCCCCATGCACAGGCCTCCCCCCAGCTCCCTTTCTTTTCTCCATCTCTTTCCTCCCATGGAGGGTGCTTGTCTCCTGACACTGGTTTCGTTTATCTTAACACTAAAGCAGTTCTATCCGGGGCCCCCAACGAGGGGTGTCAGCCGCAGCCTCGTCCCCAGGCCAGCCACCCACCCGCCGCCCCCCTCCCCCCCAGCCTCCTGCTCCAGCCCGGGCAGGGCCTCTGCCTCCTCCCTGGGCCTCTTCTCTCCCATAACTCAGCTACTAATTACTGCCCCGCAAACACGCCGCCGTGTTTCACAACTAACCAGCAAATGAAAAGCTATTGCTCTCAACCAGCCTCTCTGGGCCTCTCAGCCACGTGGGCCAGCGGCCTGCCCTCCGCTGCCAGGTTCACTTCCAGAGGCAGGGCAGCAAGGGAGCCATTCCCCTCGGCCAACCACACCCGTGGAGATGTGTTTCACAGAGACCAGGAAGGGGGGGAAGTGTGTGTGTGAATGTGTGTTGTGAAGACGGCAGTATATGGGAGTGTGTGTGTCACGTGAATTCGAGCACGTGAGAGCATGAGTGTGGGTGAATGCGTGTGAATGGACAGAGTGTGCGAGGGCAGGTGTGAGTACATGTGAGTGTGTGTTTGTCTTTCCTGGGCCCCCCTGGTGCTGCGCTCAGGAATTTGAGGGGGGGGATGCACAGGGGCTCCTGCTACTACCTATTGCTGCTGGAAGGATCCAGAACCACCTGAGAGACCCCAAAGCACAAAGCATCTGCTTCCCTCCCCCCAAAGCAGGCAGAGGAGAGGGAAGTGGACCATTGACTTCATTTGGCAAATGGAGAAACTGAGGAAAGGTACACGGACTGACTTCCTGGCCTCTCTCCCGACACCCAGCACTCGAGCACACCACGGCCAGCCCCCCAGGCCTCCACGGGGCGGCTGCCCCGGGCCCCATGCAGCTGCTCCACTCTGTGCCCTCGGCCAGGTCACTCAAGCCTCGTTGGCACTCGGTCTGTCCTTTAGTCTCCCCGGGCACACACCGGATGCCAAGCTCTGCGTCCCCAGGACAGCCCTCTGCAGAGGGGAGCTGACAGATGAGCTCCCTGTTCTACAGGTGAAAGAACTGGGGGGACTGAGTAACTGAGCGTCGATACACGTCTGCGATGCTTTCCTCAAGACGACGCCACGGGCCTGCAGTGACCGGGATGAAGGGCGGACAAGATGAAGGCTTCCCACACATCTTACAACAGCCCCCCAGAAACGCGGTAGCCGCGTGCGCTCCTACAGCCGATTTCCCTCTTTGTCTGAAAAGCTCGGTCCCATCCTCCGAGGGCCCAACCTGCAAAGGCAAAGTCAACCCCTTCGCTGATTCTGCCGGAGGTCTCCCAGGGCCCAAGGGACAGGCTGGGAATCACACCCAGGTGTCTCACGGCCCCCAGGTGGCAGATTCCCCCTTGGTCTTGCACGCACGTGTGCACACACACACACACACGGGTGTCCCCCGGCCTCTGCCCACAGGTGTGTGTGAGCTAAATGAGTTCTACTGATTAAGGGAGGGCTTGGGCTCTGCTTCCAACCCAGATAAGAGAGCCAAAGAGAAACACGAATAAGCAGGTACTAACACAGTCCCCAAAGTCCTCGAGGGATGGGGGGCGGGGGGCACGTGGAGGGGTGGGACGGGCAGGGGTTTGAGCAGGCAAGAGGAGGTTCTCCGGGTGGGAGGGGGCTGCTGGGCCCATCCAGTTCCACTTTACAAAATAACTCCTCAAACTGGAAAACTCAGCAAGACCCCCAGCACCTCCCGGGGAGCCTTTCAAGCTGGAGCGGCTCTCCAAAACGTTTTCCAAACTCATGAGCCCCGCAAAAGTCCAATTTTGCTTGCAAAATCCACGCCCCACCAGCGTGCTCTGAAATTGTTCCCTCTTTCATTCCATCCATCCCCCAGGCTCAAGCATTAGCTGCCTACAGCAAAGAACTTGAACTTGGGCTTGGACGTCGAGGGAGAGGGAAGCAACGGGGAGCCGCCTCGGGTTAGCAGGCGTCCTTGCCCCCGCCCCCCACGGCCCATTCTCGTTCGCCAGCTTCTGTCTTCTCTCAGACCCCGTACCTGAGGCCGGTTTCACATCGACAGCCCGGTGCCAGGATGCGCTAGAGCTGCCTCCGTGCCCCACCCACATCCCAGCCCCCCAGAGCAAACACAGAGCCAGCAGCCGCCCGAAGCAGCCGCCTTGATTTACAGGCAAGCGTAAGCACTGCAAATTCTATTTTATTTCCCCAGAAACACATGAAAAACTTGGCGCTTTCATCTGCTGACACAAATCTTTTTCGGTCTGTTTTTCTTTTTTTCCGTCATTCCTCCCTCCCCAGCGCCCTGCCTCACCTCCTACCTCCGCCCCAGCCACCAGTACATGAAATGAAAGGTTGCAGATAAACGAGGAGGCAGGGAGATCAGACAAACTGACTCATCTAGAAAATCATTTTCCTTCTGAATCTGCATCTTCTGGGGAGCACACATCTGTTATCACGTGTCAAGGCCAGGCGGAGGCATTCCCTGGCCCCTGACTTGTCTTTGCTGGGGACCCAGAGGGACTGCCCACTCTAAGGTCTGGCCACATTGGAGAATCCGTAGCCTCTGCGCCCATCGTCCTGAGGGGCTGGAGTCGTACGGCGGTGTCCCCTTTAACCAGCCTGCCCGCTGAATCCTCTCCTCCTCCCAATTCCTCCCTGACCCATTCTCCCGAAGCCCCACCGGGCCGGGTCGGACACGTTTGGTCCACACCAGGTGGGAGAGTCTCCCTGATCGCCTCCCTCCCGTTCACACAGACTTGCTGAGGACAAGCGCACCATCATCCACGGCACAGAAATGGGGGCACAGCAAGACCTCAGGCCTCAGAGGGCCCCAGAATCCTTCCAAATCTTCTGCGAAAGTGTTCACCCTCCAACCAAGTTTTTGGATGTTGGAGTTTGTGAGGCAGCGGGGAGGGGAGGAGGCATTTGGTAGCCTAACACTGCTTTTGAGTCTGGGGACAGGGTCATCAACGGACTTGAGGGGTATAGAAACCTGATTAGGAGGGGCCGCCTGGGGGGCTTAGTCAGTTAAGCGTCCAACTTCAGCTCAGATCGTGATCTTGTGGTTTGTGGGTTCGAGCCCCGCGTCGGGCTCTGTGCTGACAGCTCAGAGCCTGGAACCTGCTTCAGATTCTGTGTCTCCCACTCTCTCTCTCTCTCTCTGCCCCTCCCCTGCTCACGCTCTGTGTCTCTCTCTCTCAAGAAAAAATAAACATTTAAAAAAAAGAAAGAAACCTGATTAGGACATTTCACACATCAGAGGAATTCATCCCATCTGTGACAGCATCAGCACCGTTCAAAGGCTGTGGGGGAGGGGAGGCAGGGAGTATAATCTGGTGGGAATCTAAAGTGCCCCCCACCCCACCCCAGCATCCTCCTCGGGTTCACAGGGGAGATGAGCAATCTCCTCAAAGAGTTCTGAGGTGTTTGATGATGAGGGTAATAATAATATCCAGACTCTTTCAAGGTCACTTTTCTCCCTGAGAGCCCTAAGCATCTTCACAAAGACTGTCTTATCCTAAACAGTTCTATAAAAGCAGAAATTGATACAAATTGCGTCATTGAGTTTTATAGCAAAGTTGAGGCCCAGAGATCACACAGCTGGTAAACAAACTGGAACTGACAATTTCTTAAAAGTGAAACGTATCTAACATGCAACCCAGCCATTCCACTCCTAGGTATTTACCCAAGAAAAATGAAAGCATAAAGACTCGAACCTAAACATTTAAAGCGACTTTATTCGTAATAGCCGAACACTAGGAACAACCCAAACGCCCACCAACAGGAGAACAGATAAACACATCAGGTGCATCCCTACAATGGAATCCTTTTCGCAAGAAAAAGAAACAAACTACTGATACATGAACAATGTGCGTGAACCTCAAAAATACGATACTAAGTGAAAGAAGCCAGACTCAGAAAGAAAGAGGAAAAAAAAAAAAACAGTACATACTACAGGTTCCATTTATACAAAATTCTAGAAAATGCAAACTAATCAACAGGGATAGAAAGCAAATCAGAGGCAGCCGGGGGGAGGAGGGCAGGGAGAAACTTTCGAAGGTGATGCCTATGTTCAGAATCTCAGTCGTGGTGATGGTTTAACGGATGCACTCATGTGGCCAAACTCATCAAACTGTACACTTTAAATATGTGTAGCTTATCGTAGGCCAGTTATACGTCCATAAAGCTGTAAAAAAAAATTAATGTACAAAGGAGAAGGGGGGGACCAGGCGAAGAAGAAATCGAAGTCGGAAAACGAGGTGCTAGAAATGAAGTTAGCGTGCAGCACATACGATTCGAGGCATGACCCGAATTTACTTCTGAGTTTTCGTTTTCTGGCAGTGAAAGAAAAAAGGGAGGAAATGATTTTCACCCAAGCAAACGATGTCCACGAAGCTAGAAATGAATCCACTGTTGGGGGAAAGCCCAGCAGTTTCCCAGCCCTGCACACGTGAGGCGGCCGGTTTCGCGACTTCCCTGGTGTGTGTTCGGCACACCCGCTGTCGGTGAGATTCCTCAAAGTCAGCGGTGTGCTGGTGCGTGTTTCACAACCGACTCCTGGGGCGGGCGGGCCTGATGTGTGACGCTCCCCGATTTCTGTGGTACAAACACTCCCGCCACAGCCAATGTCACGTTACCCGGGTGAAGTCGGGGAGCACAGACCCGGGAAGGGCACAGCGTCGGGGAGCTGCCCCCACACAGACACAGCCCACGTCAGTCACCTGCGTGGAAAACAGCGAACTGGAGGAAGATAATTAGGAAGTGGTGAGTTCCGAATACATTGTGTCCTTGTTTTTCATGTAATTTCATTGTAAGCTGACATAATTTAATTTTTAATGATGGCTTGCCCATAATATGCCTCCAGCACGGGATGTCAGGATCCGGCACTAGCCAGCGCCAGCACGGCTACTGGGCGCAAGCTCAAGGGTGCGACTGAGCCAAAGTCCCCACGTGTCCCAAGGTCCTGTGGTTGGACGTGGTGACCAGAGCGGGGTGGCGGGAGATGGCCACCTATCCGACACGACTGTAGGTGGTAATAATGCAGGCGGCGCCAAGGCAGGGTCCCCGCCTTTTGCGGTGACTCCCTAGAGGCCTCAGGGAGGGACGGACCAGCACCTCTGAGTACTAAGTGCCTGGGCTTCGAGCCGTGCACACACTTCAGAAGCGCTCTCATACCCCCTGAGTGGCTGGCCACAGACTCACAGAACTCAGGGGCAGAAGCCCAAAGGGTCCCTAACGCACGTGTGGCATCCCTGGCAGCCCTTTGCTTGAAGACCTCCACCGTCGAAAAGCTCATTACCTCCTATCATTCATCCACCGCGGATTTGCTGAGTGCCCACTCGCTGTCAGGCGCTGTGGCAGGAGCTAACCAGACAGCACGCACGGGGTGCAGTGACCCCCCAAGAGCGGGAAAATTAAAAGTCTGCTCCACCTGCTACAAAATGACACCAGGGCTTTGGAGTCAGACCCACCCAGGCCTTCTCTCAGCTCTGGGTCATCCTGGCCATGTGATCCCTGAGCCTCAGTTTCCTCACCTACACAATGGGCCTGATAACCCCTCTGCAAGATAATGTTTAAAATCATCTTGGTACAGGGCCTGGCTCACAGCAAGTCCGCGGGTGAGCTTGGCGCTGACCTCCAAAACCTCCCAGAGAGAAAGCCCAATGTCTTCTGCACATGAGACTCCTCCCCCAAAGTGGAAGGAGTCCTCTTACTAACCATCATCAGCACCATAACACCACAGATCGAACTGTGTGCCTCAGGGATTATTCTGAGGATACTGTCACTATGTGACGTACGAAATGGAGGCCCAGAGACATTGAGTAACTTCTCCGGGTCACACAGCTCGCAGGCCATGGCACCGGGATTTGAGCAGAGGAAGCCTCCCTGAGGGAGTTTCAGGTAGCACGCCGGCTCGCCTCCCCCCACTTCCCACAGCCGTCCCCAGAACCCCACGCCCTGCTGCACACCAGCTGCCGCCACCCAGGGCCGCACTCGCCCCACCCGTGGTTCCCAGCCCCCGTCCCCAGAACACTGCCTCCCCCACTCGCCATCCTCTCGGGCTTGCTCTGGTCCAAGGCAAACCATGTTCTAATAAAGTCACTAAGTGTCTTTTCTTGGAAAACACTGAGACTGTGTCACTTCCCTTTTCTTAACTGTCCTTCCTTTCATGATATAGTGGTGGCAGAGTTAATATCCTCAACGGGCAAGATAAAACTGTTGCCACCCCGAGTGGTCCCAAGATTGAGAGAGGTAGACCTCAGCCGTCTGTGAAAGCCCGAAGGCCGGGGGACTTGGCTGTCCCCCTCTGGCCAGACCCTCCCTGAAGGCCCCTCGAGTCCTGAGGCCTCAGCGGGCTGACCTCATGGAGGACACCTGCCTTTCCAGGGCTGACTTCCGAGTGGCTTCCCCAAGCGTTCCAGAAGGACCCGCCCTCACCCCCAGCCACCTCCTGGTCCACTTGCAAAAGTGATCTGGTGCCGTCCCCCACTGGCCGGACGGACCCTGGCTCCTCAGGGCTAGTGTAAGGGCCGAGGCGACAGGCTGGCCGGGAGGGGCCCCTGCCGCTGGGAGCACGTATAAGCCTTCAGCCCCGGAAGGAGGGCAAGATGGGGGTGGCCCCAAGAGCTCGGCTTGGAAGCCCCTGTGCCCAGTGCTCAGGGCAAGAGGCAGAGAGAGGAACTAAAGGGAGCCCTGCTGCCAGCACCCGGCGTGACCGGGCAAGGGGGCGAAGGGACAACGCTGGGGCCTGTGGAAATCGCAGACAAAATCCACACAGGGGACTTCAGGCTCCGGCTGAACCCCTGTCCCTCACTCTCACGCCCTCACACACGCACACTCACACACTCCATTACACACCCCCACATTCCTCACACTCATGCACACTCTTCCACGAACACACACTCTCCCAGCCTCTCCTACTCACTCTCCTATTCTGCTCACTCACACACACCCACACACTCGCACCTCACACACACACTCACACAAACCCACACACACTCACACACTTATGCACACCCACACACAACCACACTCACACACCCGCACGCTCACACACTCCACACACGCGCGCACTCATACTCACACCCATGCACACCCACACACCCACACCTCACACACACTCACACACCCACACACAACCTCACACTCACACACTCCACACTCACGCACCCCCTCACACACTCACGCACACCCGCACACTCACACACACCCACCCACACTCACACTCACACACACCCACACGCACTCACACCCATACACACTCGCACCTCCCACTCCACAGCGGGCCCCGGGAGCAGTCCTCCCACCACAGAGGTGGCGGCCCTGCGTCCAGCGCCCACAGCGACGCTGGCCGGGCCTCAGCCCACCCCACCCCAGGCCACTCCGGATCGGGGAACTGGCCTTCCTGTTACTCAGACACACATCTGGCGTGGGTAACACGACACTGGAGGACGACTTGATACTTGTAATCACTCGCCAGCGTCTGGCCTGGCGGGGGAACAAAGCACAGCTAACGGGGAACAGAGACGTGGCCACCGGCCGGGCTGCCACCCTGCGTCACCACAGACACACCTCCGGGGCCTGCGCTGCCCTCGAGCTGCTAGAGCCGGGAGCAAACGTGGAGCCAAGGGCGGCCCCTTCGTCCGTGTGGAGAGATGTTGTGGACGGGGAACCACCAAGGCCTCGTTCCTCGAGCATTCGTGCAACAACAACACGAAGCCGGTGCTGGCGTCCTCGGGATGCTTGAAACTGGTGACTAGTTAGGCCCATAGAGAAACAACAGCAACGCGGCCTGTATTCTGTGGAAGGAGAAGCCTGCTGCCCATACTCACTCATCCCAGAGAGCGGGGCACCCACCCTAGCTGCACCCCAGCACCTCCCAGAAGGACTAAGTCACCCCCGAATTCAGCTACATCATCCCGCTGGATCCTGGAGCAGCACCAAGAGTACACACCCATTTTGCAGATGAGAAAACTGAGTCTCGGTGAATTCAGACGACTTATCCAGTGATCAGGCTCTAAGTGGTGGAGCCCAGAGTGGAACCCAGGCAAGCTGACCCCCAAGGGGAAGCTGATGAAGGAAACAGTAGATACTCAGCGTTGGTGCGATGAATTTTTAAAGTTCCCTGAGTGATGCTGATGGAATAGCTGTGTTTGAATATATCCGTCCCAGATGGCCGATGTTCCCACCCAAAATCCCAGTGGACATTGGACTCCCCCCAAAATCTGCCCTCTTCCTGATTCCTGATAAAATAGCCATCACGCATGGAAAGCTCACTCTGGGCCAAGCACTAGGCACTGTTCCAGACACTTGCCACAAATAGACTCACTGATTCCTCCTTTGCAGCCCATTAGACAGAGGAGGAAATTGAGGCACAGAGCGACGACGTAGCACAGCCGCAGGAGGCAGGGCTAGGCAGCTCCCCGCTCCCTGGGCAGTGGCCCTTGGCGCTGCCTCCCCCCCCCCCCCGCCCCAGCCGCCCAGCACACCCCTGGGCTATCAGGGGCGGCGCAGCAACATTGTGGAGTGGTGTGGTGTGGTGTGAGTTTTATCGTGACGAGTGGCCCTTTCACAATTGCCCAAAGCGGAAATGAGAAGGGGAGAAAAAAGAAAGAGGACGACAGCAGAGCCTGATGGCCGTGCCCGGCTGGGTCACACCTTGAAAACGAGCTCCATTCTCCTTTGTCTGCACAAACAGTATGTTCGCGAGGCGGGCAGGAAGCACCGGCCAGTCACCTCGCCCTGGCAGGAGAGCCTGGCGCACCAGGCCTAGCAGGCACCCCCTGGTCTGGGGAGCCAGCAGGGGCCGGAGGCAGGGCAAGGTGCACGCAGGGTCCGGGGTCCTGCGGGCAAAGTCACGGAGGTGGGGAGCAGGCAGTGTGACAACCCTGGGCCGCTGGCACTGGGGAGGCCTCCGGGCCCTGGAGAGGACCTGGGCCCTGGGGAGGATTTGGGCCCTGGGGAGGACTCCGGGCCCTGGGGAGGACACCGGGGCACCCACAGAAGGTCTGAAGGGAAGCCTTTTAGATCACCATGCCCCTCCTACCTGTGAAAGACCTGAAAGACAATCAGGAAAAACATTTCCTAGGTGCCCTTAAATCCCCTGAGAAACCTGGAGCTACACATCCTGAAACCCAGCCTAAGCCTCTCGGTTGTAGGTTCCCCATAACGGGATGCCTGTCTAGGGGATACAGAGTGGGATCCAGTCTGCAAGGGGCTTCCCGGAATCACACACACACACACACACACACACACTCATACACACACACACACACACACACAAAGTGCAACACCAGAAGCTGATCTTGCCACAGAGCCCGGCAGGTGTGTGTTTGATGAACAGGCATGATGATGACACTAATGCCAATAAAACACTAACATTTATCAGCCATTTGCTATGGGCCAGACACATGCATGGATAATCAAATGCCATCCTCCCAACAACCCTATGATACAGGCAGTCGGTTAAAAACCCCTATTTTACAGACGAGAAACTGAGGTCCAGAGTGGTTAATTAACATGTCCCAGATCACATAGCCGGGAAGTGACAGAACACGGCTTTGAGCCCAGTAGCCGGGCTCTGGGAGATAAATACGGTCAAGGTTGGGGATCCAGAGGACTGAGGCAGGGACCAGCCAGGAGGCACCAGAGATGTCTGCACAGAGCAGGGAGAATCTGGGTGGTGAGGAGACCTCTGCCCCTGCCCCGTGGCCCGCCCTTCAGGAACACTGAGTTGGTACAAGTCATCTAACTGGTGGGTCCCACCGGGCCAAGCCAGCCTGTGAGGAGTGGAGGCAAGCCAGGGGATGAAGCGACAGGAAAAGGGCCTGTCGTGAGCAGAGAAGATCTGCTCCACGCTGCTGGGGAGAGGCCGGCCAGGGGGTCAGGCTGAGATTTGAACCCTGCCCCGGCCGCCTGACCGGAAGTGTTGAGAGCAGAGAACAGACGGTGCATGGAAAGCCCAGTAGAAGTCAGCTACCCTTGGGCTCATTAGAGAATCACACGTCCTCACTCATGGTGACAAAGTGCCAGTCTTTTTGAGCCACCGGGGTGGGCACCTTTTGCCGTGTGGGGCAACTCAGCCTCCTCCGGTGCCCCCACTGGTAACCTGTGGCTCCCGGGAACTGGGCCGTAAATCCTCACCCGCACCTCCAGGCTGCCAGCCAGCCCCTGGGAAACCCCGCTGAATTGACGAGCTCCCAAGTCCGGATTCACTGGCGAGGGAAGAAAGGGATAGTGTTGCCCATCGGGGACCTGGCGCTCAGAGGCCATAAACCACGCTGGTGACAGCCGCGTGACGGGTCGAAGGCCCTGGCGGGTCATTTGCGCTCTGCTTAATGGCCACAATGATGAGGCAGTCGCTGTTTGAGAACCCCGGGTGGGCCACTACTGAAGCTTTAAATCTGTCACCGGAGGTTAAAGGAAGGAGCCGCCTCTGTTCGTCGTCTTCTCGGGGGGCCTGATCCCAGCCGTTTCATTTTTCTCCCTTGTTCCTTCTTGTTCGTTCTACCTCGGTCTGCAAGATGGTACTCTCAACACACACGCCGAATTCTAACTTAGGGACATGGGGAAGTGACAGCCACTGCATTTCCCAGTCTTCTTAAAAACCGTCTTTGGAACAATAGTTTGCTGTGTTCCAAAGCGCAGAGACTCATCTCCGATGAGGCAGGACGGGGACAGCTGAGGCAGCCACAGAGAGCGAGCCAGGGGACAGTGCCCAACAGGAGGCCACCGCCAGGAAGGCGGGATCCTTCTTATCTCCACTGGCCCTGCCAACCACAGTGTGGTCTGAGCCACAGCCCCTTGATTGCTCTCCCCCTGGACCCCAACCCCAAGCCTATTAAATGGCCACTGAAAGCAATGGCTACACCAGTCCCCTTGCCTTGCACTGGGGCAAAAAGTATTATGGTCTTAATCAGGGAGTAATCTCGAATTACCAAAAGCAAATGGTCTTATTTGATCTAAGACTCTGTGTGTGTGTGTGTGTGTGTGTGTGTGTGTGTGTGTCAGAGACAGAGAAATTAAGAGCAAAAGGGAGTATCCTATGAACTATCCGTTGGCACGAGGAAAGAAAGAGCTAGCATCTCTTGGCAGGCTGTGAATGCCTTTTAATTAAGTAATAAATTTGGAACCAGCGAATTGAGCATCGGTAAAGAAACACTTGGTTTAATTACCCATTCATCCGTTTGGCACTGCCAGGGCACTTCTGTGCCACCGTTGCCAAGACACACCAGCACATGGGCACTGAGGATAGAGGCTGCCCATTCCAGCTTGCTTCCAGCTCTTTCCACGTGGAGAGAAAAAAGCAGAGGCTGAGACAGACAGAAGCAGGGAGACAGGGACAGCACAGAGCGACCGCTCTAATTCTATCAAAGGGCTCTAGTGACTAACCCACCAGACACGGCCAGAGTGGTTCGTCACCAGCACCCACCCAGTGGAATTCACTCGAAGGCATTGTTGCAGATTCTCCAAAAGAAAGAGGAGGGGTGTGTTTAAAATGCTGCTCTTCACTGTCTCCAGCTCTGCCTTACTATTAAGGAGCAAACGGGGGCAGTACTGTCCCTAAATATAGCTCAGACTCCAAGCCGTCATGGGGAACAGAACAGCGAACGATGCACCATCTGCCCTTCCTTCACCGCAGATTCAGAACCAGGGGGAAAGCAAGGCGGGGTTCCTGGGGGAGGGGAGACGCTGGAAACCAGAAGCCTAAGGCTTCAGGATCCTATTTCTGTGTCCTAGTGGACCTGGGGCTCCAGAAGTAACTACAGAACTTGGGGCTTTGGGCCCGCTCGATGGAAGCCACTCACAAAACACCCCCCACACACACACAACGCCCTGAGAGGCCACGTTGAAAGAATTTCTGGGAGGAAGGAGAGCCCCTGACTCATGTGAAACCGAGATCCAGCTGCTCACGGCATGACAGGCTTCTGGGAATCTGTGGTGGGTTCTGGAACATTTCTAGAAACCAAGAGAAGAGCCAAGTGAGAAAGCTTTGGGGCACCAGAGAGGATCTTCTCTGTCACTAAGGTGCCCCAGGAAGGACCGAGGAATACTCATCCATGAGGGATCCCAAACCCAATCACTCGTTTCCAGAACTTCCTTCCTAAGTGGAGGACTATGAAGAAATATGTATTTCTGGAGGAATATATATTATGGGGGAACATGTCTTTCTTTCCACATAGGGGATGTGCTAATGGGATGGATCAAATCGTTCCCTCCTTGGCCTCTGATTCCTAATATCTGCTCTTATAAACAGCCCTCGCTCACCAGACAGCCTCGCGATGTGTCAAGAGTAAGTGAATCTGAAACAGCAAAGGAGATTGCTTCAAAACACCCTTGACTTTAAAAACGAAGGAAAGGAAAGCATTTGGCAAAGGACAGCTCGGGTTTGGCCAAATCCGGGGCTTTGGAAAAATAAGTCTTGAGACATTTCACCAAACTCAGAGCGAAGCCAACAGGGCCCGGCTCTGGCCGTGACAGGTTATTTGCAGCTCGCTTCTTTCCAAAGCAATCTTCTTCTATCTGCGAGCTAAGCTCTTCTGACCCAGCCTGATTTCTGCAGCTGTTACGTGCAACTCCTCGCCTTCACGATCTGACAGGCATTTGGAGACAGCTCTGGCAGGCGGCAGGAATGCGAGGGCCTCAGCTCCAGTCTGGGCCCCCAAGGACCCCGGCCGGCTCTCTGCATGTTCCAGAGGCTTCCAGAGCGGTGCCAAGGAGCAGCACGCACGCAGGATGCAGCAAGTCTTAGCTCTCCCGGGCGGGGCCCAGCCAGGCAGCAAAGTCCTGCCCGTTAGGAGGCAATAGCATGTGGGAGCCACGCTCTGACGGGGTCCGGACAGGGGGCAGGAGCGCAGACACAGGGTCACAGAAGCATCAGCTGCAGAGGCCAAGTTGAGGAGACGTGTGGTCGAGCACTCAACCACACCACCCCCTCGCGGGGCCCCTGCATGGACGTTCTCTCTCTGTATGGACCTTTGAGCCCTTCTTACATCCTCTCTATGTTTTTTAAGTTTTGTGATCCTCCTACTCCCCCCCCCTTTAATTCCACCCTCTGTTAAACCTCGTACCTCACTCATCCAGGAACCTGCCTGTCCAGTCGACAACCCCACAAGGCCATCAACTTCCGTGTTCACCCTTCGTCACACAAGCCGGAGGTCATCTGCTGGGGACACGCTCTCCAGAACCTTCCAAGAGGTCAATTCAACAGGTAAAGAAATCCCCGGAGCATGTGTCCTTTGAAGCTGCCTTCCCTCCAGGGAATGCGGTCTTAAACACTGTGTTATCCACCTTTGATTGGGGAGGAGGGAGGAGAATTTGAGGCCATAGAAGGGTCCGGTTATCAACATCTTAAGCCACCTACACAGTGCCCCTACTCTGCCTTCAGCACCTCCTGCAGAAAAGGGGGGGGGGATGTTGAGGCCTTCGGGGAACCATTTCCCCCAGAGCATCCGCTCACACTTTTCCTATTATTTCTAATTTGTACACCTGTCAACACTTCCCAAGACAACAAACAAAATACCAAGGAATAAAAGAGCTATGTGCTCCCTGGCTCGTTTATTTCCAGATGCCCTTGTACAATTCTCTGTTCACCAAAGGGACCTTTTCCAGCTGCCAAAATCCATCTCAGGATGGGGATTCTGAGCCCACTCCTGGGCTGGGGTAATGTGTTCTTCCAGGGGTCAACATTAAAGGTTAAGACTCAAAACGGGCTCTAACAAACTACCCTGACCCACGAAGCTTGTTTGTGTCTGATTTCCTTCCCGTCTCCCAAAGATGGCAAGTCGCAGGTACATCTGTTCCGAATATCGGCCTCTCGCCTTTGATCCTCTGCCCCGTGTCTTTCAGATGTTCATAAGGGCCATGGCCCAGGACCGCCACACACCAGACAAGGCTTCTGGCTCCTCTCGGTAAGACCTCAGTAGAACTTAATGGACTAAACAGGGAACAATTTCTATATGATTAATTAATTAGGGTCCTACTAAGAAGGATAATAATATAATAACTTAAATAAGACTGCAAGGCCTAGCTACCAGTTTATAAAAAGAATCCCAAGAATAGTACGATTAAAAAGACATTCAAGAAAAGGGGGCGTGAATCGGTAGGCCCAGCTCTGACTCATTCCAGGCTGAGTTCAGGGGGTTTGAAACTCAGGGTCCAAGGTTCAACCTCAGAGTTGCCTGCCTCCCCTTAGCTGTTTCCTCCCTCCGATAAATGGAAGAATTGAGGTATGTTTGGCAGGGCTGTTGCGGAAATCCAATGGGTGAATGAAAATTGCAGGAAAATTGCCCAGGATAAAACAGGCTTAAAATACACAGAAAATAATGCTCAAGAAATTCCGGCACAGTAGCGAGCTGGTACTAAGGATGGAAATAAATGGAAAGAGGTCCGTCAAATATGGTCCTTTCTGTTTTATCAGCATCTTCTTTGTCATTGCACTTTTAATCTGCACATTCACCTCTAGGCCTTGGAAAGCAAGAAGATGAAAAGCCCCACCAAGAAGCATCTTAGTTGGGGCACCTGGGGGGCTCAGTCGGTTAAGCATCTGACTTTGGCTCAGGTCATGAACTTGCGGTTCATGAGTTCAAGCCCCGCGTCGGGCTCTGTGCTGACAGCTCAGAGCCTGGAGCCTGCTTTGAAATTCTGTGTCTCCCTCTCTCTCTCTGTTCCTCCCCTGCTAGTACTCTGTCTCTCTCTCTCTCTCTCAAAAATAAATAAAGATTAAAAAAAATTTTTAAGAATCACCTTAGTTGATTACAGATGAATAAACACTTATTTAGAGATGAGTAAAGGCTATTCCAGTAAGTATATCTGTTGGTTAGTATTGCATTTGGGGGCATTAGCATATTACTGAGTGGTCCAGAAACATCTCAGTGTCCCTCTGTGCCTTACCCATCCTGTCCCTTCTGCACTCCTCCCCATCCCCCACACTCTTGGCCATATCACTACTCAAGGTCTCCCACCTTGGGTCCCTTAACTGTCTTGGGGCTGGTGACCCAATCCCTCAAGGCCTTGCCAGATCAATCCTCATCTAAAGACCAGATAGTAAATATTTTAGGCTTTGCAGGCCATACAGTCTACATTCACAACTACTCAGCTCTACCTCTGCAGTGTGAATGCAGCCATGGACAATATGCCAATGAGTGTGGCTGTGTTCCAATAAAACTTTATTTACAAAAACAGCTGATGGGCCGAATTTGGCCCAAGAATCTAAATAGTTCTTAGGTGTCCGTGGATGATAATGGTTAATATATTGGAACTAGGGGCTTACTTACTCATTTCCTGGCTGGGGCTTTTCATACTTTAAGTCATGACCAATGGGAGACATTTTAGACACTGGGAAAGCCCAGTATAAAAGATACCTAAGACATTGGTGCCTTTCGGTGTCTTTTAGTAACAACACACGTGTCTAAAGCCCACCACACCTTGCTGCCTATGATGCTGGCATTTTCCGATTGCAGGAAGAGCTCAAGCTTGAGAGTGCAACATAACCACCTGGAGGGCTTTGTTAAAACACAGATTACTAGGCTCCAGTCCCAGAGTTTCTGATGCAGAAGCTTTGGGGCGGAACCAGAGACTTCCGTATCCAACAAACTCCCAGGCAATGCTGAGCTAGGTGTCAAAAACCTAAAGGTATACTGCCACCTACTGGATGGTCATTAGAAATACCCAATGCCACCTATCCTTTGATTTTGAAGCGTACTAAAAATTAATCTTTTGATGTGGAGAAGAGTCAGATCCGTAAAGTCAACCTGTCATTTGTATACTGGGATTCCACAGCCATACTCCAAGCTTCTTTAAAAAAGTAAGGTGTCACATTATTTAAAACAACATGGCGGCAATTTTAAATCAACTTAAACCAGAAACAGATTATTTTCCACCAGGGAAAAACACTTTAAATACCTAAATAGAATAAAGCCGCTGCTGGCTCTGTTCTCTGGCCACTCTCTCATTTCCAGATGCACATACTTTTCCTGAAGGACAAAATCCACACTCCAGCTTTCCAATACACTATTGATGAACCGCCTCGACCAAGTGATAAAATTCAGCAGGAGATGGGCCAAAATGAGCCTATTTCCGACCCCGGACTTTGTGATCTTTGCACGCACAGAACAGTAACAATGGTAAAGGTCTCTGGCAATGGGCAACTGTGTAAATATTTGCATGCCAACGTACCAAAAATGCAATCACCCTCTCCCACCCATCCACCCCGGCAAAAGACCTGGGTCTCTAACTCCACCTGGCACCAAATAAAGGGAACTACGGTCGCCGACAGCAGATGACTTGGGATCCCAGGCTTGGCGAGCTGCTGGGGTTTTTGTCAGCGTGGAGAAACATATTAGGGCTGTGCTACAAAGGATGGCGTGGCACCAGGAGGACGGAAATGACAGGGACCGGAACGGTTTTTGATGCCAACAGTTTATATTTGATCTCCAGATGCAATGCAGCTGACAGCTAATTAGTTTGACTTAGATCTACACAGATCTCCCCTTCTTTTTCCACACATGCTGTGGGCATGCTAGTGTGAAAATGTGTCTGCCTGGGGTTGCGCTTTGATTGAGAATTCTCTGGAATGTACACACTTGGAGCCCCTGAGAACTCTGGAGCCCCGCACGCGGACCATCTGGCGAGACAGTCTTTGTCCCTCCCGCTTGGCCCGAGCGCAGGTAATGCGGTGGCATTCTTCACCCACGTGGCTGAGTCCAGCCTAACGAGCTGGACTAAATTGTTTGGCGTCGTGTTTCTGTGAACAAGGCCACCATTGACTGCAAACCTCAGTGGTCAAGAGCTACTGATGTGAATTCTGTGGCTACTAATGCAAAAGCAAATGTGGTCCTTTGGCGGGTGAGTTGTTGGGGAAGAATGAGAAAGGCGCAGGGCAAGATGCAAGCCCTCAGTGACACAGAGGTAACGCATGGACACAGTCCTTCCCTTCTTTGTGACCAGACTCAAATGTCGCAGCTGCCAGGGACAGCAGGGACATCGAGACCCTCCTCTCCTCTGGCCCCAGAGGACCAGAGCTAACACAAATGGGGTCCTACTGTGTGCTAGGCCTGTAATCAACACAACACAACAACCCTACGAGGTGCTTTATTACCCTTCTTGTGGAGACGAGGAATCTGAGACCGGAAACTGATCGCCCCGGGGTCAAACAGTAGGGAGACAAGCTGGAGTTTGACCCTGGAAGTCCTTCTCCAAAGACCATGCTCTTCACCCCACTACACCAGAAGACTTCACGCCTCGGGCTTGCTCGAAGGCACCCGTGGCGATCCACACCCTACCGAGTGATCTAGGGAAATACACGTGTGGCCTTCCCTCCCCCGTGTTATAATTACACCTCAACCCTCACCACGATTCCACAGTGGACAGAGTGGGTTTCCTTGCGCTCTGACTTTGGGCTTGGCCATGTGACTTGCTTTGACCAATGGGACGTTTCACCATGTGATTCAAGCAGGGGCTTGTAACGTGCTTGTGCCATTGGCGTACTCCCTGGTCCTCATGGACCCCAGAATGAGGTTCACGGAGCCAGTCCAAGGCCAGACACAACTGAACTCGGCCTTAATCAGCAAACTCCAGGCAACCCAGCGTGCCGATAAAGATCATGGTTGTGTTCTAGTCAACGATACACCAGGAAAGCTTTCCAGAATAAATGAAGCCCCAGAGAAGAAACATTCTTTGACCTTGCCTTTCCCCTGCTCCCTGGACACTGGGGACCATCTGGTGACCACAGGCAACAAGCACAAGGACAAAAGGCCAATATGCCGAGGATGCCTAAGCAGAAAAAAGAACTAATCCTAGGTCCTTGCTGAGCATATCACGCCACTGAGCCATCGCCCACCTCCACATTTTTGTGAGAAAAACAACCTCCTCTGTTCAACCCAGTATTAGTTGGGATTTCTATTATTCACAGCCAAAGCCATTCCTAAGTGCTATTGATTTTCTAAAGTAGAGCCAAAAACTGTTAAGGAAGCTGTATCATCTGGGGCTCCTGGGTGGCTCAGTCGGTGGAGTATCTGACTCTTGATTTTGGGTCAGGTCATGATTCCGGGGCCATGGGATCAAGCCCCGCATCAGGCTCCTCACTGAGCATGGAGCCTACTTGGGATTCTCTCTCTTTCTCCCTCTCTGCTCCTCTCCCCCACTCATTCTCGTTCTCTCTCTCTCTCTCTCTCTCTCTCCCCCCACCAACTCTAGAAAAGAAAAAAAAGGCTGTATCTTCACACCTCCCTCTTCTTTTTTCTTCCAGTTGGTGGGTCTTTCCAGAATAGTAGGAGGGAAGTCACAAATCCTTGTTAATATCAGTCAACCCATACCTGTTTCTACTCACCCTGGAGCCATTAGTTTAGCTATCAATTTGAGGAACAGCTTAACTAAAATCAACCCTTGATTTCTGTTCATTGATGTGATCACATTTCTAGAACACTTCCTAGCATATCATAGGTGCTCAATATAGCTTGTCTAATGAACAGTGTAATTGAGTTGCTGATAGTTCTTTCAATGGGTAATCACACATATCTCTTAGGAATCTGTTTTGGCTGCTTTGTCTTCTCAAGGGGACTCCTGGAAGTCACACCCAAGCGAATTTTGTGAAGCCTGCACCTCAAACAGATATGGAAGTCTTCTTATGATATGGTTACCAACAGAAACCATAACAGCTTTATTGAGATATAATTCTCATACCACAAAATTCACTTTTTACGCTGCATAGTTCAGTGGTTTTTAGCGTATTCACGGGGTTGTGCAACCGTCACCACAATATGACTTTAGAACATTGTCCTCACCCCAAAAGGAAACCTCATACCCATTAACAGTCATTCTCCATCACTCCCTCCCCCATCCCACTCAGCCCTGACAACCACTAATCCATGTTCTGTCGCCAAGGATTTGCCTCTTCTAGACATATCAATGGAATCATCCAATGTGTGCAGTCTTCCGCGTCTAACTTCTGTCACTTAACACAATGTTGACGAGGGTCATCCATACTGTAGCATTTGCCTATCAGTCCTCCACTCCTTTCTACTGCTGAGTAATATTCCATTGTATGGATATAACACATTCTATTTATCCATTCATCGTGTTGATGGACATGTGAATTGCTTCCACTTTTTGGCTCTTACAAAGAACGCTGCTATGAACATTTGCTTCAAGGCTTGGAGTGGTGATATATCTTCATTTCTTTTGGGTACATACCCACCAGTGGAATTGCTGGCTCATAACTTTTTCTCCTAACATTTTGAGGAACTACCAGGCTGTTTCCCAAAGCCCCTGACTGCATCATTTCATATTCGCACCAGCAGTGTACGGACGGTTACAATTTCTCCCCATCCTCACCAACACTAGTTATTATCTGTCTCTCTGGTTAGACCTATCCCAGTGAGTGTGAAGTGGTATCTCGCTGTCCTTTTACTTTGCATTTCCCTGAGGGTTAATGGTCTTAAGCATCTTTTCATGTGCTTATTGGCTGTTTGTATATCTTCTTTAAAAAAATATATAGACATAGGAGTGCCAGGTGGCTCAGTCAGTTAACCATCCTGCTCTTAATTTCAGCTCAGGTCATGATCTTGCAGTTCATGAGTTCAAGTCCCGCATCAGGCTCTGTGTTGGCAGTGTGGAACCTGCTTGAAATTCTCTCTTCCTCTCTATCTGCCCCTCCCCTGCTCACACTCTGTCTCTCTCAAAATAAATATTAAAATACATAGAGAGAGAGAGAATCATAAATTTAATCACATTTGTATCAGCTAATTTTGCTGAAAACTTTTGTGAGGCTACATTATAGCCTCTGAAAACCAGAATTCTTTTTTCCCTAATAATGAACAAAGAATTATTAAAACCAGATTAACTCACATGGATTGCCTGTATCCATGATAAATGAAAAGGTGATTCTATTTTCTCAGCCACTAAAGTCCCACCGCTATGTATGTCTGGCAGGAAAAAAAGTAGGTCTACTTGAGTAAAAGTCCAAATAGAATTAGTGAAAAGTTTAAATTCTAAATGGCTTCCAGAATTCCTTTTTTCTTCTAATTACACGTAGTAAGTGGAACAGCTTACTGTATGCTTTAAAATTACAACTTTTCAGGACGTCTGACTGGCTCAGTCAATGGAGGATGTGACTTTTGATCTTGGGGTTGTGAGTTCAAGCCCCACATTGGGTGTAGAGATTACTTAAAATAAAATTACAACTTTTTTATTTATCTGCTAATGTTAGTTCTCTTGAGTTGCTATGTGCCAAGCATTATACTAGGTTAATTCCAACTATTAATTCATTTAAACTTCACAAGAACCCCATGAGGTATGTGGCATATATTAGTCATCTATGCTGTGCAACAAATCATCCCAAAATTTAGCCGCTTAAAACAATAACCGTAATTCATTACCCCATAGCTTCTGTGGGTCAAAAATTTGGATAAGACACAGGAAGGATGGCTTGACCCTGCTACACAAATCTGGTGCCTCCAATAGCAAGACTCGAAGGTGAGGACTGAAATATCAAATATCATTCAAGTATCTGGCAGTTGATGCTGGCTAGTGACTGAGACCTTCACATGGCCTCTTTCATGTTCTTCACAACATGGTGGCTGGATTCCAGACCAAGCATCTGAGAAAGAGCCAGGATCACTTTCATCACAGTTGCAGAGGCCCACCCAAGTCCAAGGAAAGAAAACATGGGCCCTCCCTGCTATGGATTGCATTATGCACGGTGATGGTTAACTGTATGGCGAATTTGACTGGAGGCCCAGATTAAACATTATTTCAGGGTGTGTCTGTGAGCACGTTTCTAGATGAGATTAGCATTTGGATCAGTGGACTCCGTGAAACACATCCCCCTCCCCAGTGTGGGTGGGCATCATGCAATCCACTGAGGGCCTGAACAGAACAAAAAGTAGACGATTCATCCTCTTCCTCCCTGCCTATTGAGCCTGTACATTAGTCTTCTCCGCCCTTGAACTGGGATTTACACTACAGCTCCCTTAATTCTCAGGCCTACAGACTCAGACTGAATTACACCACTAGCTGTCCTGTCTCCAGTGTGCAAACAGAAGATTTATATGGAGATTATACACACACACACACACATACATATACGCATAAACCTATATATACACATGTATGTTGGTTCTTTTTCTCTAATACATGTTCATATGTTGAAGTCCTAACCCCTATACCTCAGACGGGGGCCTTATTTGGAAACAGGGCGTTTACAGAGCTAATCAAATTAAAATGAGGTCATTAGGGTGGACCCTAATTCAATATAAGTGGTATCCTCATAAAATAGGGAAATTTGGAGACAGATAAGCGAACCAGGAAAACACCACATGACTATGAAGGCAGAGATCAGGGTGATGCTTCTACATGCCAAGAAGAGCCAAAGATTGCCAGAAAGATGCCCAAAGCTAGAGGAGAGGCCTGGAGCAGATTCTCCTCCAGAGCCTTCGGAAGGAGCCAACCCTGCCAGCCCTTTGATCTCAGACATCCAGCCTCGAGAACCGTGAGACGATAAGTGTTGGTTAAGCCCTTCGGGGTGCCTACTTCATTACGGCAGCCCTAGGAATCTAATCCATCATCTCTTGATGGAAGACCATCAAACGTCACACTGTAGGAAGAGCATGTGGAAGGGAGTAGATAGTGGTGTGGCCATCTTTGGAAACTACATTCTGCCACAGCCCATCCTCTGGCCAACAAAAATCGATATCCCTCCCATGTGCAAACTACACTCATCCTCTCCTGCAAAACCACCAAGCATCATCCCACCACAGCACACGCTTAAAGTCTAGGATCTCACCACGTAAATCAGGTCCGATACCATTGAAGCTGGTGGAGCAGTTTAAGAGCACAGCTCCTCTTCATCTGAGGGTTGGTCCATTAAAGAGACGAGTCCCCTGTCGGCCCCCACAGGTCCCGTGCCGTAATAGGACAGGTCATCGAAGTCTTCTCCTTCTAAAGTAATCCTCACTCTCCTGAAGAGTCTGCAACCGTCATCTCTAAACCTACACTGATGATCTCTTTCAAACTTACTCTCCCCTCATCTCTTCCCTCATAGAATTAGATGACGTTGACGTTGGAAAGCAAGGTAAAGTTTAAGCTGGGCGCCACACACAACCTCTGGACAGATCTTGCCCTAGACACAATGTTGGGTGAGGAAAGCCAGAACTACATGAGTAGATACTGTATGATGCCATTTATAGGAAGATCCAAAGCTGGCAAACTAATCTGAAGTGATAGAGTCAGAATAACTGTTACCCTCGGGCGATGCTTTGATTAATGAGGGACCCCTCTTTGGCTTGACATGGTTGGTGGTTGCACACGTTTATAAATATATAAAGACTCATCTATATATGCACTCACGATTGTGCACTTTACTGTATGTAAATTATACATCTTTTTTTTTTAAGCTTAAGATTGTCCTGTGGTTCCCATACTTAGGGATTTAATAAACCAATCAAATCACACACACACACACACACACACACACACGTGCCAATTAGAAGTAATTTTCTACCATGACTATGGATTGACTAGGAAGAAACAGAATGCTTGCTTCTTGGGTTTAAAAAAAAATACACAACTGGGGGCGCCTGGGTGGCTCAGTTGGTTAAGCGTCCAACTCTTGGTTTTGGCTCAGGTCATGATCTCAATAGCATCATGGGTTCGAGGCCCTGCATCGGGCTCTGCGCTGGCAGTTCAGAGCCTGCTTGGGATTGTCTTTCTCTCCCTCTCTCTCTGCCCCTCCCCTATTTGTGCTGTGTCAAAATAAATAAACTTTTTAAAAAATTTTCTTTTAGTACACAAGCGACTTGAAGCTATGCTCCTCAAGCCCCACAAGGCGGCGCGCTAACAGTTGCCGTGATCTCAGACACTGTGTTTTATAATTTTTTTTTTATGTTTTTTGTTTGTTTTTGAGAGACAAAGAGAGCAGGGGAGGGTCAGAGAGAGAGGGAGATACAGAATCCATAGACAGGCTCCAGGCTCTGAGCTGTCAGCACAGAGCCCGACGCAGGACTCACACCCACAAACCGTGAGATCATGACCTGAGCCAAAGTCTGACGCTTAACCAACTGAGCCACCCAGGAGCCCCCTCTGAGGCTGTGTTTAACTGTCCCTGCTTTCCGTCCCCACCCCCTGTAGACTTTCAGGCTATCCCTGTGCACACCGGTCTCTAAGCAACTGGAGAGGTCTAGTCCAGCCCTTTTTCCAGGGCCTCTGTTATTTTAAAAAGAATGGGAAATGTCAAGACAGGATTTTGTAAAACTTTCGGTATATATTACATGTTGTACATTGAACTGTTACACGTATGTGATAAATGGTCTATGTATGGAAGACCCCATACATTCTAGACTGTATTTCTGAGATTGTTGGGTATTTTCTGCATCTCTCCTCTCCCCAAGGGGCCACTTCCAGCTGAAGAAACACACATCTGCCCCTCCCAGCCTATCACGCACATGTACACACACGTGTACACACAAGTGTACACACAGGTTTCAGCCAGGTGAGATGTTGCCAGTATCTCCCAGCTTCTCATGGCCACCCCAGCCTGTAGAGCTCCCAACAGCCTGTGTGTTTCCAAACAAAAATCCCACCACCTCATCTAAGGGGACAAGACTAAATCCAAAGCTAAACTAGCCATCCAAAACGTGAACATTTTAAAAGATCAGAGTTGTTTGGGGGTATTGGGTTTTTTTAATGATTCAACCATATGTTCTGGTTCTACTGTAGCCAAAAGCCAGGTGGGACTCTGGTCCTCAGATCCCTGGGTTCTGCAAGTAGTTGTCATTTGTCAGAAACGCTGACTGCGTTGGACAGAAGCAGCAGCCCAGGGAGAGCGCAAAGGTAATCTTGCGTCAGTGATGAACTTCGGAAGAGAGTCCCAGAGGAGCGTGGCTCCGTAGCCCCTACCCAGCCCCCAGCTCTGCAGGGGAGGAGAGGTCTAGGGAAGTGGGGCTTAACAGCTCATGGTTTCCTATCTTCAAAATTTCAGATTGGCAGGAAGAGGAAGCCTTTGCTTCTCCTTAAAAAAAAAAAAAAAAAAAAAAAAAAAGCCAATACTTTTGGGGGCAGGAAGGAAGTCACATGAAAACCTCCCTTGGAGATTTCTGAATGGTCAGTTTGGCATTATCTTGATTTGGAGGTGACGAAAGAGGGAAGACCAAGCAGAGGAAACGACCATGAGGATGATAATATTCATTCACTCTGTTATGACTATGGTAACTCACGCAGAACCCGCTATGACCAAGGCACCGTTCTAAGGACAGTACACTTGGTTAATTCTCCCGACAACCCTCTGGGGTAGGTATTAGGAACACGTTTTGGAGCTGGGGAAAATGAAGCACAAAGTCAGTGGGTGATATTGTGGACTGAATTGTGCCATCCCCCCAATTAAAATGCCAAAGCCCATGGGGCGCCTGGGCGGCTCAGTCGGTTAAGTGTCTGACTTCGGCTCAGGTCATAATCTTCCAGTCTGGGTTCGAGCCCCGCATCGGGCTCTGTGCTGACAGGTCAGAGCCTGGAACCTGCTTTGGATTCTGTGTCTCCCTCTCTGTCTGCTCCTCCCCCACTTGTGCTCTGTCTCTCTCTCTTCCTCAAAAATAAATAACCATTTAAAAATTCATTTAACCATATGTTTGCACTCATAAGTCTAACAGGAGAAACCCAACAGAGGACCATGGGGAGGGGAAGGAGGAAAAAGAGTTAGGGAGAGGGAGGGAGGCAAAACACCAGAGACTCTTGAATACTGAAATCAAACTGAGGGGGGAAGGGGAAGGGGGAAAGGTAATGGGGGGTGATGGTCTTGGTGGAGGTCACTTGTGGGGAAGAGCACTGGGTGTTATATGGAAACCAACCTGACAATAAACTATAAAGTTTAAAAAAAATAATAAAAATAAATAAATAAAAATAAAAATTCATTTAAAAAAAGAACGAACCGAGCCAGCCCTGGCAGCACCTTGCTCTTGGACTTCCAGCCTCCGGAAATGTGGAAAAATTAATTTCTATTGTTGAGCCCCCCAGGCTGCCATGAAAAAACATGGCACTTGTGGACTGATACAGGTCACTTGCCCGAAATCTTTTGCCTGGCAAACGGAAGAACTGGCATTTTAATCCTGCCCACTCTGCACAGTGGCCCTTCCAGTGACAGCGGCAGAGAGGGTCCTGCTGGAGAATGGGACGATGGTCACAGGAACTGCCAACGGGCCCGGCCACTTACCCTGCACCAGCCCACCGCGTTGAGCACTTTGTGTGGATTATCCGTGTAACACCAACAGCAGTCCCGTAAGGTCAGTGCCATGATCGCCCTTGTTTCCTAGGACCGCAGGAGGATTCCAGGGCCCTCCGGAGCCAGCTGGGAGCACCACGCTGTACAAGTCATCGCCGCTGTGAGAGATCATTTTGCTTCGGTCAACTCCTCCACTTGGCCAGAGATGGTTCAACTCAGCCTTCCAAGTGAGGTGACCCCGTGCAGTCAGGTAATAATTAAGCCCCCACTTCCCTGAGAAGGCCTTTGAAATAAATGAGCCAAGCATGAATGTGTTCCGGCTAAGACATCACAGCCTTGGAGGGAAAAGGAGGGGCAGCCCCGCCCTGGTGGGCAGGGAGGAGGAGGAGGAAGAGAAGGAGGAAGAGGAGGAGGAAGAGGAGGAGGAAGAGGAGGAGGAAGGGGAGGAGGAAGAGGAGGAGGAAGAGGAGGAGCTCTGGTAGAGGGCGGGACCCAGCCAGGACCCCTGTAGTAGGCCGAGGAGCAGGGCCACTGCCCCTGCACACTTTATTTATATTTCTTTTGAGAGAGAGAGCGAGCGAGCAAGAGAGAATGAGAGGGGGAGGGGCAGAGAGAGAGAGAGAGAAACCCAAGCAGGGACTTGTTCGGGGCTGGAACACACACAGCGTGAGATCATGACCTGAGCGGAAATCAAGAGCCGGAAGCTTAACCAACTGAGCCACCCAGGCGCCCCCCGCCCCTCCCTTTGAATGAGCAATGACTAACAGGGGTTCAGCACTGGTCAGGCTGGGGTCCAAGGGGCCATTCCTAACGTTGCCTCTGATACCCCACCACATGTACCAAGAGAGAAAGAACACCCCCATTTCCTTCCATCACTGTCCTCTACACCCCCTGCCCCAACAGGCCTTGCTTCCGTGTGTAGGTGCCCAAATGCATCAGTCCCGTGGATGGAAGGACTGAGCTAAAGCATCTCAGTGTCTGCTGGCAGAGCGTTCCCCAAAGGTGGGGGATGTGTCCCACAGGTGGGCTAGGGTGACATGGGCCCTTTTCAATTCTTTTGCAATCCTGTGACCCTGTGAAAGGGAAAGCGAACGCCTTTCATGTTCACTCAGATTTGAACAGAGAGGCCGAACTTCAGATCCAGAGCCTTCATGAGCAGCAGTGTTTCCACCCTTGGGAAACCCCAAATTACAGGTACAGGGGACACAACTCGCTGATGCCCTGTTCATGCTTTTTAATATTTATTTATTTTGGGGGGAGAGCGCAAGCAGGGGAGGGGCAAAGAGAGGAGGACAGAGGCTCTGAAGCAGGCTCTGTGCTGACAGGCTGACACCAGTGAGCCCAATGTGGGGCTTGAACTCACGAACCACAAGATCATGAGTGGAGTCGAAGTCGGATGCTCAACCGGCTGAGCCACCCAGGTGCCCCCACCCCGGTCATACTTTTTAATTTTTTTTTACTCTCCATGTTGCATTTTCAATGGTTCCTGTTGCTCTGTCTTCAAGTTCACAAATGTCTTCTTCTGTGATGTCTAATCTGTGGTAAAACCCACAGTGTGTTTTTCATCTCATACATGTACTTTTCATCTTTCTTCATGTCTCTACTTAATTTTTTAATCATGTGCAATACAGTTATAATAACTGTTTAGATCTGTGTCCTAATCCAAATGTCTATATCACCTCATTCATTGAGTCCAATTTTCTAGTTTCTCTGAATAGATGCTAAACATTGTGAATTTGATATTGTTGGGTACTGGATGTTTCTATGGGTTTTTTTTATAACAAGTTATTCTTTTTTAAGTATTTTTTCATTTTTGTATTTATTTTAGAGAGAGAGCACAAGCAGGAGATAGGGGCAGAGAAAGAGAGAGAGAGAGAGACAGAATCTTAAGCAGGCTCTGCGCTCAGCAAGGAGCCCATGGGTGGCTCAATCCCACAACCCTGGGATCATGACTTGAGTCGAAATCAAGAGTTAGACGCTCAACCAACTGAGCCACCCAGGCACCTCCTATAACCAGTTATTCTTGATCTTTGTTCTGAACGCATTTAAATTATTTGGAAACCATTTGATTCCCTCGTGTCTTGATTTTTTAAAGATTTTTTTTTTCTAGACAACACCCAAGCAGCATTTCGTCTACGGCTAATTATTCTCCACTCTGGACACAAAACCTCCTTGTCTCCTACCCCATGAATTACGAACTTTTCCATTCCAGCTGGTGGATAAACACTCTTCCTGGCCACACATGAGTGCCAGGTACCATTCCCTCCACTCCTTTCAGGTGGTCCTTTCCTCCCCCTTCATCAGCGCACACACATGCTGATCGTACTCAGCCTCATAGTTGAGGGGGTGGAGTTCTGTGTGTCTCCCCCACCTCCCACACTCGGTACTGTGAGCTCTAGCCACTGTGGTCTCCCCAGACTTCCAGCTCAATCTCCTCAACCAAGGGAGCCGCTGGGCTCCACCTGGGTTCACCCTTCCCACACCACCGCCTGGAAGTACTCTAAAGGCAGTAAGCTGGGGTGATCATAAGGCTATGCTTGTTTCCTTAGGGACCACTGGCCTTCCTTGCCTGATTTCCACTACCTCGAAAACTTGTCTCATATATACTCTCCTTTTATTTGCTTATGTGGCAAGGCAAATCCATTTCTTGTCACTCCATCTTGGTTGGAAGTAGAAGTCTGTTCACTCCTTCAATTGGATTTTATAATTTTCTTCAGTAGGTCTTGTCCCTTCTCATTAAATGTGTCTGAAAATCTAATTTTTATTGTTACTCTATCTCATCTCCATCCCTAGATACTTATTTCTAGAGTGGATAAACTGTATGTTCACATATGCATATTGACTTTTGTATATGTAATATTTATCAACACATGTCCTGAAACTGAACCATGCATTGGTCATCAATTTACTCAGCTGTGAGAAACAGGAAGAAGAGATGTAGGCACCTAATGCTAGTGCAGCCACTCGGCAATGCCACCAGGGACTCAAGCTCCGCTCCACACTTTGTTCAGCACGACTTTCGTGCTCATGCTGGTTACCTCATGGCACAAGATCGCTGCTACAAGTCCAGGCCTCATGTCTCTGATCCAAGCAGGAAGAAAAGAGGAAGAAGCAGGGAGTGGCAATTCCCTTACCAAGAAAGCAAAAGGTTTCTCAGAATCAATTAGATGATGTCTTATTAGCCAGAACTCTAACATTTGACTGTCTGTAATATCAAGTCCATCTGGAGAAGCAAATGGTTAGCTGGAAATTTTGCCACAAATTCACCAAAAAAATCAGGGTTCCGGTAACGAAGAACAGATAATTGATATTGGACAGGCAACTGATAGGTCTACGAGCTACTCTTGTATTCTTAGAATAAACCTTGCTGGCTTATAGTTAACTATGCTTTTAAGTACATTTGACAATGTTCTGACTTTTTTTTCTTGGCTATTGCAATACTCAAGACCAAAGACTTGAACAAGGTAGTTTAAATGGAAATAGAAACATATTCAATATATTTTTTTAATGTTTATTCATTTTTGAGGGGGGACAGGGGCAGAGAGAGAGGGAGACACAGAATCCAAAGCACCCTCCAGGCACTAAGCTGTCAGCACAGAGCCCGACGCAGGGCTCAAACCCACGAAATGTGGGATCATGACCTGAGCCGAAGTCAGACACTTAACTGACTAAGCCACCCGGACGCCCCCAATTCAATATATTTTCAGAGGCAGTATCAAGGCCTTGTGATGAGACCTGGTTAACTGCACATACAAATGCTAAAACCAGAATCAAAATGAGTACAGAAATAGAAGGTGCTACATGATTTTTTTAAGAGAGCACATGTGTGCCCCGCATGCATAGGGGAGGGCAGAGGGAGAGAGACTCTTAAGCAGGCTCCACACCCAGCACAGAGCCTGATGCAGGACTTGATCCCATGACCATGAGATCATGACCTGAGCCAAAACCAAGAGTTGGATGCTTAACCAACTGAGCCACCCATGGGCCCCAACTGCTACATAAATTTCAGATAGGAATAATCACCAGTGGTATTCAATTTCTTTAAAAACAAATGCAGATTTATTTATGAAATTGTCTTTCAGATTTGGAAAGGTAGTTAGCATTTTATTCAACACATAGTAAAAACCATACCAATCTGTCTCTCTGAACCTTTCTTAAAACTATTGTGATAATAAGGCTGTATCTTTCAGATACTATTTACAGACAAAATTATACATTTAATTGCTTCAAAATAACATGGGACTCATGGAGGGGAAAGGAGATAGAAATGAAGATGAAACCAGGGGCACCGGGGTGGCTCAGTCAGTTGGGCCTCCGACTTCAGCTCAGGTCATGATCTCACGTTGATGGGTTCGAGCCCCACGTTGGGCTCTGTCCTGACAGCTCGGACCTGGAGCCTGCTTCAGATTCTGTGTCTCCTTGTCTCTCTGTCCCTCCCCCTCTCATGCTCTGTCTCAAACATATTAAAACATTAAGAAAAAAAAAAGATGCAACCAGACATGCTGGTTGATGACTATTGAAAAAAGGGCATTGGGTATATGGGATTTATTGTATCATTCTGTCTTCTATTACCTGTTTTGAATTCCTCATAAATGAAGGTTTTAATGTTTATGCAGTGAAAGCAGTTTAGCATACATATATACAAATGTGTGTGTGTATATGTATACACAACTTCTTGTTCTAAACGATAGTGTTTAGTAGGGTTTCTATTCCACAGGATATTTGCTTTTTATAAAAGGAATTATATGTCAACATTCACAGGAAGACAGTTCTGCTGCTTCCTGAACTTGGTCCTAAGCAGCCATGGGTAGAGAGAGCCCTCCAGTAGCCACGGCCGCCTTCCTTCCTCACCGTACTTAGCTCTGGAGTCTACAACCTCCAAAGGCTGCCGAGTTCAGCTCTAGATTTTGTCAATTTCATAACAGTACTCGAAGCAACAATGACTGCATTTATGGATGCTGCCAATAATCTGAAGCCCAAATGCTTCAAAGATCAGTCCTGTACATTTAAAATACATAGAAAAATAATTAGGATTTATACAAAGCAGATTTTTACAAAACAAGTACACTACATCTTAAAATACATCTTCTATCCAAGCACAGAAATGGGGGAACGTACATGGCAGTGTATGTTTAAGAAAAACATTTATTTCTAAATGCTGATTAGGAAGGCATCATAGACTGAGTGCTGGTTCCCTGGTATAACTTGGAAGAGAACTTCAAGCCAAGCATTCGCAGGCTTTTAAAAACAGTTCCTGACAGTTCCTGAAGGAGATCAGACCGCTGTTCCTCTTTCCAAATTCTGTTTAATTTCGGCTGTGTATTTCCCATAGAATCTTTCTGCTTTCTTGTTGAACTTGGCATTCCTTTCATTAATGTAGTCGATGTCTGCATCGTCATTGTAAGGCCGTCTCCGGCTGTATTTGTCTCGTTTTTCAATCCTGGCGGAAGAAGAAAATTTACAAAATTCAAAATTGCCTTCTATTTTTATCTTAATAAAACATGGCCAAAGAGTTATAAAGAGAACCAGTACATTTAGAATATAGCACACTTGGGGCTTGGGGGTGGGGGCAGTTTTCATCAACATCAAGTTGAAACTGCTAATTGACAGCACCACCCTGGGTATGAACCCTGAAATTCAATACAAACCCATCTTCAGAATGCTTCTAAAAGAGCAGCAATACATTGTTAGCAACTGGACACATGAAATTCTACTTTTAAAAATGACTACAATATTTATATTAATAACCACAGCTAATATGGAGTACAAATGTACTAGATACTGTAGGTATGTACTACATACTATTTTTTTAATGTTTATTTATTTTTGAGACGGAGAGAGCGAAGGCGAGCATGAGTGGGGGAAGAGGAGAGAGAGAGGGAGACACAGAATTCGAAAGAGCCTGACGCGGGGCTCAAACTCACGAACTGTGAGATCATGACCTGAGCCGAAGCCGGACACTTAACCAACAGAGCCACCCAGTCATCCCCAATTTTTCGTAGTTACATATATTAATTCCTAAAATGTAAATTCACTCTGCTCTGCCTTAAATACTCAGCCGTATCAGTATGAAGAAACACAAATATAACAAAGGTACATTTACTAGAACATTCGTACTTCTTCGAATAATGAACTGGTGATGAAGGTAAAAGCCCTTGAAGAAGAATAATTTTCTTTGGACCTTTTCCTGCTTCAGTTATAACAACTCAATTTCAGCAATATTTTGTATCTCCATCCCAAATCGCACAGATTCAACGCACACTTGTGTCCGCCCCAAAATCACAACAGATGCCGAGTCAGAAATGAGCAGCAGAGCATCTGCTCGTTCAACTCACTCTCGGCACACTACGTCCATTTTGTCATGAAACATTTACACTTTTCAGGGTGCTGTGCTGAGTACTCACTGCTTCTCCAGATCTGTGACCATCCTATCAACCTCTTCTGGGGAAGGCACGTGTGTTCCATGAAGAAGACTGTTGGATGTTGGGAAAAACTCCTCTCCACTGAAAAGACAGCAAAACAGACTCATAGTGACGCTACACGGTTCCACATTTTCACATTTCAAACTAAACCACCATTCCTGGCGAGTGATAAAATACATACTTATATTTACGTGGGAGAACACCTTAACTTTTTTTTTTTTTTTTTTAAAGAAAAGCTAGAATTGGAAGGGACATAAGACATCACCCACCTCCTCCAACACCTCCTTTCTTCCGGTGAAAGAGCCAAGGGCCAGAGGTTAAAGGACTTGCTTCTAGGTTCAGGTTCTTTCTCTTCCCACTAACGGGAAGGGGTCAGCGAACTATACCACCTGGTTTTGCAACCCTCTCACCCGGCCCCGGCCACACCCACGGGTTCCTGCCTCCTCCGTAGCCGCCTTCACATCAGGCCAGCAGAACGGAGTAGCTGTGACGAGTAGTTGTGGCAGAGACCAAAGAGTCCACAAGGCCTAAACTATCTGCAGAAGAAGTTCACCCATCCCGGCCTTCTGCCTCCTAAAATATCTGAGTCACTATGGTAATCTGGTTGTTAAACTCAACGCCCAGCTAGAAAAATTACCAGGTGGGAAGCTTAACTGCTGTGGAGTGAGCAATAGTATTGTCAAGGCCAGAAAGCATTGAGGCAGCCACTGACGACCTATACCCAAGCAGTAAGATGTGTTTGTCTCTATGTATGTGCCTACGTGTGTCTGCACAACACACACACACACACGCACACACACACACACACACACACACACACTCCTATGTCCCTTCAGAATGAAAACAGGACTTGCATTAATCCTGTCAACTCACTGTTTTTCTCTCAGTCTCTCATACGTCTCCATGTCGGGTTTGATCTGCTTGGTCAGCCGATGATACTGGCGTAACTGGGCAGCAGCATAATCTAAAGATAAAAGGAGCATCAGGGAAGACAGATTTCCCTGTTTTGTCATTACGATCCAGAGAATATCAAAATCAGTAGTAGTAATATTTGCACAAGACCCTAAGCAGAGTCTCTGCCCTGAAGGTGATGATAATATAGGCTTTTATTACTTTCACCACAAAGAATAAAAGAATCCGACTGATGAAAGTACAGCCTTTTTTACTTCTGCCCTAATGAGACATATTTGTAGTTTTCTTGGGTTCAAGCCTTTTGGAGAATATTCCATGAAGGGGCATAGCCTTTCCTAAAACCAGAAACACTAAAGGTAATGCTTACCTAACAGCGCCGGTCAAGAAAATACCAGCTTTACCTGAGAATCCCAGGTCGGGGTTTTTCCTCTTCTTTTTCCTCTCCCATCTCTCCGCATCTTCTGCACTGATCTCTAGCAGCTTCACTTTCTCATAGTCTTCCCCTCTTGCGGCACATTCCTAAAAAGAAAGAAACTGTTAATTCCTGCAATTATGAGAAAAGCAATTATTCGATCTATTTTTAAATCAACGTTGAATAACGATACCTAGCGATATTTTTAAAGTATTGTTTTTAAAGTATTGCTTAAAAATAATGATTAATACTTGAAGCAAATCTGGGAACCTACTACGGTAAGAAGTGAGTGCATCAATTTAAAATACTTATTCAACGTTTCTCAGGTGTCAGATCCTCTTTTAAATGTTTTATATGCACTAACTCATTTAATGGGTAATTAACTCAAATAATTATTATGGTCCCCATGTCACAGATCAGAAAACAGACGCACAGGGAGGTTAAATAACTCCCCCAAAGCGTTGCTCCTAGTAAAAAGCAGAGCCGCCACATGGACTCCAGCAGTCTGGCTCCAGAGCCAGGGTACGAAACCACTGTCCATTGTCTCATACAAGAGAAGAATTGGATAAACAACTTATGGAGACAGCAGAGTAGAGCCTAACCTTCTTCTTTTCTTCTTCCTGCAGTTCCCACTCCAGACGAGCCTTTTTGGCTTCCCAGTTAGCAGGTAACTTGAGTCTTTTGTCTTCTTCAACAACTTCCTGGTGATTTAACTTACGAGCCTCATTCTAAAACCGTAACACAAAAAGTCTGTCAGCTGAGACACAAAAGCAAATCCAAACAAAATCTTGCCCACTTTGAAAAGGTCAGCTTAAGACACATTAATGAGGGGACCCCGTGTTATCCTAAAAGCACCAGACAAAGGATTTTAAGAACAGGAACACACTGTGCATGCGTACGGTCAAGAAATGTGTTGACCGCACTGGGTTTGCTTTTCCAGAGGCCTGGAGGTTACCGTCAGCTCTGCCTCCATTTAGCCACGTGACCCTTTTGCACTTGGGGTTGGATTGGACGAGGTGCAAAAAGTGGAGAAGGCGTCCTTAAGGAGACTCTGGATGGCATGAAATAATATTACATCATATGAGGAGAAAGATATTCTACTTTCAATTCTCTTTTAATGCTGATTACTTCTAGGAAAAAAACCTCAACTTGGGGCTGAGGGCTTTAGCACCGATCTTAATATCGCTAACCTTTTCCAAGTCCCTTCTCTTTTTTAAATATTTTAATAGTTTACCTCATGACAAAGGAAAGGTATTTTCCATTTTAATTACTGTATGAAGAGAGTGATTTAAAATGAACTTAACTGGGGCCCCTGGGTGGCTTAGTCAGGTGAGCAGCTGACTCTTGGTTTCCATCTCAAGGTTCATGGGATCAAGCTCCCCACCCCCCCCATGAGGCTCTGCACTGACGGTGCTGAGCCTGCTTGGGATTCTCTCTCCCTCTCTCTGCCCCTCCCCTGCTCGCACATGGTCACACATGTGTGCGTGCTGAACTTGACTGCACAAAGCAAAATAAGTATATCATCTTAGGGACAACATACGTTAGATGCTTCTTAGGTCACAGGTTGGTGGCAGTCCAGGAAGCCATGTCTCCTAATTTCCAACCACATATACTTTACACAGTCCCTCCAAGTAAATACTTAAGTGTGTTTAATTCCTTAGTAACTTTCTTTGGGCAAAGAGGCACTCCTCTCAACGATCATCCCTCTTACGTTCTGGTACTCTTGCTTCTGGCAATGCCCTCCTGTTGGAGACACCAAGAACACACCTGCAGCCAAACAAAGTTGTGTTCGTTGCACTGAAGGGGACAGCAAACCCCGGGGAACTGTAGGCATTCCAGTGAGAGGGTGTGACGAGGGGCTGGTTACAGGAATTAGGTTTGTATCAGGTGACTGGAGTCAGGGATAAGGTTCCAGAGAGTGTGATGTGCTCTGGATTAGACACTGTCAGAAAGGCAGGGCATTCGATGACTGGGTGTCGTAAATTCTTCTACCAGATGAATGGGGGGAGACGGATGCTGTCACAGGTCCTAACAATCACTGGCATTAGCAGAAGGGGGACAATGTGTGGGCATTTCTGTGGTTTGAACAGTCTGCTTTTTGTCTCACTCCACCAGAGCGATGGAGGTTTGTGAAAGCGCAGCCAAGCTGTCGGTCAGGCCACTTAAGTTGAAATAGGCTGGAGCCGCCTTTTCTTTCCTCAGCTCCAACTGCTGCCAGTTGTTTGCTGGGCTCTTAGCTCTAATATGAGTTTCCTTACTTTGCGTTTGTTCCCTCTGCTTGGGCTTTGTTCCTCCAGCTTCTTTGTCTGATAAGACCTTACACATCTTTCACACCATAGTTTAGGGGTCACCTCTTATAGGAGGCACTCCCAGGGCACTCTGTTCCTAACGTTAGCCATGTAACCCTGGCTATAAAGGGGTCTCCTCTACTTAAGAGCAAAAGCCATATCTTAATCATCTAGCTCCCGTGAGCCACTGACACCACAGACTTGCAGAGAGTTGCTGATTATTTCGAACGAACAGGCAACCAGCTCTTATTAACACTGGCAGAGTTTCTTCCAGTCTCCAGCTCTACATATCCCCTAGGTCCAACGAAGAGCTTGTTGGACTTACACAGCAGGGAGGCCGTTAGGAATAGAGACCGCCCTCCCCCCAAACTTGCCCAGATTAAAGCAGAAGTGGGTGGGAGGAGGGTTGTAGAGGGCGTGTGTATTTTCAAAAGTGACTTCAATCTGTCGCCCGGGTCGAGAACCGCCGCGACAGATATTTCCTGCCACTCAGCCGGTCTGCCAAGCACGCTTCTGCAGCTTCCCGGTACCTCCACGAACGGGCACGGCCCTGCCCCAGGGCACCAGCCTCAGTTGCCTCCCGGGCTACTCACCCGCTTCAGGTGCAGTTCCCGGAACTTGCGCAGCCTCTGTTCGCGCTTCTGGGCGGCCAGCTCCGCAGCCGCCGCCAGGGGCTGCTCCTCCTCCTCCGCGCTGTCCACTGGTACCTGCGGCGAAGAAAACCCGCCAGGAGGGGTCGGCTCGGCTTTTCCCGTACCACCCTGGCCGATTTCCCGTCGGTGCTGAGCGGCCGGGCCAGGCCCCCACTCCAACCGCGACCTCAGTGTCCGCGCCCCCCTGTCCCGGAACCCAGGCATCTCCTCCGCCTCTGGCCTTCGCCGTCCCCCGGGGCCTCCCCACACAAAAACCCTTGGGTCGAGCCGGCGGAACTTACCTTTCCGGCTAAAATTGCAGCCGCCATCACAACCGCTCCCTCGCCACTTCCGGCAACAACACAAACACTTCCGTCCGCCTTTGGCCCGCCCCGCCGGTGTGTATGAAAAACGTACCATGAGCCCCGCCCCTTCCTGGCAGTCTCTGGAACTTGGGACCAATCCCTGCCCTTTTTAACAGTAGGAAGTTTTCGATTGGGTAGGGGCTTGCGCAGCCTCAAAAGGCCGCAGAGGCAAGGGCCGGGAGGGGTGAAGCGGGAAGAAAAAGGCCGGAAGCGCTCAGGAGCGGCTGGCTGTGAAGGGCCGGCGGCACCCGGGGCTTGTAGGAAGTCACCCCGAGTGCGTGCCACTCCCTCGAGCGAAACGTGTTTCCGTTCAGCGCTTAGCCTCAGTGCCATCTCCTGCGAGGCAGGCGTCTCCTGAACTACCTTGGCTCCCGGAGGCCCCTGATACTGGCCGGTGGCACCAGTAGTGCCATTTTAATACTCTCCGGTAGTGGGAGAGATTTTTCTCTTCTGTGCCTTCTCCTTTTCCCCCATTGGAGAATTGTATAACGTTTCTGGACGTGAGAGAGTCCATTTTGGGAGAAGCTACATTTTCCTTTTTAAAACAAACAGCTAATGAACTCTTGAACTGAGCCAAAAGACCTTTGGACTGGGCCCGAAACAGCAACTTAGGAGCTAGTGTAATAGGGCAGCTTATGGAATGTAATAGGTTAACTTATATCAGAGAGCTTACTGTGTATAAGTTTGGCTTAAACTCCCTTTCTGGTAAATAATACAAGGTCGGGCAACCAGACTCTACCCTATTGTAACTGGATAACCAACATTGTGACCTAAAGGTTAACTTGTTTTTCAAGATTCTGTTAAGCAACCCCACCCCGTTTACTAAGACGTGGCCAAGACAAGGTAAAAGTCACATAGTCACTGCCCTGCGGTATCTTAGGTGTCCAACTATGGTCATTTTAAAAGGACAAAAAACTTTAAAATGATAGGTTCCCGCCAAAACTGATGTCTGTGTATAATTGGCTACCTTAAAATGCTGTAAATTGTAATTGGTTAACTAAATAATGATGTATTCTGCCTTGCTACTGTCCATACAAGCCGACTGCCTCCCTTCGAGGCCATTCTCTGCACTTTTCTACTTAAATCAGGAGATCAGGTTTGGACTGGCCGTAAATAAAATCTTGCCTCGCTTCTGTTCGGCGTTTGGTGGTCTTTTCAACATCACCCTGTTACACAAGTTGTTCCTCAAGTCAACAGGGGTACTGGCATCTCGCGCATAAAACTGTCAGTGTGAACTTTCTGAAGACGGAGTAATAAATGCATACCAGGAGTAGTTTCCTTCATAAACAGCAATCAGTCCATCAAGTGTAACCAAAAGCCATTCAGCCTGTTAGTATCAGTTGATATTTTTTTCTTTTATCCAACTCATGTGATTGTCCCCCTTCCCCTTTCTTACAAAAGCCCCTTACTTTCCCCACACAAGCGACACATTTTTCTGGTTGCTGCTGGAATCTGTGCTGCCTGAATTGCAATTCTGAGACCCCAATAAAGGCCTTTGTTCTTTTCAAATTTGCCTTATTTTCCTCAGTTAACAAGTTTTTTCATTGTTTATTTTTGAGAGAGAGACAGAGCATGAATGGGGGAGGGGCAGAGAGAGAGGGAGACGCACCCAATCTGAAGCAGGCTCCAGGCTCTGAGCTGTCAGCACAGAGCCTGACGAGGGGCTCGAACCCACGAAACGTGAGATCATGACCTGAGCCGAAGTCGGACGCTTAACCTACTGAGCCACCCAGACGCCCCTCTCAGTTAACATTTCTGGTGTCAGAATGGGGTGGGATCCAAGCAACAAACCACTCTGACTCCTGCGCTGCTGCCATGGTTGAGTTGAGCAAAATTGTGCTCTAACCTCTCCCCAACCGGCTCTGGGTTCTGGTGGTAAGACTTCTGGGTTCCCAACCTCCCTTTTTTGGTTGAGGTGTCTTTCTGGTGCCAGTTTCTATCTCTGATTTACAGAGATACGCTTTTTTCTGGTGATTGATTACTCAGTGGGGTGTTGGTTTCAAAGATTGCCGCTGGAAGGCAGCGCCAGCTGTATTTATGTTCAAATATTATGGGTCCATTTCTTGTAAGTTTCTGTCTCATTGGACCAATCTGACTGAAAATGACTTGTTACAATGGCCACTTTGGGGATCTTTTGAGATTCCAAACTTAATTTATTTGCATGCACAATTGGAAAATGAAAACAAAACCAAGCATCTAGGGTGGGAAGCATATGTAAATTGGTATTTGAAGCGTCCAAGAATTAAATCATTCTAAACTTGCTTCCTTATGATAACTCTATAAACTTTCTAAAGCTAACGGTAACCACTCTCAGAGAGTATCTAAACTAGGAGAGTTTATGGAGTCTTCTGGGCTAACACCTACTGCTCCTCTTCAATCTTCTCCCTCCGCTCTCCACGCATATAAAATCCCAGTCTAGCGGAACTCCCATTCTATAATGACAACTCGGAGGTTCCCCTAGATCCTCCAGTCATCCAAGACTCCTTCTAATGTTAAACCTAATGAAGGAGGCTCTGGAATGTCATCAGTTACTTATACTCCTTGGACTAAGGCAGAATTACAAGCCATTACCAAGGATTTTCCAGTGCCCTTGAAGACCCTCTAGGATTTGCTGAGGAATTCAATTTAGTTATTTCCATTTAGGTAGTTCACAGTTAGATCTGTGAACCTGGTTATTCTGACCTGTATCGACTTATCTATATGCTTGTGAGTGATGGCCATGCAAGGGAATGGATGGGAAAACTAGGCTACATGTAGCATTTGGATGATTTTTCTAAGTGAAAAGGCTACAGGGGAAAAAAAAAAAACAGAAGCTTTTAAGCTAGCTGAAGAATTACATAAAACTATTCCTGGGTTTTTCCAAAGACTACAGATTAGAGAAAAATTCAACAATGTACTACACAGCCAGATGAACCTGGTTTTGATTGTTATGATAGATAGGAAAAAACTTAAACGATGCTCTGGTGTTGGCAAAATTACACATGAAATCTCCTTTTAATTTAACTCCATCTTTGCTAACGGGTTAGAAGGTGAAATCAGCACCTTAGTTAAGTGACAACTATCAGTCGGGCCACTCTGGAGCCTCATGATCTGGTTAATCTGGCTGATCAGTTATCTTGCTCCACAGAATGAACAACGAAGAAGAAAAGACACACAAGTCCAAGCTGCCCAGATCGTGCATCTTCAATTACAACCATTAACAATCCCCAGAAATTTCCAAAACCTTCAGGGTCTTTCTCATGTTAAAGGTGTTTACAATTACTGCAGAAGGAGCTGGCCGTTGGAAGAGGCTTGCTGCAAAACGTCAAGACAAAGTCAGCGGCAAGAATCTTAGAGCACTTTCCCCTCTAAGGACACCAGCAGCTGGGGAAGAATGCCCATATGGTAGAACAGGGTGGCTCTGAGGACAGGAGGGGGAGTCTTCCCATGACTTCAAACTGACACCGTAGGGGAAATAAATCTTATTGGGAATGAGGTGACGGGAGCTCTGGAGGTCACGGGATCAACACCATCAGTTTTCAAACCCACCAGCCTCTCTGTCCCGCTTCCTCGGAGTACAGAAACACTACAAATGGTGGGAGTGACTAATACCAAGTGACAGTTTTTAAATCCTAACCAATACTTTTTTTCACCTGGGGCCTTTACAAGGCACTCATCGATTCCTTTCTAGTCCCTGCAATTCCTATTCATCTGTTAGGCCGCAATTTTCTTGAGACTGATCAGGCAAACATTTCCTTCTCTCAAAAAGGGTAAATGTTTAAAAAGAATGTTTGGGGCACCTGGGTGGCTCAGTCTGTTGAGCTTCTGACTCTTGATTTCAGCTCAGGCCAGGATCTCACCATTTGTGAGCTGGAGCCTTGCATCAGTGCAGCGCCTGCTTGGGATTCTCTTCGAATGAATGAATGAATGAATGAATGAATGAATACATAATTTTTTTTTAATTTAATAAATAAATAAATAAAAAGTGGGTGCCTGGCTGGCTTAGTTAGTGGAGCACCCAACTCTTGATCTCAGGGTCATGAGTTCAAGCCCCATGTTGGGTGTAGAGATTTCTTAAAAGGTTGGGAGGGGGATGTTTTTGGAAATAGCAAAACAGCACATAGAAAATTCTACAGATAAGGAGCCTACATCAGTACCCTTCTTTTCTGTCATTCAAAACCTACAGCACCCCCTCCTGGACACTGTCCCTACACTCTTTGGTCCAAGTCCTGCTGACATCAGACATATATACACTTTGCCCCTCCCATCCAAATGGTCTCCGTACATTCCAAACCACTCCCTAATATTAAAGAACATCCTCTAAATTCTGAACCTGCTGAGGGGATTAAGCCTATAATTGAGGAATATATATATAAAGGTTTGATTATTCTATGCACTAGTCCTAAATGCCAATTCTTCCTATACCAAAACCTCATGGCAGAGGATGGAGGTTTGTACAGGACCTCAGAGCACTGACTAACATTGTCATTCTATACCACGCACTCGTGCCTAATCTTCACACCTTACTTTCTGCTTTTCCTCCAGACAGCACATCACAGTAGTGGATTTATGTAGTGCCCTCTTCAGTACACCTATGGACTCAGCCAATTTTTGTTTGCCTTCAGCTGGGAAGGAAAAAATATACACCTGGACAGTTTGATCTCGAGGTTACACTGAGAGCCCTACTTATTTCCCCCAAACCTTAAAAGCAGACGTAGCTGATATAACCTTCCCTCAAAATTCTACTTATTACAATATGTGCACCACTTCTTTGCTCCCCTTATAAAAAGCATGTTCAAGGAGCACCTGGATGGCTCAGTCGATTGAGTGTCCGACTTCAGCTCAGGTTATGATCTCACAGTTCGTCGGTTTGAGCCCTGCATTGGGCTCTGTGCTGACGTTTGCTCAGAGCCTGGAGCCTGCTTCAGATTCTGTGTCTCCTCTCTCTGCCCCTCCTCCATTCCCACTCTGTCTCTCAAAAATAAATAAATGTAAAACAAAGTTTTTAATAAATAAAGAGCATGTTCAACTGAGAGTATCCACCTGTTAAAATTTTAAGCTAAAAAGAACGAAGGTACCAAAAGAAAAATTACAATTTAAAATGCCCTAAATTCCCTCCCTGCTTGTGCTCTCTCTCAAAAACAAACATTTAAAATGCCCCAAATCGGTGGATGGGCGGGGGAGGGGGGAGGAGAGGCGGAGAAAAAAATAAATTAGAAAGAAAATAGGGGCGCCTGGGTGGCTCAGTCAGTTAAACATCTGACTTCAGCTCTGGTCATGATCTCACAGTTCATGGGTTCGAGTCCCGCATCGGGCTCTGTGCTGACAGCTCGGAGCCTGGAGCCTGCTTCAGATTCTGTGTCTCCCCCTCCCTCTGCCTCTCCCCTGCTCGTGCTCCCTTTCTCTCTCAAAAATGAATAAACATTGAAAAATAAATAAATAAATGAGTAAATAAAATGCCCCAACTTAAATATTTGGGATAAATATTTGGGATATATCATTAGCGAACAAGGATTTTCTCTTAAATCCTGAAATAAAAAGCATTGGCTCCTTTCCCCTTCCTCAAACCAAACAACAGTTGGGGGGGATTCCTGGGACAAGCTGGATATTGCTGAAATCGGATTCCTAATTTCCCTGCTATTGCTCAATCCTTAAATGTCTTACTTAAAGCACTCTAACCTAGAGCCCTTCCACTGGTTTCCTCAAAAACCAACCACAGGCTTTTGAGGAAGTAAAACAGCTCACTGGATCCCTGCCTTGGGGCACCCCAACAATCAATTGCCCTTCTTCTTTGTTCACAAACATGAAGGTAACTGTTGGGAAATGGGACAAACTGTCCTTATCGGACCTCTGTTCTCAGCACTGTCCTTGTGTATGTATCATCCTTATTGGACTTCTGTTCCCAGAACGCTGGGAACATGGGACTTGATGGAGTCCCAGGAGGACGTGCAGGACAGAGCCTTCCTGGTCATCAGCCAAGTGCGTCTAGAAACCACGGCACTGGAGATATACCCACGCACAGATGCAGGATGTTCTTGATCTGCCCTTCCTTTATCTGTAGCTACTGTTCTGAGTAAAACATTCACTGTAACATTTACTGTGCTCTCCAAGCTTGCAAGGAGGGTATAAAATAAGATGCTGTTCCTAATAAAGTTTGCCATTAGCCCTCAGCTCTTGGTCCGTTTCCATGGCTTCCGGGGATGTTCACAGTGCCCTTGCTTTCCGGGACCGTTCACTGTGCCCTTGCTTTCTGGGACCATTCACGTTTCCATTGAGAAACGTCCCTCACATTCCCATCAGCGGTGTTTGGGAACATCCCTGTTTCCATTGGCTCTCAGCCTTTGGGAACTGTCGTTGCGTCCCGCTCATTGTGTCCCCAGGACCCAAGGAAATCCTACCACAGGTAACGCTTCAGGAGTTATGACATAGAGACATGGAGACCAACACAGGTCTTTAGGGTACTACACTCACCAGCTAGATCCAAGAGCTAAGGGACCGCCATCCCACATGAGAGCTCTGTTTTGTCAGAAGACACAAAAGAAGTAGTCATGGGTTCCCCCTTTGACCATTTAAGTTCCATATTTGATGGGAACTCTTATCTGCTAGCAAATTAACTTCCTATGACATTCTCCTGCAGTCACCTTCAAACATCTGTCACCAGATGCCATTTAAACCCTGCTACTTTTTTTTTTTATATTTTACTTTTAAGTAATCCCAACACCCAACGTGGGGCTCGAACTCACAACCCTGAGATCAAGAACTGCAAGCTCAGCCAACTGAGCCAGCTGGGAGCCCCTAAACTCCGCTACTGCTTTGCCTCTTCCCTCTGACGCGATCCCTCATGGCTATATTACGACAACTGGTCCACTATTGACTCCTGGACTAGATCTTAAAGAAAGGCCCGATGAAAATGCTGACCTAATTTGGTTCACCAATAGTTCTTATTTAAGGGATAAAACAGGAAAATATCAGGCAGGATATGCTGTAAGCAGCTACAGAGAGAATGGAGACTCATCCTCTACCTGAGGCCTCTTCAGCTCAACACGGTTGAACTGTTTTCTTTTTTTAGTATAGTTGACACACCATGTTACATTAGTACAACATAGTGATTCGACAAGTGTATACATTGTGCTGTGCTCACCACAGGAAGAAAACACTTTTTTCCATCATCCTTCATCACTCTCCTACTCCCCCTATCCTATGATCATTATACAAGCTCAACTGTCCAAAGTTTCATTCACACATGTAACTCTGATCCTCGCACTTCTGATTACAGAAATACTTGTGTGAAGTGGGGAGTTTCACGAATACTTAGGTGCCTAAATACTTAATATTTAAGGAAACTCAAAGGCTATATGAGCATTTTATAGGATGATTAAGCCAGCTCAAATAGTTGGGATATTACTCCTTCTTGGTGGAATTCTCATGGCTTTTGCTCTTTGATACAAAGTCACTTCTCTGCTGGGGATAGAATCCCTTCTTTAATAAACTCCGGTTCTTTAGAACTGGTTTAGGTTAACAACAGATACAACCCTGGGTCGCTTTGCCTCACATTTGCTCCCAACGCCCTGGAGCTCTTCTAGAAATTTCCCCAATAGAGATAGGCAATAAATCTGCAGAAAATTCACAGCACAAGTAGCATCGTGTAATTTTTAGAAAGTATTTGTTTGGGTTTGTTTATCCTGTGGTGTCCGGTCATGGGATGGACACCTGATGGAAATGTGTTTCTGCAGTAGGCCCCACTCATTTGCCCAAAATAAAAATCAGTGCAACTGTTGAATATGTGGACAACTTCCACTCTCTAGCTCATCAGAATTACTATGGTGGATATAACCACTTCATAGGGGAGGCTGGAAGGACTTAAAGCAACACATTAAGGAAGAACATCCTGAAAATGGTATCCTGAGTACATCTGACCTTACCAACACTGATCCAGAAACCTGGCCTATAGCACACCCGATTAACGACACGGGGCCTAAGTCTTCTTTTTCTGTTAACCAAACTATGCAGGTAGCCCATCAAATTGTTAACCAAAAGAATCCTAAAAATATGACTGTTGGAACCATGGATGGCTATACCCAGATTTGGGATGAGTTTAGGTGCCTTACCCCAGGTTATGGACATTTGAACACCCAAATACCCCTACATTGGGAACAACAACAATAAAACTCACTCTAAACAGAACGAACCCAATTATACCCAAGATGGATATCTGGAACTTTGTAAGCATTCTGTTATACTGAAGGAAAGTGACTGGTTTGGCACAAGTTGGTCACACTGTCCAGGTGTTTACTGGGGACCCCTGAGTGGAACTCAGTGGTTATGTGGCACAGATCTTTGGCCATGACTTCCAACTGGATGGTTAGGTCATTGCATCCTGGTTTTCCCTGGGCACAAGGGAGAATTCATCCCACCATCTTTGTTCCCTCTGTTGGCCTAGATGTTATAATGTACATAGAGGCTTTACTCAATTTACGACAAGCTTTAAATGATAGCCAACAAAGAATATTGTGTGTTCTCACCCAATAAATCTGCTTCTGTGTCATCTTTACTAATAATCATTATGAGAAAACAAATAGATGCCCTAAGTGATCCTTCTACATAGTCATTTTATACCTGTGCGATTACCAACTGTCAAATAAGTTCCCAGTAGTGTCATAGCCGGGCCAAAGAGTAAATACCTTTGTAATTTTTATAGATATTGCCAAATTGCGCTCCCTAAGAGTTGTATCAATTTTCAGTCCTTCATGACCTCTCCATTTGGCCTGGGCTCCCTCAGAGAATGCCTGGGTTCAAAAAAAAAAAAAAAAAAAAAAAAAACAAGCATCACAGGGCACCTGGCTGGCTCAGTTGGAAGAGTGTGCAATTCTTGATCTCAGGGTTGTGAGTTTGAGCCCCATATTGGGTGTAGAGATCACTGAATAAATAAAGACTTAAAAAAAAAAAGCTCCCAAGAGAACCAGGTGGAATCCATCTCACTTTTTATGACTTAGCCTCAGAAATCACACAGTGTCACTTCCTCCATAGTCACATATTCAAGGATTAGGGACACAGATCATACCTTTCCTGGGGGAGTGTCAATGTCACATTGTAAGAATAGCACATAGGATGGAAGATCTTCTATCATCTTGGAAAATTCATTTGGCCACACAACTCTCTCTGTTCTTTTTACTACAGCTATGTAAACACAACTTGAACAAAGAGTTCTTTAAGACCTCAAAAAATTATGAAATTGTTACCATGTCCCATGAAAAGAATTGTGCTAGATACTGTGTTTGCTCCTTTACAACCACCCTCCACCAGTGTCCATTCTGTTCTGCACCCACACGTGCTGGCCTGTATGGAGTGCATCAATAAGCTCTCTTGGTGATTGCTCTCTTCTCATTGGGTCCTGCCAATGAGTGGCACCTACAGAAGAGAGGTCTGAGAGAAATGAGGTCAGAATACTTATTCCCTGCCTGGATTATGGGTTGGTTGCATTTCTTTAGTCACAGCCTCTGTCTGAAGACCCTCCCCTATCCTATCCTTCCCTTGCCTCTTTAGGATTAGGGATAGCAATGGCTTCCCTCTACTGGAATGGCTTCCCCCTGCTGCTAGCCCTAGAATGCTTCACTTTCTTTTGCTGGTTTCTCTTAACTCAGTCTACAACTTTGTAAACAGTCCTTTCATTAAACTCTCCTTAATTACTTGGTTTCAGTTTGTAGGGCTCTGATAAAATATTTTGTTAAACCTGTAATTCTGATGTGATCTTACTGAAAATAATTTTGTCACTGACATTTCTGTGTTCCTAAAGAATATAAATACTTGTAATATTCCTCTGTCAATTCATCCATGATGCAGAAAAAATAAAGGCCTACATTTGCTGCTTTAAGACTAAGAAACTTGTCTCATTTAAATTAACAGCATCAATCAAATAATTCCACACTTATTTAATTACACTTAAGTAAACACAACAAAGAAGAAAGAATGAAGAGGTATAAAGGGGGAAACTGACCCTTAAGGTGGTGGCGGTTGAGGTTTCCCTGAAGAAAGACATTTAAGAAAATCTCAGACAGGAGGGGGGGGCACATATAATGACAACCGATAAAAATCAGCAGTTACTCATCATTTGCTATGAGCCAGGAACTAGTCATAGATATTTCACCCATTATTACCTAATTTATCCTCAAGCTATTATGTGACATGGGTATTGCTTTATTATTTTTCAGACGACGAACCGAAGAATAAATTAGTAAATAAGAGCGATTATACAGTTCATTATTGAATGAATGGACAGATCTATAAAGAATGGGGTTCTGTGCAGAATTTTCAGAAGAAAGCCAAAGCCTTAAATTAATCCAAGAAATCTTACCGCATCATGTAGATGCTCGAGATCCCAAATAACCCCGGATTTGTTCCTTCCTTTCGATTCCTAATTCAGAAATCTGAACTACAAGGCTGGTCAGTTGACGGTCACAACCTGTGCTCTGGGTCGCTTTCTCATACATTTGGTGGTTTATTCCCTTTTTCCCTCTTCCTCTTTAACAGCCCCAGCGCCACTGACGCCCAACCTCCAGTTTTACCCGTGTCGGCCAGGTGGCTCCGCTCAAAGCGCCTGCGCACAGGCCTGGCCCAATCGGATGCCACCCAGGGCTGCGGCGGGCGGGGATTGGTTCCTCATCTCCCAGAGAAGGAGAAAGGGGCGGGGTTTCCCCGGAAACCTGTGGCTCCCGGCCTCCGGAAGTGAGCAAGAGAGTCGGCAAAGTTATTTGTTGTCGCCGGAAGTGTGGAGAATACCGCGCTGCCGGGGGATGGCTGCGGAGGCTGAGAAGGTGGGTGGCAGGCTTTGTCCAGGGGTTTGGGATAGGAGCGTCTGCCCGTAGAGCTTTGGCCTAGACGTAGAGGCGATGCCACAGAGGGAGGCGCAGACACCGTGGGGTCTGGGCGGTGTGAGAGCTTGGCCCTGCCCGGCGGGGCCGGAGCGGGGGGATCGGCCTGGGCTGCCCCGCCTCCAGCCGGTCCTCCTCGCCGCAGGTGCAGGTGGACAGCCCGGAGGAGGGGGAGCGGCCGCCAGCCGCGGCCACTGAGCTGGCCGCCCAGAAGCGCGAACAGAGGCTGCGCAAATTCCGGGAGCTGCACCTGAAGCGGGTGAGTAGCCCCGGAGGCATCCGAGACTTGTCACCCAGGCAGGCCTGTGCGCCTTTGTGGAGGGACGAGGAAGCCACACCAGCGATCTTGGCAGACCCGCAGAGCCGAAGAAAGATCTAGCACCTTGGAATCATTCTGAGAACCTTTAAAAAATGCTCATGCTTAGGCCTCACTGCCAGTGTCCGATTTAATCAGTTTCTGGGCCCAGACTTTGGCATTTTTCTTTTTAAGCCATCTTTCCGCGGATTCTGCTTTCAGCCCGTGATTCTCTCAAACCCTTCTTCTTCTGGAAGGGGAAACCGCGGACCAGAAATGGAAAGGAATTTGTCTGTTGTCACACAGCAAGTTAGCTACTCCTTGATCCCTACAAAAAACTGCCCACCACCCCCGCGGTCCCCCCAGCTTCTAGTGTGTCAGAGCCAACTAGATAGTGCGGTTACACTGGCAAATACGGGAAGTCTTCTGCCTGGTTGTGGAGGCAAGTGCATGACCAGTAATGACTCCACGACTTGTAAATGCCATTGTAGAGGGAGGAACAAAATGCCTGAAATACAGAGAAGGAGAAAAACAAGTAAAGACTGATGGGACAGCTGAGCTGCTTGAAAGATGAGTAGGATGTTATCAGACAAGGAGTTGGGCGGGAGAGTATCCAAGCGGTAGGAACCAGTGGAAAGGCAGAAGCCTCATTAGGGTGCCCCCCACCCCGGGCAGCTGGGACAGGGTGTGTTTGTTTGAGGAACTAGTTACCTGTATTTGCTAAGAAGAACTCAATCTAAAAAGTAGTCAGAGCTGCATACTTCATTTGAAACACTCTGTAGAGAATAGGGTGGATGATGTGTGAAGAATAATATAATTCGAACATCACCCTTTTGCAATCTTTAACACATCACGGCATCTAGGTAACTGCAAACATCTCAAAAAGGGAGACCATCAGAGATTGCATGTCTCTGGATTAGAAGTATAGAACACCAGTTCCATATAGGCAGACTTGTTAAAAATAACCTGATTTGAGGGGCACCTGGGTGGCTGTGTCGGTTGAGCATCCAACTTCAGCTCAGGTCATGATCTCATGGTTCATGGGTTCGAGCCCCGCATCGGGCTCTGTGCTGACAGCTCAGAGCCTGGAGCCTGCTTCAGATTCTGTGTCTCCCTCTCTCTGTCTCTCTGCCCCTCCCCCACTTGTCCACGCTGTCTCTCAAAAATAAAAACATTTAAAAAAAAAAGATGAAAATGGTATGTGACTCTCAGTATGCGATGTGGTGTCATTCAGTAGCATCAAGAATCCTCCCAAGTAACTCTGTACAGTGGAACTCATACTGAGGGAAGCCCAGTTTCATCCGGTCCTAAAAAACTTGCTTACGTCTCACAGCCACAGGGTCAAGTCAGTATATCCCTCAGGCTTCTTACTCCCAAACCATAGCTCTTTCCATCCCTGCCACATGGTTCCTTGAAGGTAGTAAAAGAATATTTAAAGCTATAGGTACAGGTGTTTACCTCCTAGTCTCTCCCTCCACAGAATTACCCAGTGCAAATACACACGTAAAATTCTCTAGCGACTCTCTTCCTTTCAGGAAGGAAGAATATCCTTTCTATTCCTTTCAGGATAAAATCCCCCCACCAAAAGGTCTGCTTTGGATGCCTGCCATTCTCGGAGACAGGTCATGTCTATTTAGATTTGTTTCCATACCTGTGCTGACAAACTTTTGTATGTCCTGGTGGTAGAATGAAGCTCGAAAGTTAAATCACCAAGAAGTTGTAGAGGAAGATAAAAGACTTAAATTGCCCGCAAACTGGGAAGCTAAAAAAGCTCGTCTGGAATGGGAGCTACAGGAAGAAGAAAAGAAAAAAGTGAGTACAATTCCATCCTCACAAGCCGTGGGTTCCAGTGCCACACTGTTTTGTCGCGGCCGTGTAGGGCACGGTAGGTAAGCGTTCTGACGCTGGGCACCTCAGCCGCACCTTAGAGAGATGTGAGAATAAAAAATGTAAAACACTAAATACGGTGCCTGGCACACAGGTAGAGGGAAGTAAGCAATGGCTGAGAAACTATAAAGCTCCCGAGTCTCTCGTGTATCAGTTCCTGGTTGAGCAGCGCGAGTGACCAGGCCTGATCCACCTGCACGGGAGGTTGGGAAATGGGCAGCCCTGCACCCAGAAAGGAGGGGAGAGAGGATTTTAGCAGACACCTAATGTGTCCACTGCAGCTGTTTTTGGTGTCATCGTTAACAGATGTTACTTCTCAGGGACCGTAGCAAATTCCACAATTTTCTTTTCAGGCTAATCAACTTACAGTCTTGATAGCAGTCTTTAGGCCTTGCTTGATTTTAAAAGGATCAAAGGATTATGTAAAGAGAATAATGTGGTTTTTTTTTTCCCTTTTGAGGAGTGTGCAGCAAGAGGGGAAGACTATGAGAAAGTGAAGCTGCTAGAGATCAGTGCAGAAGATGCGGAGAGATGGGAGAGGAAAAAGAAGAGGAAAAACCCTGACCTGGGATTCTCAGGTAAAGCTGGCTTTTATTTCATTGAAGGTGCCTCTTAATAACAGGTCTAATAGTGCCCCATCTAAAATAGCCTGGGTTCTCATTTTAGATTATGCTGCTGCCCAGTTACGCCAGTATCACCGGCTGACCAAGCAGATCAAACCTGACCTGGAAACATATGAAAGACTGAGAGAAAAACAGTAAGTCAGTGTGATTCAATAGCGTATTTTTTTTTTTTTTATGTTTTTTATTTCTTTTTGAGAGACAGAGACAGCAGGAGCAGGGGAGGGTCAGAGAGAGAGGGAGACACAGAATCTGAAGACAGCCTCCAGGCTCTGAGCTAGCTGTCAGCACAGAGCCTGATGCGGGGCCCAAACCCACGAACCGCGAGATCATGACCTGAGCCAAAGTCAGATGCTTAACCGACTGAGACACCCAGGTGCCCCAGCATATTCTTTTTTTTTTTTTTTTTTTTTTAGAGAGAAAGAGATGGTGTGAGCAGGGCAGAGAGAGAGAAATTCTCTTAAGCAGGCTCCATGCTCAGCCTGGAGCCCAACATGGGCCTCAATCCCACGGCCCTGGGATCCCCACGACCCTGAGATCATGACCTGAGTGGAAATCAAGAGTTGGACACTCAACCAACTGAGTCACCCAAGCGCCCCAATAGCTCATTCTTTATATGCTACGGGAAGGGCTTGAATTTAAGAGTGCCAATTCTAGAGCTTTGCTTCCTGGCCTTGGGTTCTGGCTCCACCACTTACTAGACCTGTCATACGGTTTTTCTCCGTTTCTTCATCTGTATACAGAAAATAACAGTAGTGCTTATTTCATAGGATTATTGTAAAGATTAAATGAATTCATGCAGTGTACTTAATTTTTGACACATAGTACTGTGTGTGTTATCACCCTCATGATTATTATTGTTGCTATTCTATGTCCCTTACCTGTGGACTTGTGCAGTGAGCATTGCTAAGCTACACTCTTTCTTTCCCTAAGACAGGCAGTGTGCTTAAGACTGTTTTAATGTGGAGAGAGCACTAAATTGTGCAGAGGACCCCATGTTTTCATTCAAGCTCTCTTTCACCGTATGATTTGTGTCCATTCACCTCAAGTCCTCAGCTGGTGCCTCATTTGAGTACTGGAGTGTATAATTTCTTAAATACCTTCTTTCAGGTCTGAGTTCTATTTCGTTGAAATCAACTATGATCACAAAGACTTCATTTTTGCCCACTAAACATTGTCCAGTTCTGACGGTATAGAATCTTTATGGTGTTACTTACACCCTGTTCTTTCTCAGTGGAGAGGAGTTCTACCCAACATCCAACAGTCTTCTTCATGGAACACACGTGCCTTCTACAGAAGAAGTTGATAGGATGGTCATAGACTTGGAAAAGCAGTAAGTACTATAATGCAGCCTTCAGTTTTAGTACTGATTTCATGCCTCACGACAAAAATAACTTTGTGGTCTTCAAGTGTAGCAATGGGGTAGAGAGTAAGGAGCACTTGAATTACTAGTTTGAAGAGTGGTCCCATTCACCGTCACTTGTATATTTGTGTTTTGAATAGGATAATTATTAGGCAGAACCAGGAGTATACTATAAACTCTCAAAGGAGTGTAATATATCACTGCCCTTAGTATTTCAGCATGAACCTGGGGTAGTTCCCAATCTTAAGCCTAAATCTGGAGTACTGTTGACTTATAAATTCAGGAAAGCTCACTGAACATATTTCTTTGTAGAATTATTTTCTAAAGATACTGCTTTCAGTCTTACTATGAGAACAAAAAAAGATAGCGTGGAATTTTGTATATTTGTTTCCATTACTGAATTCTATTCTTATTTGAGCAGGTTTTATTAATATCAAAAAGCAAATTTTGAATGTTATAAATTTTTTCCCCCTAGAATTGAAAAACGAGACAAATACAGCCGGAGACGTCCTTATAATGATGATGCAGACATCGACTACATTAATGAAAGGAATGCTAAATTCAACAAGAAAGCAGAAAGATTCTATGGGAAATATACGGCTGAAATTAAACAGAATTTGGAAAGAGGAACAGCGGTCTAATCTCCTTCGGGAGCTGTTTTGACTGCCTAATTATAACAGTAAATCAGGGCTCTATTAGCTTTCTTTTTATAATTTGTAAAGAAGTGTGCTAGGACTATTCATTTTCATGCTTATTTATTTTTCACTCGTTTCAGAAAAAATGTGTCTCGTATTTTCTGTATTCAAAGTGTGTGCTTCGTGTGTGTACCCTGCTGGGCTTCAAATTCCTAGCTACAAACATGTGAATCATCATCATCCTTAGAGTCATCTTGTTGGACTTGGCCTAGAGTCATCTTGTTGGACTTGGCCTACAGTTGAACTTGGGAGCTTCAGAGATAGAATGCTAAATTGGTACTACCACTTTTTGTAAGCTGTGGTAGGTGGTGAAGGAAGGGGGACAGTTGGCTACTAGAAATTCACCTTGACACACACACACCCCACCAGAAGCAGTCACAATTAACAGGTGCTTGCGTGTCCCATGCTCTACCCCATGGCCCACGTACATTTATGGGGCAAGTATAGAAGGTAGGAAACTGATTCCCTAATGACATTTTGCAAATACACCACTTTCAAAAAGCAAATTTCCCTTGGAAGAAGGTAAATTAAAACATTTGGTGAAAGGATTATTAAAACTTACATAATACAATCTTTCTTCAAAGCCTAATTGAAATGTTACCCTTATTTCAACTGTTACTGAAAAATTAGGACGTAGTTTGGGTATAATTATGGGAAATATGGGACAGAAAACCTGAACGTCAGGAGTATCCCATAAAAGTAGAGGAGATCGTGTCAGTTGATGTGAATAAAAAGACTAGAACTGGAATCAATAAGTTGGGCACACTGGTAGGAAGCTCTGATTTAGTGAATGATGGGGTGATAAAAAATGACAATACAAGCTATTAATAATGGTGTATTCAATGTCCTGTGAATAGGGATATTTGAATACTGTACATTCATACAAATATAGAATGAGGCAGATCTGTATGAACATGAAAAGATGCTCCTACCTAAAGAGAGCTTTGTAGAAAGCATAGAAAAATCCAGCATGTACATACTATTTACAGTTGCCTCTGCAGAATACATAGAATACCATTGTACTAAGGGAAAAGAGGAACGAAAGCTTAGTAGGGATAGGATTCAGAGAGGTCCCAATAACCTGAATTTAAAGGAAAAATAGATTTCTCTAAAGGAGAAAAGCACTCCCAACAGCCACTTGCTGCTGCTTCAACCAACAGATGTATGATTTGAGGACAACTCTGAAGGTGACCGGATGTTCAAGCTCCGTATAGGAAAGGTTCATTTTTGAAGAGCTGCCGGGGGAGGCACTGGTAAAGAGCTCAGGAAATTGATCTTCAGATAGTAAATGGTGGTTACAGGCAGTGAGGGGAGGAAATTGCCAAGAGCCTGTAGAGGGAGAAGCAGGCCAAGGATAAATCCTAACAGTGGGCAGGGCAAAAGACAAAGAGCCAGTGTAGAAAATGGAAGAGGTCAAAATAGCCAATGTCTGTAAATCCCTGAAGAAAATTTTGAGGACTTTTATAGAGAAAGCATGGAAAGTAAGCACTCTTAAAGGCAATATTTTATTTTACTAAACTTAGCAGAGGTTTACAGCAAAAAAAAAAAAAAAGAAAAGAAAAAAAAACTTGAAAGGACAGCATGCTATTGTGATAACAAGGGTTCTCTAGTTTACACCTTAAGAAAAAAACCAAAGCTGAACACCGGAACCTCTATATGGAGATGTGCTTTCCAAAATGGCGGTCACCCACCATGTGTGACTACTGATCACCCGAAAAAGGAGGACAAATTGAGGTGTGCTTTAAGTCTAATGTACACACTGGATCACAATACTTAGTACAAAAAAAAGTAAAACGCCACTATTTCTTGTAATATTGAAATGCTATTTTAGATATACAAGGGTAAAAAAATTTTACTTCTTTCACCTTTTTTTAATGTTTCAAGAGACTGTGTGAACAGGGGAGGGGCAGAGAGAGGAGATACAGGATCTGAAGCAGGCTCCAGGCTCTGAGCTGTCAGCACAGGACCTGAAGCGGGGCTCAAACCCATGAACCTCGAGATCATGACCTGAGCCGAAGTTGAACACTTAACCAGTTGAACCACCTAGGACTCCCTTACCGTTTTCAATGTGGTTCTTATTTCCCCTGGATAGCACTGAATCTGTCTCTTGGTACAACTTTTCACCATCAGGACCATCTTGCTATACTGTCCACCAGTTAAACTGACGGGGTATCACACCTGGGCAACTGCATCCCACTAATGACGGCCAGTCTGGGTTTATACACACACACACACACACACAAAATCTTCTGTGTTACAAAGCCCAAGACTGACAACACTATGGGCCTGGCCATGCCCAACAGACAAGGTCAATTTAGACAAGTCTACAAGTAATAGTATGTATACTTGACAAAGCAATTATAAAATAAAAAAAAACATGTACTCTCTTCGGGGCACTAGAAATAAAGAGAAAATGAGCTAACAGACTAATAAATGGAAGAGGAAATGGTGAAGCCTCAAGCATGCTAATAGGCTGAAGAAAAAGTGAATGGTGGAGGAGGAGAGCGATCACTGTGGAAGTGAATGTCAGAAGGTGTAGGTGCAGACCTTTGGGGTTTGGCTGAAAAATTATAGGACTTGCCCAGTGACTTAGCTGTTAAGGACTAGTATATTTGAATACAAGTCATAATCAGGGTTAAGTGTTGCTACCAGCGAAATGAAGGTAAAAAATACTGTCACCACATCATTCTTTCCCAAAGATCCTTGAGTTCTGCAACTCTGCTAAGGATACCAACTAAATATACTAGCAAGGTGCTCATGTTAACGTTTTCAGTTACAACTCAAATCCTCATGTTTTATTGGACTTTGCTATAACCAGGCCTATCTACCAATGTTCTCTCTCAAGTTTTCTTAGAATAAGAATGAACTCACCACAAAAACTATGGTTAACCTAGATGTAAACTGGACGTTTACACAGAGGAGCAACTCTTTCTTCCACAAATCCCCTTGTTCAAACCAACTGCTGCTGGCTTGAAGGATGAGAATGCAACCAAGGCAATCTAAGTAATAATAGGAATTACATGTCCAGGAATGCATGGATCTAGGTCATTATCTGCTTAAACCTTTCATAAGGTCAGGGGTGCCTGGGTGGCACAGTCGGTTACATGTCCACCTCTAGATTTCAGCTCCATTCTTGACCTCTCCGTTTGTGGCTCCAGGCTGACCGCACAGGGAGCCTGCTGTCAGGCAGAGATTTGACCTCTACCTCTTTCTGCCCCTCCTCTGCTGAGTTATTCTCTCTCAAAATAAACACACCTAAAAAAATTTTTAGACCACCTCTTTCCTATACAATGTTCTATGATGGAAATACTCTATCTGTTCTCTCCAGTAACATAGCCACTGGCCTTAACTTCAGAAGTGGTTAGTTCAGAGAAACTAGGGGCGCCTCAGTGGCTCAGTCCGTTAACAGTCCAACTTCAGCTCAGGTCATGATCTCACAGTTGATGGGTTTGAGCCCCGTGATGGGTTTTGTGCAGACAGCCCAGAGCCTAGAAGCCTGCTTCGGATTGTGTGTCTTCCTCTCTCTCTGCCCTCCCCCATTTGCGCTCTTAAAAACTAGACATTTAAAACAAAAAACAAAAAAACAAACAAACTAGATGAGCTGTCAGCACAGAGACCTGTTTGGGATTCTCTCCCTCTTTGTCCCTCCCCCATTGCTCTCAAAATAAACCAATATTAAAAATTTTTTCTTTAATTAGAAAAGCAGAAAAAAAAATCTTAACCCTCACAGATTTTAGAGCTCAGTGAGGCATTTCCACCTCTCCCTCTCTGGCTGAGTTTCCTGCCCTTGAAGATTCCAGTTTAACCTGTCCAGCACAACACTGTGCCAGAATTCAACAAACAGTAGGCCTAATTTCTCAAATTTTAATGAAGAACCACATCAACTGGGAATATTAACATTCAGGTTCAAATTCAGGTCTAGGGTGGAGACATTCAACATTTCTCACAAACACCAGATAAGGATCACTGAACCCTATGCTGTCAGTCCATGGATTTGGATTTGGGATTAGAGAGGCTTTAAACAAGAGACATGTTATGCTTCTTCAAATAAAGACTCATTACATAATATACACATACAAAACACAGTGACACAAATAACTAAAGAAACAAGAAATTTATTAACAATATAAACAATTCAATTACTGTTTCTCTTATAAATTTCACTTTTACATTACATTGGTATTATACAAAATATTTACACGTATATGTACAAAACTCCCACCTGTACGAATCCTCTGGTCCATGTGTGTTATCTCTTATCTACAAGAGAAATCTCAAATGTTAATATTTAAATATTAAGGATTTACATATTACTGTATCATTGTAATTGCAACAATGACCCCTAAATGGCTCTCAGGGATGGAATAATGCTTGGAACACAACTTGCAATAAAGTGCATTTCAGCCAACCTTTAGTTTTCTTTCCTTAGACAGGTACCCACAGTCCATATGGACTTTTTTTCTTATTTATTTTGGGAGATCCTGTAGAGGTCTCTTCAGCAGTGGATTTAGCTGATTTCTGAAGCATTGGCTTTGCTACAGAATTCTGGAAGAGAACAAATTCTTAAGTCAGCTATGCAACACATACATTGTATTCAAAATACTTGGGTTTTACAAAATATACGAAATTATTTCATTAAAAATTAAAATGCAAAGACCCCATTTTCATCACTTGATTCAAACTGTAAAGCCAAAAAACTACCAGGGAAAATCAGACCTTGATGCCAAATATATTACAAAATAAAGTGTTAAAATAATTCTTAGTTTTTTTTTAAGCTCTTAGCTGATTTTTAAAATATTGTGATTACAGGGTTTCCTGAGATTTACTTTTTAAATTGTTTAACAAGTGTAGTAAAAGGAGTATTTAAAAGTAAATACTGGAATCAATGGGATGCCTGGGTGGCTCAGTTGGTTAACCCTCCGACTTTGGCTCAGGTCATGATCTCACAATCCGTGGGTTTGAGACCCGCATCAGGCTCTGTGCTGACAGCTCAGAGCCTGGAGCCTGCTTCAGATTCTGTGTCTCCCTCTCTCTCTGCCCCTCCCCTGCTCACTCTCTGTCTCTCTCTCAAAATAAAATAAAGACATAAAAAAATTTTTTTAAATAAAATACTGATATCAAAAATGTGAATATTGGGCAGCACCTGGGTGGCTCAGTTGGTTAAGCATCCAACTCTTGATTTCAGCTCAGGTCATAATCTCAGTCTGTGGGATTGGGCCTCGCACTGGGCTCTGCACGGACAATGCAAAGGGCCTGCTTGGGACGGACTCTCTCTCTCTCTCTCTCTCTGTGCCCCTCCCCCACCAGCGCACAATAGCGCTTGCTCTCTCTCAAAAAAAAAAATGTGACTATCAGCTGCAGAGACCATTATAGTGGCTATTTGTAATGGTACAAGAAATTATGACAAGTTCTATCCGAAGTGACTGAGCAGATCCCGAATTACTGCCACAAAATCAAAGCCTTCCTACAAAATAAAAGCCCACATAATTATATGCTAAGTCCAAGTTTTGAGTGGTCATTGCCTAGATATACTCACATTAGAGCTAAAAGCTATGCTCTTTTGCTGGCCAGACTTTTCACTGAGATTTTTAGTTCCATCTTCTGTTAGCTTTTCCGACAGCTAGACATGTAAAGATAAAGCGTATTTTTAAAAAACCATACCCTTGGTTTATGATACCATATAAAACACAGCCCAACTGTATATAAATTTAGTTGTAGAGACAAATCGAGCTATTTGATCTAATCAAATAGTTAACAGCCAAAACGACAGAGTACTCCAGCTTTCCCCATAACAAAATCGATTCATAACAGCTTAAGATACTCGTCCCCATAAAGCAGTATTATTATTTCTCCTGATACAAATTCAAGTTAACTCTGAAAGTAACGTCATACCAGAAAATACCTAGTTTCAAAGAACTAAGGCATTTGCCAGTTGGGCACCTGATCATCTGAAAAAGCAACTCAGCTAAGATCTTGTTCACTACTAAATACTTAAAGCAAACCCACATCTGGGTCTGAATGATAGGTTCATCTAGACAACATCTTTCCTGGATTAAAGGATTCTATCAAACCCTTAACTACCTTAAGCCTCAAAGGCTACGAATTTTATACTTTGGATTTCATATCATTAACTTAAGATCACAGTGCAATTTGCCGATGCACATCCTGCACATTTCTGGAGAATTATAATAAACTTATCTGCAAGTGAAGCAGGCCTCTTCTTCTGTACTCTCTCAAATCATCTGGAATATATTGCATATATTATGAAAGGGACAGATGCCCCACCATTACAAAGTGTTTACTTTAAAAAAGAATTGTCTTCAGTATCTCATCAAAATCGTCCCTATCCCAGATTCTAGCATGCATGTGGATCTACCAACAAAAAAACTGAGCTTTCAGTCTGCGAACATAAACTTCAAATTAGTTAAACCTCTGATGCTTTCACCCATGTTATCAATTACCAACAGATTTTCTTCATCAATGTCTGGAGACCACATTCATGATTTCTATAAGACAGAAATAAAGCAGATAAACTATACTGTATGTTGAATATAGAACTTGTGGGAACATAACCCTGCGAATGAAAGGTACAGATAAAATACTCTGCAACAACTGGATAGAAAAATTTGATAGCTACATAGAAATTGCCAAATTACCACCTAAAACTCTGAAGGTAATAAGTACTGTGTCCCGTGAAAATGAAGTTCACTAATCTCCCATTTTCAAGGCAGAGAGGCCCTGTCTAGAGCTGCTATTTTGATGTTAACAAACTGTATGGAGGCCTTCCAAGAAGCAGTCTAAGGTAAAACAAGTAAAAATGGCCCATTAGATCTTTCTCTGGCAGTAGCTTTCTGAGGACCTTGTTTGGGTAAAGCCGAGAATACTTACCTCAGACTTTGCACCACTGTTTGGTACAGCTGTTCCATGGTTTGTTTCTTTAGATGCAAGGACAGTTCGGAGACTGGCGGGTAGGTCAAAGTTGGCTGTTCCTAAAGCTTTTGCTGCATTGGCTTTTGCTATTTCTAACAGCTCCATTCGATCTACAAAAACAAAACAGGACATTCATTAATCTTGCACTACATTTCCCCGGAGATCTCTGAATCACAAAATAAACTTGTCTTTTAGAGTAGAAAAACATCTCAATCGTTTATTTTAGTGCATAAGATACAGCTCTGATCACAAAAACAAAATTCTCTACCTCATTTTTTTGCTGGGAAAAGCAAAAACGCCCTACATAATCTCAACCATTAGTTTTCAGTTTTCCTTAACCCAAGACCTGAATTTCATAATTGTTTTTCTCTTCAATTGGGTACCTGAACAAGGTCCTTTGTATGTTTATAGATAACGCAATTGTCACCACTACTAAGCCAATAAGGATACTTTACTTAAATCCATTTTCAGCCTCCAATCTCTAATTTTCGTTTCGGGGTCTTTTCTGTGATCCTATCCAACGCCAAAACAAATCATGTTTTAAAATGATCAGACAAAATCCGGTTTTGTTTAAAATAGTTTTTAACTCTTCTCCCCGCTTAACAGGTAACAAAAACTTAAAACGGATAAACTACGGAGTCACCTGTAACACCTAAAAAGGCCAAGCCCCTATGAAAAAGGATTTCCTCCACCCCAACCTAGTGGACACCGCTGCTGTCCTCTAATCTCAAGGAGAGAAGGCCGTTCCCTTCAAAGCTGGGTGCCAGGCGCGGCTAGGTGGCTAAGTCGGACTGCGGCTCAGGTCATGGTCGTGATCTCGTCCTTCTCGAGTTCGAGCCCGCCTTCGGGCTCTGTGCCGACAGCTCGGAGCCTGCTTCGAATTCTGTATCTCCCTCTCTCTCTGCCTCTCCACCGCTCACGCTCGGTCTCTCTCAAGAATAAACATTAAAAGTTTTTAAAAAAGAGAGACCGATTTTAACCACTAACCTGCCAATGTGTCCCTCCCTCTTTCCTCCCAAAGAAACTATCATTACAGGCACCGAAAGCAATCAAAGTACCCAATCTACAGAGCCACCGCCCTTCCGGGGTCCTCGTGCGGCCGCCAGCCGCGTGGCAGGGTGCGAAGGCCAAGTTCCCGGCAGATGACTCACCCTTCTCGCTCAGGCGGAAAGGGCTGGGGCTCCGCGACCGGCTCCGGCTCCTGGACCGGCCCCGGCTCCTGGACCGGCCCCTCCAAGTGCGCCGATCCTCCGGGTACACGGTGCGGCCGAAGCCGTAGTAGCGCCGCGCCCGCGCCAGCGCGTAGGCTCGTCGGTAAGACGAGCGTCCCCGCGAGCCGGACCGGCTGCGGGAGCGGAGCGGCGACGGCGAGCGGCGGGACCTCCCGGGCGCCCCGGAGCGCCGATCCCGGTAGCGGCGGCCGCGGGAGCGCGAGCGGCTGCGCGAGTACGAGCGCGAGTAGCGCCAGTACTTCCTCTGGTGGCGCCTGCGGGACCGGGACCTGCTCCCCCGCCGGGGCCGGCTCCGAATCCGCGACGACGCCCTGCCCGAGACGCTGGAGCGGGACCGAGAGCTTCGGGAAGACGATCGGCTCCTGGACGCCGAGGACAGGCGGCTGGACCGGCCCGACCGGGACGTCGAGGGGGACTCCTTGTCCTGCGGCGAGCCGGGCCACAGGTCGTTCACGTACTGGGACATGTCGGCCCGACGCTGCGAGTCTCCCCGCCCGGAAACGGCGCCTGAAAACAACTGGGGGGGGGGGACGGAAGTGAGTCGCGCAGGCGGCGGGGCCCCAAAGCAAGAAACTGTACTCCGATTGCAGGCGGTGGCGACCCCGAAGACTGGCCTGCCCGCCCCGCCAGCGGCCCCCTCGCTGCGCCCCCCGCCACCCCAGGCACCTGCCCCCCCCGCGCCCCTGGAACCTGAAACCGACCCCGTCACCCGGAAACTTACCACCACAGGCCGTCGACGCCTCACCGAAGACGAAAAGGAAGGACCAGCGGATGCCTTCCTTTGGAAGCTGAGGACGGAGAGAGTTTTCCAAATTACTCTCGAACAGCAGACCCTCGACCTCCTCCACCTCCGACCTCCGGACGCGAACTGAAGGTGCCCGCAGACGCGTCGAAAGTACCAGAAGCCGACGCGCCGAGCATGCGCAGAGACGTTGGCGCGATGGGTGTGGCTCCCCTCTTGCCCAACCGCCGCCCTTCCTCCTCTCTACCCGCGCCCCGCCCCTCCCCGCCCCGCCCCGCCCTCTAGCACAAAGTCTTGGATGCGCATGCGTTACCGTGCCCCGGAGGCGCAACTGTTGCATCCGGGTACTCCGGAGCTTATGCTTAGCGGGTGAGAGGGGATTATGTTCTCTTCGTTGAAAGCAGGAGAGGGAGGCATTTTCCCGCGACGGGGCAACTGCCTCGGGGCCGCATGCCGGGCTGGTGCACACAGGGTCAGGGTCATTGCCTCCACCCCCTGGGAAGTTGCAAGCTCGGGCTGAACCTCCCTGGACCCTTCCTGACCTGCGTCCGGAGGCTGGAGGGGGCGACCGCGTGGGGTTCCCCCAGGCTGCGGGACAGCGCCCTTCAGCGGACGTCGCAGGATCTCTGTCAATGCACTATTAGCTTAGAGAAGGTTGCTTGCTCCCACGTTTTCCCTAGTAGAGTTTAAAAAAGATGGAGACCGAGAATGCGAGACCCCTACAGTTGACCTAAAACCTGAGAAGTCAGAATGACGTCTGAGAAGTCAGTTCCGAGGCTTGGTGTTGGGGATTAAACAGCGGTGACTTTTATTTCCAGGGATTTGTAAATAGGATACATCCAAACATACTGACGGTTAAAAAAGCATGACAATTGCATTGAAATCACTTTTCGTTGAATAAACTAATCACATCTGTGAATAGAGTCGTTGTATGAGCTTCTTTGCAAGTCAAGAGCGGCGGTTTTACAAAAGTTACTTTCTTTGGAGGGAGATACAAATTCACTTTTCTCTTGTTCATCTTCACCCCACATTTCCAAACAGGCAAAGAAATGGAGGGAATAAAAACCTTATCACAGAATCTGCACCCACCCGTGCGATCTGCCTTGGCACTGTCCACAATATCATACACATCTCTAAGGCAGCTTCATGATGGAAATCGCTCGTAAGGAAGTGTTTAGAAACACTTTTCTAAGTGGCATCACAAATAAACAGAAGACACTGCCCGTCTGCCAGGAACTTTTGCTGAAAGGTGGCATGCAGCTGTGTGAATGGATGGAAAAATAAAATGAATTTCAGATTTGACAAATGTAAAAAGGGTATGTTAGGGGAAATAATGTGTAACCTTACATATAAGATGATGGAGTCTTGAGCTTTTGGTTATTAAAAAGGACAGTGTGGTAGGAATCTCTGTAAATGGTTCAAAATATCAGTCAAATGTGTGCCTAAAATAAGAGGACTAGAAAAATCCTGGATGTTAACAGTAAGAATATTGGAAACACAATGGGAAAACATTACCTTGCCCTTGAGCATAATATTGGCATATTTGTGTCTAGAATATGTGTAGTCTACCTGAGTTAAAGTCTGCAAAGAATGTCAGTGTTTATTTTTCTAAGCAATACAGTCTTCTCTGAGCATCTATTCCCTCACTTGATTAAAAATCCTATTTTGGTTATCAGTAAAGCATCTTGCAGAGAATTTGTAGGCTAATGCGGACAGAAATGACATCTCTTGACAATAGCACTCTTCCCATCCAAGAATGTGACACTTTAATACATTTATTTAAAAATGTTTAGGTCCTTCACTGTGGTAGGCAGAAGAATAGCCCCCAAAGATGTCCACACCCTAATTCCCAGAACTTGTGAATCTGTTACCTTACAAAAGGAATTTTGCAGATGTGATTAAAATTAAGGACCTGGTGATAACATTATCCTGAGTTAGGAAGTCGGCCCAATCCAATCACAGGTAAGATTCAGAGCCTGAGGATGCCACACCCTTTTGCTGCATCTGAAATGTTGAGGGCTATCTGCAAGGTCCCCAGAATCCTCTAGGAGCTGAGGTCGACTCCTAGCTGACTGTCACCAAGGTAACAGAGATCTCAGTCGCACCACCTCATGGAATTGAATTCTGCCAACACCTGAATGAACAAGGTGTTGGAGATTTCCCCCTGGTCTCCAAAAGGAACATAGCCCTGCTGACATCTTGACTTTTGCCCCATGAGACTTCTCGACCTACAGAACTGTAAGATAATAAATTTGGGTTGATCTAAGCCACTGAGTCTGTGGTTATTTGTTACTGAAGCAATAGAAAACTAATACTTCCACTGAAATGTTATAGCTTATCTAATACACATCTTGCTCTTGTCTTGCTAGGTGTATTCCGAAATATTTTAATGGTAATTGCAGATTGTGAATAGAATCCATTTGTTATAAGTTCATTTTGTTTCAGGTACACAACACCTAGCCAAGTTTTTACACTCAATATGAAAGGTTTTTTTCACTTGATAGGTAAATTCAACTCATTTACATTTAATGGAGTAACTGCAATGTTGACCTTATCACTTCCATTAGTGTTTCTTATTTACTTTGCTTTTTTTTCACTTGTTCCCATTTTATTTTGCCAGCCTGATCAAATTTCTCCTTTTTCCTCCCTCCCATTATTCATTTAGAGGTTCTGCAATGCTTCACTATGCCATTAGTGGTTTAGTGGCTACCTTTTTTTTTAATCTCTATCAAACATTTAAACCTGTTCTTCCCTCCTGTCTCCTTCCACAAATATTTATAGAATGTTTATTGTATTAGATGCTGTTGGGTAGATTAAGAAAAACTTAGTGGCTCCTTCCCCTACTAATATTAAAATTGTTTTTCAGTAATTGAAAAAAATGTTTTTAATGTTTATTTACTTTTGAGAGAAACAGAGACAGAGAGAGACAGAGTGCCAGCTGGGGTGGGGCAGAAAGAGAGGGAGACATAGAATCCGAGGCAGGCTCCAGGCCCTCGGCTGTCAGCACAGACACGAGGCGGGGCTCAAAGTCACACCATGAGATCATCACCTGAACCAAAGTCAGACACTTAACCGACTAAGCCACCTAGGTGCCCCTTTCATTAATTTTAATGACAGCTAATTTTGTAACAAATGAGAAAATCCAAAGATATACAAAGTGAAAGCTAATAATCCATTCCTTGGAGGTATGGAATCCTCCAAAAAAGGTCCCCACTATTTTTCCCATAAGTTAGAGGTAGCCAAGTTTAATGGTTAGCAAGCATCCTTTCGTCTTTCTCCAAGCTCTTTTAAATATACAAGCATGTGGATTTTTATGAGTATGGGCTCATTCTAAACAAATGTATTTAATGCTTTTATAACCAATATTCTTTAAGATAAATCATATAAATCTATTTTTTTCTATTTATCAGCCATATAATATTCCAGAGTCTAGAAATGCCAGAAATTAATCTTTTATCCCGTATTGCTTATTCATGGACAGTCATCTCGTATCCAGTTTTTCCACCACTGAAAACTACGCCTTGGAACCAATGTTGGATTCTGAAAATATGAGCAGTAGCAGAGCTCCTCTGGTCTACTCCATGGTTTCAAGGTCAACAGAGCCATGTTCAGGATACAACCTGGAGCAGCTGATTGCAATGAAGACCCCAGCCCTATCCGAGGAGTTACCTGTAAGACACATGACATGGTAGCTTAGAGGTAAGCTCAGCTCAGGATTAGAGGAGCTTTCAACCAAGGAGCTCATCTAAAGAGTGAGCTGAAGGAGGAAAAAAGAGCACTGGGTGATTGTGACACAGAAGAAGACATATCCATTGATCTTACATCACAGACAAGTTGACATCAGACATCTCTGTTGTTAGAGCTGCTATAGAATGTTACCTACAGTCACCAGTGCAGCGTTCAAGGCCAATAACGCAAAGATCAATAAACTCCAGTCCGAGGTGACATTCCTGTCTTTTTGTATGTCCCAAGGAACTCCTGCCATTGGTTCAATCATCACCCACGTGGGCTCATGCCTCCACTGCCTGCAATTACTGAGCCATGCTATAGTTAGATTGTTATTCCTACAGCTCCTCCTGATGACCATTTCTGGGATTGGTACCTCTGGTCTGGAAATAGCAGGCTTATAATGCTATTTAAGAGACAAGCTTAACACTTCTGTTTCCTGCCATGAAGACTTACCACATGAGGATGTTATCTGTAACATCACCACGGAAGCTGCTCCCTCTGTCCCCATAGCAGCCGCCATAGAGAGGTGTTAGGAATTCTGTACTGTCATCTGGCTTTGATGAAGCCAGGAAAGCAAGTGACCAGGACACAGATCTGGATGTGTGTCTGCCAATATCAAACCCAATAACCTGCAAAAGTGCAATTACCGGTGGTGTTATTACAGTATAGGCACTGATGGGTGCCTCTGCCTAACTAAGAATGTAACATTTGTGTTACATGCCTAATGGCTGACTATATCGCTCGTTTGAGAATTACTCCACTCCGCACAGCAATATAACTCTTCAGTGCACACCTTGCTCACCAGGGTGCTACTCCTCAGTCAGACAAGCTGTCTCAGCCATACTCCCCTGAATGTCAGAGTAGCCACAATTAACCATATGTGGATTATGCTACATGACCTTCACAAGGAATTTGACTCCAATAATGGCACATCATGGGAGGCAAATTAACTAGAGAATGTTCAACTGGTCTAGAATGGGAAGAGGCTAAGTACTGCACAAGGCTACACTATCGATGCTGTAAAAGACTTCCTTTTCAAAGGTCATATGTCACGCAGTCTACTGCATGCCTGCTTCCTCAAGTCCTTTCACAGCCTTTACATGACCGTGCTCGATTTTTGCTACTATGGCTCAACAACCACTTTCAGGTACTGTCTCAGGAGACTCAGCACTTGTCTGGCCCTGTGTAAAGATGAACTATTCTGTCTTCAACCCAACAACAAGTGACCTTTTCTTCAAGGTACAATGCAGTGAAGCCATGATGCTTTACCAGTGGAAAAGGATCTTTTACAGTGCTTTGCCTTCCAGAGACAAAGGATGATGCATATCAACCAGTCTGGCCAATAAAACAAATGTTCTTGGGGTAGTCACCCCAGCCATCGCCCCCATTTTCAACAACCATTTCATCAAAGCACATCAGTGGGGAATTTTTTACTGGGAGACATCCAACGGGATCTTATAGCAAGCTCTCATGTGCTGGATCTGTTGTATTATGCAATTGGACCTAAATCCTATTTCTCTGGAATGTTCCATGCATCTCATGATCAGTGCACCCACTTAAATAGTACTTTATGGCACATTAGATTACCTTCATTTCCTTTCCGCCATCCACAAGGCTGGCTTGGAGAGTTGACCTTGTGGGCAGCTTGGCTGGGTAGGATTTTAAACCTTTGCTAGGAATCAAAGTCACACACCACTTGAAGTATCTGGCACTTTTCCCGTTATATGATAAAGTCTCAAAGTGGAATTGCTGGCACTTCAATGTATAGAATTGCTGGATCATTATATTGTACACCTGAAACTAATATAACACTTTATGTCAATTATACTCGAATAAGGAAAAAGAATGCAGTTTTGGGTTAAAGGGTCTATGTGATTTAATATATTGCCCTATAATTTCCCGAGAGGTTGTCACAACAATGTGGGAGAGAAAACCTTTCTGACGCCCCAGGCCAAGTCCATTTCCCCCATTATAGGTTATTCTATTTTCCTGTGCCTCATTATTATTAGCATTTATCACAGTTGTAAGGATTAGTTTTGATTCATTTTGTATCATTTTCCTGCTTGAACATAAATTACATAAGGACACGCTTGTTTTTATTGAACTCCAGCATTCCAGACAGTGCACTGCATATAGTAGGCACTCAGTGTTTACTGAATAAACCAATGAGACAGAATCTCAAATAAGTCTTTTTAAAAATTTTTTATAGCTTATTTATTGTTAATACAGACAGAGACAGAGCATGAGTTGGGGAGGGGCAGAGAGAGAGAGGGAGACACAGAATCTGAAACAGGCTCCAGGCTCTGAGCTGTCAGCACAGAACCCGACGTGGGGCTCGAACCCATGAACCATGAGATCATGACCTGAGCCGAAGTTGGACGCTTAACCGACTGAGCCACCCAGGCGCCCCAGAATCCCAAATAAGTCTTGAAGGATAGGCAGAGGGAAAGAAAGGGAATATTCTACAGAAGAACAAAGGTCTTAGCAAAATATCAGAAATAGAAATGCCCATTTTATTATTTGGAGACAAAGTAAGTGAGCTTGGCTAGAGCACAGAGTTTGTGGTGGGAAATTTTGAGAAGATAAAACTGGAGATCCAGAATTGGGGCAGATAATGAGAAGTCATGAATGTGAACATCTCCTTCTCAAGCGTCAGGGTCCTAGTTTGTCAGAAATACTGAACTGCCCTTCCAAAGTAAATGGACACACTGAGATAGTAAATAACTTTACTTAATTGGATTGGAAAGAAGAAAATACTTGCAGGATTTGGGGAATAAAAATCTAAAGGCTTTTAATTTTTAACATATGCTCTCCTTAAACAGATACCTAAAACAGCTACAACTACAAAAAAGCATAATCCCACAGTTTATTCACTATCGAATACAGTGATCAAATACTGCCTTTAATGAACACATTTAGCTTCCTTTCTACAACTTCCAGAATCCCCTGTCATGAGGACAAATTCATTTGTTAGAGGAATTTTAAACTTTATTTTTCCTCAACATTCTGCTGAAAAGATCTTGATTAATACTATAGGAGGGGCACTTGCAATGGCTGTTAGGTATCCGACTCTTGATGTCAACTCAGGTCTTGATCTCAGGGTCATAAGTTTGAGCCCTGCGTTGGGCTCCATGCTGGGTGTGGTGCCTACTTAAAAAACCACATACACACTACAGGAAACAACAGGGCATAGGTGACACTGACAATAGTAATTTCTGTGGGATACTGGTAATGAAAACCAGTAGGCTCAAGAAAAAATGCGGGAAAAGAGGAGTCACGATAGGTTTAGACAAATTAGAGAACTCTTAAAATTGAAATACATGTACTTACCAGAACACTCATCCTTTTAAAGTATACAATCCAGTGGCTTTTGGTATATCTACAATGTTGTGCAATCATCACCGCTAATTCCAGAACTTTTACATCACCCTCAACATAAGTCCCGTACCCATTGGCAATCATACCTCCTTCCCCTCCTTCCCCAGTGCCCTGCAACCACTAATTTACTTTCTGTTTGTACGGATTTATCTATTATGGACAGTTCATATAAAAGGAATCACACAACATGTGGTCTTTTGTCTCTGGCTTCTTTCACTTAGCATGTTTTCAAGGTTCATCTATGTTGTAGCATGTATCCATACTTTATTCCTTGTCATGGCTGAATAATATTCCATTGTATGGATATCCCACATTTTGTGTTTTTTTTTAATATTTTTTCACATTTTGTTTATTCATTCATCAGTTGATGGACATTGGGTTGTTTCTACTTTGGTGCTATTATGAATAATGCTGCTATGAGCATCCATGTACAAATGTTTGTATGAACATGTGTCTACAGTTCTTTTGGGTAAATACCTAGGAGTAGAATTGCTGGGTCACTTGATAATGCTATGTTTACCTTTTTGTGGGATCGTCACACTGTTTTCTACAATGGCTGCACCATTTTACATCCCTGCCAACATTGTACGAGGGTTCCAAGTTCTCTACATCCTTGCCAACACCTTATATTCTCTCTCCTTTTTACTACAGTGGGTATGAATTTAGAGGAGTTTTACTGTAAAGGGAAACAAAGAATTGGGATGATAGCTAGGGAAGGTGGTTGAATCAAGCTTTTGTTTGTTTGCTTGTTTGATTGAAGATGGGCCGTATTATAGTGTATTCATGTACTGATGGAAATAATCTAGTAGAAAGGAGAAAATGGATGATCTGGAAGAGAGACTGGACAGTTGTGGGGCCCACGTCCTTGAGGAGGAGTGAGGACAGGTCTACTGAACAAATGGAGGACCCGGCCTTACATGGGGGCACAGATAGTTTGTCCAACATAAAAAGGTAGTTCTCTGGTCTGAATGTTTGTGCCCTCTCCATTCATTTGTTGAAATCTAACCCCCAAAGTGACTGAATTAGGAGGTGGGGCCTTTGGGAGGCTATTAGGTCATGAGAGTAGAGCCCTCATGACTGGGATTAATGCCCTTCTAACGGAGACCCCAGAGAGATCCCTCACGCCTCCACCAGGTGAGGACACAGTGAGAAGTCAGCAGTCTGTAACCCATAGGTCTTCACCAGAACCTGACCATACTGGCGCCCTGATCTTGGACTTCCAGCCTTCAGAACAATGGGAAGAAAATTTTTGTTGTGATAAGCCACCTAGTCTGTATACACTAGGACAGGTGGGAAGGCAGAACATGACTACAGGTGGAGGTAGGATAGCTCAGTGATGAACACTTATGGAAGTCCCCTTGCGATTCCCCACCGCCACCCCCCCCCCCAGTAGCTGAGATTGGAGAGGCAGGAGATACTAGGGTCTAAAGAGAAAGAAGGTCCAGCACAGTCGTTTAGGGTGACACTGACTAGACATAATAGGACAGTGAGGCAGGACTTGAATTTGTGATCATGAGTTTAAAATTAGACCAGTCAGTATTTTCTCCAGCATCTGATCTTCTCTTACCATATTAGAAGTTTCCAGTATTTAAATGAATGAATAGTTAATATTGAGTTTACATTACATGCACAAAAGACATTTTTTAATTTGCGACTTCTATGTTAATTGGAACTGCTTCGTGCTAGATTTTATTAAAATTAATGTCTTAATAGCAAAGAATAACACATCCTTGTTCAGTTTTTCTGCTCAAGGTAATTAGAATAAACAAGGGTTTTATTTTAGTGCTGTTATTTCTCTTGAGGGTAATGTTGCTGAATAAAAAAAAGAAAAATGTGAAACTGACTAGTTTTGAATCGTTCCATCTACATATTATTTTCAGAAAGGGGGGAAACTAGAAGCAAATGGCAGCTTCTTTAATGATCTGGTATTCTCTAGAAATTCCTAGAATTCTGAATGATGCTTGATCATCCGTTCATTTACTCAGTCAATGGGCATTTCTCAGTATTTCCTCTTTTACCAGTTACAGGAAGAATGAAACTAATTTAACTAATTTTTTAAATGTTTATTTATTTTTCAGAGGGAGGGGAGGGGCAGAGAGAGGGAGACACAGAATCCAAAGCAGGCTCCAGGCTCTGAGCTGTCAGCACAGCTGACAGGGGGTTCGAACCCATGAACCGTGAGATCATGACCTGAGCCAAAGTCAGATGCTTGACCAACTGAACCACCCAGGCGCCCCCAAAATAAAACTAAATTAAATATGATTCATACCGTGAAGTACATCACAAGCATCTGGACATTACACTGTTTTTAGAAAAGGTAGATACACTTTTATTTCAACCAATTCTTTTAGAGAATTTGGTTCCATGTAGCATCACATAAAATTAGCACTGATAAAGAATGTCATGAAATTTATAAAGTAAACATTTCAAATGCGTCAGTAAGTTTAATACAGTGTATTTTAAATCCTTCTGGGAGGGCCTCTACTTGTTAAACTGTCAATAGTGTGCTCCTAAAGACGGCTTTGTCACAACTACAATCGTGCTTCGTGGAATCTTAATAGGAAGATACTCTTCCGGGGCACCTGGGTGGCTCAGTCGGCGGAGCGTCCGACTTCAGCTCAGGTCATGATCTCATGGTTGGTGGATTCGAGCCCCGCATCGGGCTCTGTGCTGACAGCTCAGAGCCTGGAGCCTGTCTTCGGATTCTGTGTCTCCCTCTCTCTCTGACCCTCCCCTGTTCACGCTGTTTCTCTCTGTCTCTCAAAAATAAACTAAAAAATTTAAAAAAAAAAGAAGATACTATTCCAGTCTTAAGATTTGTTATGCTTTCCTTTTTGAAGAGTCTTTCTAAGAATTGACAGTTTGTAAACCCAGCAGTGCTTGTGTTTCAGACTTCCATAGAGTCCAAGGGCAGAAGCCTGTTGCCTTTCGGCTGCAGGACACACAGATGGACAGTGTGTGGCAGTGTTTAAACGCTCATACCACAGTTCCACACACTGCAAACGCATCCCACAATGTTTTTCTCCTGCTCAGTCACAGTGTGTTAGCCAAACAGAATATGGAAAATGAATAGGCAGTTTTCTTGCACAATTCTTAATAAATGGTCAAAATGAATTCCATTGCTTAAGAAAAGCATAATCACAATTTAGTCCCTGAACATGGCTGTATATAGGTTGTTAATGTGGAGGAAGCTTGGTATTAATACCCAAGTATTATTTTCATTGAAAATTCTGAAAGATCAACATTCTTTTTTCCCCCATAATACTTTAAAAATAAAAATAAAAAATGAACAAGCTATCAAATTGCCAAGGTTTCACTTTTATAACTAATAGTTGTAGATAAAAATTTTGATTGTGAATTTATTTTTCTGGGACTTTTAAATTATGAGAATTATTTGACTGCAAGAGAACCAATTTATTGTTTTTGTTTTTTTTTTTAGTCTTCACACCCAGTGCAGAATCCACTGCAGGGCTTGACCTCATGACCCTGAAATCAAGACCTGAGCTGAGATTGAGAGTCAGATGCTCCACTGACTGAGCCACCCAGCCACCCCTCTATTGTTTAAAACTGAAATACAGTTTTATTTTATGGATTTCCCCCCCTCATATAGTACATAAAACAGTGAATTTGATGCCACTCCCCAAAACATAGGGGGATGTACCTTCCTTATTCTACTTCACATTCTGAAGTGATTAATATCTTCACTCATGGTGATTGGTATCAGACTAGGTAGCCTAAACAACAGAAATTTATTTTTTTCCACAGTTTTGGAGGCTGGAAGTTCAAGAGCAAGGTGCTGGCAGGGTTAGTTTCTGGTGAGGCCTCTCTTTCCTAGCTTATAGATGGTTATCTTGTCACATATGCTCACATGGCCTTTTCTATGTGCACGTGTGCTCCTGGTGTCTCTTCCTCTTCTTAAAAGGACATCAAGTCCTACTGGATGGGGGCCCCACACATATGACCCCATTTAATGCTTCCTTTAAAAGCCTTATCTTCAAATATTCAGGTTGGGGCATCAAGATATGATTTGGGAGAGAGGGACACAATATAGTCCATCACAGATTTTATAGAAAGACAATTTTAATTTGTGGTTATTGTCTTTGTATATAAACTTTCTCAGTATTTCTCTGCCTTTCAACTATGCTGCTATCACAAAGACTTTGAGAAAACGTGATTCCTTATTTCCCACATTGCCATTCCATACCAATTTATTATAATAAGGATAGGTCTGTTGAGCACTCAGTGTATTCCAGGAACTGTCCCAGATCTGAAACATATCCATGAAATAACCATTGTCCTTGCTCTTAACTCATAATCTGACCAGACCCTTAGAAATTCAGAAAATTGTTACTTTCAAAGACATCTAGGAATTCAGGAGTCCCAGACTGTGAACTAGCTTTTTAATTAAAAAATTTTTAATGTGTATTTAATTCTGAGAGAGAGACAGAGACAGAGTGTGAGCGGGGGAGGGGCAGAGAGAGAGGGAGACACAGAATCTGAAGCAGGTTCCAGGCTCTGAGCTATCAGCACAGAGCCTGATGCAGGGCTCAAACTCACGCGCTGCAAGATCATGACCTGAGCCGAAGCCAGATGCTTAACCAACTGAGCCACCCAGGAGTCCCTGAACTACCTTATTTAACAATTCAACTTGCTTGTTTAAAAAAAAATATCAAGGTGCCTGGGTGGCTCAGTCGGTTAAGCGTCCGACTTCGGCTTAGGTCATGATCTCGTGATTTGTGAGTTTGAGCCCCACATTGGGCTCTATGCTAACAGCTCAGAGCCTGGAGCCTGCTTCAGATTCTGTGTCTCCCCGTCTCTCTGTTCCTCTCATGCTCTTGCTCTGTCTCTGTCTCTCAATAATAAACACTAAAAAAATTTTTTTAATAAAAAGTTTTTAAAAAGTATCTTATTCATTAATTCACTTATTCAGCCAATGTTTATGGAGTGTTAACTCTGAGCCTAAGGTATAGCAATAAACAAATTGGATAAAGTGCCTGGTGTGATGAAACTTGTATTTTCATGGAAGAGACAGACAATAAGCAAATAAACAAAGAATATAACGTCAGGTAGTGATACATATTTTGAAACAAAGCTGAGGAGAAATGACAACTTGTGGGGGAGTCTGCTTTGCAAGATAGGGTGTAAGGAAGGCCTCTCTTAAAAGGGAGCATCTGAGCAGAGACTTGAAAGGAATGAAGGAGCTCACCTCCCTGGGGGTGTGTGGAGGATGAAGTTCCCAGTAGAGAGGCCAAGTACGAAGACTCAAAGACTCGAGAGCAGGATCCCAGTGTGTTTCAGGGTCTGCAGCCAGTGTGACTGACCCAGGGGTAAAGTAATTAAGTGATGGGACCGCGGAGGTGGCCAGGAGCCAGTGCATGAATGCTCTTGTAAGATTTTATTCTCCAAGACGAGAAGCCACTGGAGAACAGAAGTCAGAGAATCTGATTTATATTTTAAAGCCTCTCTGGCTGCTCTGTGGAGAAGGGATGGGGGAGGCCTAAAATAAAGTAGGGAGACCACTGCAGTGGTTAGAGTGAGAAATGATGGTGGCTTGCACTAAAATGATAGCGTGGAGGTGGGGGGGGGGCGCACGCATACGCACATTTGAGGTAATCTCAGCAGGTGTTACTATAACTGATTAGTAATTTTTAATCATTAAATGCTACATATAAGAAATCATCAGCACCTACAATATTCGTGACCAGTACTCCTCAAACCTATCCATCAAAAACAAGGGAAATCTGAGAAACCATCACAACTACTAAATCTTAACCTTATTTTTAAGGCATTTTCAACTACAGCAACTCTGTGAAGAGCACTTAAGCTTCCTCTTCTAACCCCAACAAGAGGTAGTGCTACTCAAAGTCAATCTGTTAAAGACTTAGAGTCGCAGAGCTTGAAGAAAGCTGAGCTATTACACTCATCCTCTGAGGGAACAGGCTCCAAGTTTTATATGATTTGCTTTCGGACAGACTAAAGTAATTAGAATTGGGGCTAACCCACATCTACTTCCAGTTCAATTCTCATTCCATTATCCATATGGATTGAACCTTAAAACATTGTAAACTTAAACTTTAGTAAGATAGTAAGAATTTTCTAGACAGCATTGTTGTAAAAGTTGGCTTTGGTATCTCACAGGCATGGGTGATAACCCGAAGAATAAGTTTAACTGCAAAGTTGGAAACTTAAACTTTAGCAAGTTATTGACATTTCCCGGATAGAGGCACAGGGTTTTGTGGGCTCTGCTGTCCTGTAGGCACTGGTGCTAACTGGCAATATTTGGCTAAGTCTTTGTGAATGTGGTTTTCTTCAGGAGTTCTTTGTTGCCTATAAAATAATATAACACCTAAGATTTGCTTCAAAAGAATCCAGTGAGAAGGAGAGTTGGATATGTGAATAGATGAAACAAGATTGGCCAGGTGTTGGCTGTTGTTGAAGCTACATGATGAGATGAATTTCTATTATCCTGCACTATTTATTTCTGTATATGTCTGAAGTTTTCCATTATCAAAAGTTTAAAAATATAATTATTATTTATATTATAAAAGACAAGCTGATGGGTAATAGGATCTGGCTAGCAATAAAGTAATAAAGCGAAGGGCAGTTGGTACACATGGTAGGTTTTGCCGTCTCCTACACTGTCTTCTGTGTCACTGTATGTGGACGTAGCTGGACTACATGACACTACCACTGGAACCTTCAATATCACAATCTTGCTTATGGCTCTAAGGTCTTATACACATGTCCATCCCCAACTATGAGGTTTCTTCATAGGCAAGAACTGGTTTGCCAGGACCGGTACAGGGAATAAGAAGCCTTTGACTTGTTCAATCTTCTGTTATAAGGGGTGAGACTTTTACAGCCTCGGGTTTTAAGGGGTATTGTGGAAGCAGTTTAGAAGAATCAATCTGAATTTTAATGGGTTTGACACTTCTGATTTTTTCCCCACATCTGTGGAAAAGGCCCACAGAGTAGCAGGGATTTCAGAGAGATCTAAGCATCCACACTTCCACTGAATTTAATAGTCTCCTCAGGACAATCAATTTAGACTTGGAGAACACATAATGATTCAGTGTCTGATGAGTCTGGAAACTCTATCTCTCCTGAGGAAAATTTTATGTGGCCTCCTAATATAGAAATCAGGTTTCTACCTAGGAAATTCACAAGGGCAGTATCGCATAATAGAAAGGTATGACTTTCAGAGAAAGGGCCAAGGTAACAGTTATGTGTTCCAGTAAGGAACTCTTTGAACTTGATCAGAAACTCCCACCACAAAGATATTTTTATTACTCCAAGGTAGTTCTTCATGTATAATGGCAGGGTTTGAAGTCAATAGAGTTGCTTCATTATCTATCAGCATGGTAGAAATTTCTCCATTTAAGTTTAGTTTAATTTTCCTTGTTGATTTTTTTTTAACATTTATTTATTTTTGAGAAACAGAGAGTGAGCAGAGGAGGGCAGAGAGAGAGGGAGATACAGAATCAGAAGCAGGCTCCAGGCTCCGAGCTATCAGCCCAGAGCCTGACAAGGGGCTTGAACTCATGAACCACAAGATCATGTCCTGAGCTGAAGTTGGCCGCTTAACCGACTGAGCCACCCAGGTGCCCCATAATTTTCCTTGTTGATTTAAGCAATTATTGAAGTAGCTCACCAGGCAACTTTTCAGAGCCCTATCACTGTTGACAGCTATCACCAGAATCTGGGAGCTGAGGACACTCTCTTACAGGAAAACTGGATTGTTTAATGGGCCTTCTATTTAAAAGTGGGCAATTCTTTTAACAAAGTCTCTTTTGATTACAGTATTGACAGGAATCTCTACCAAGTTGTGGCAAGATTGGATCCCTTGAAGTTGGATCGAAGTCCCCATAATTGTTGCAACTCTAGGGCCATGACTTTATTCATTTGATAACCTTTTTTTCTGTTCTATTATTCTTTCAAAATGTTCAGCAAGAGGTTGAAGCTCTGGGAGAGGAGTGATGTCCCATTTGAAATCACGTTCCTTTAACAAATCATTGGGGTCTACATGAAGCCCCTTAACAAAATGGGCACACAGGGCAAAACTAGTCCCAGAGTCTTTTGTGACCAGGGCATTGTCTAAATACTAACTCTAAATAAATTCAGAAATCTGCCACTGGCTCATCCTTTTTCTGTTTACAGGGTTGTATTACAGCCCGCCCAGTGTGTTCTCACAGGAAAAACTTTGGGAACTGCTTCAAGAAGCAGTTGACTTATTTTTTTCTCTTTTTATTTATCTCTGGAAGCATGTTTGGTGGGATCCTCACAATCTTAGGTAGGGACTTTCCAATATATTTCTTGAAGCCATTTTTGAGTATCTTTTGGATGCTATCAAACTAGCAAAACTATCAAACTATCATGCTAACTAGTAAAAATCAGGTAGTCTAGATCATAGGCACCAAGAAAATTTTTCAATTCTTCCATCATTTTAGTTTGGTCCTCTTTAGAGTCTGGAAAATCATTTAGAATGGCTCAAAGTTTGGTTTGAGATCACGTTTTTAAATTCTGCTGAGGCTAAAGATCTCTGTTCATTACAAGGTCTTGTCTTAGGACATCTGATATTTAAGGGGTTTAGAGGGAAACGGTAAAAGATCAAAGTGGTTAGTGGGTTCAGAATAATCAGGTAAAGGAGGATAAAGAGGAGTGGAGGGACAACCTGGAGGTTGCTCAAGTCACTCATATCAGAGATTTGGCCTTAAGGTTTTCATTGGCTTGTTGTAATGATTCCTCTAGAGAGTTTATATTTTTAAATTACACTTGATTTAATTCTATTCTATTCTATTCTTTTTTATTCTTTTTAAATTTTTTATGTTTATTTATTTTTGAGAGACAGAGTACGATCAGGGGGAGAGAGAGAGAGAGGGAGACACAGAATCTGAAGAAGGCTCCAGGCTCCAAGCTGTCAGCACAGAGCCCAATGTGGCACTTGAATTCACAAACTGTGAGATCATGACCTGAGCCAAAGTCGGATGCTCAACTGACTGAGTCATCCAGGCACCCCTCCATTCTTTTTTAAGTATGCACAACATGCACAACATGGGGCTTGAACGCACAACTCCAAGATCAAGAGTCATATGCTCTATGGACTAAGCCAGCCTGGCATCCCAAGGGAGTCTATATTAGAGTCATTTTGTCTTTTGGAGGCCTCCATACCAAACAAGGAATGCATTCTATTTTTTTGCAAGGTTCAGGATCATCTCTTTCAGGCGTATCCCTAAGGTGGATTATCTTATTTAAGTTTGAGGTTCCCCAAAGTGGCCACTATAATTCCAAATTATCCTATGTAGAATGTGCCCATTTTTCCAAAAAGGGGCATGATCCTGGTTATTAAGTGGATATACATATAGGAAGTAGGAGTTTTTGAAAGAAGTGTGGAAAGAGTTTTAGACCAATTGGAATGCATCTTTGCCTTAGAGTCTCTAAAATGGCTGTATCTATATGGATCTCAAGAATTTTACTGCTGTCTAAAAACTCAGGGAAGCATGGGTATTCCCCACTTAAAGACAGAAGGGTAACCAAGAAGCTTGAACAAAACATAGATATGCACAATAAAGTCAGAGAGCTCAAAACACGAAGAGAACAGAGCTCTGATCCAGGAGAGATTTACCCTGGAACTCCGTGGTTGGTGAGAAAGCAGTGAGAACAATGGGCTCAGTAGGTACCGGCACCCAGTTACTCACCAGCCTCGGGGCTCTTCAGGGAGCTAGTTCAGATCCCACTTCTGACACCAGAAACTGTCAAAAATAAAATCAGATCAAATTAAAATGTTAAGTTTATCGTACATACAAAAGAAAGTTCACAAACTAGAAGACTTCAAACCAAAAATGAACTTCAAAGGCATGGCAATACAGGATGGCTTATGAGAGTGGGGGAGTTGTTTAACTTTACAATGATGAGTTATTACAATGGGGGTTTCCCAACAGCAGGGGATTGGTTAAGAGTGATTATCTTACACCATTGTAAAAGAACAATTTAAGTTTCATTTATGATTATCAGAGGCATTTACACGTCATAGCCTAAATTAAATTCACAAGCCTAGTATCCATTTTATTTCAACAGACCAAATAGCCTACAAGTCCCCTCCTTATCCCCTCAGCCAAAAGTAATTACTTGGAGGTTCTTTTTAGCAAAAGATAATTGGTACTGAAGGAGGTAAAATCCCAGAGAGAATCCACTTAAAACAGGGACCAAAATTCCATAGTTAAGAAACACAAAAGGACTGGCTTTAGGGACAGCCAATGTTGGACAAAACTAAAACAAACCGAAAAATATACACACACACCATAATAGAAAATAATCATACACAAGTATTATAACTTTAATATAAAAATATGAAAGACTTGAAAGTGTATGTTCCATTATTTCTCTTTCAGTTACATAAATGCTATTATTTAAAAAGGCATGGTTAACAGTGACAATTAATAATAATAGGACTAATTAAACAAATAATGTATGAGAAATATATAACAATATTTTTATTGTCTCCTAATACAAGTTAATTAACTTTTTAAAAACAATTAGAATATTTAAATTTTGAAGGCTATGTTGATCTTTATTCTTTTTTTAACTTTTTTATAAGTTTGTTGATTTATTTATTTTTAGAGAGATAGAGTGTGGGGGAGAGGGAGAGAGAGAGAATCCCAAGACAGTGTGGAGCTCTAAACATGGCTTGAACTCATGAACCTTGAGATCATGACCCAAGCTAAAATCAAGAGTTGGACACTTAACCAACTGAGCCACCCAGAAGCCCCTAATCTTTATTCTTAAGATGCAAAAATATGTGACTTTTTAAAAGGAGAAACTAAATACAATAGGATTAACTAAACAGGCATTGCTATTTTTTTTTTTTTTACTTTTTAATGTTTGTTTGTTTGTTTAGAGGGAGAGAGAGAGCGCAAGCAGGGAAGGGGCAGAGAGAAAGGTTGAGAGAAAGAACCCTAAGCAGGTTTCAGGGTGTCAGTGCAGAGCCCAATGTGGGGCTCAATCCCACAAATGATGAGATCGTGACCTGAGCTGAAATCAAGAGTCAGACACTTAACCAACTGAGCCACCCAGTCACCCCAAACATTGCTATTTTTATTAAAAAACAACAATGGCATGTTTCTATCTCCTAATACAGGATACTTTTACTCTTTCAGTTTCCTTTTTCTATAATACTTCTTAAACTGCCTGTGGCCTTTAGGACATCCTTCTTTTCTTTTACATAGTGGTAAAACTGAATACAGTCAAATGTAAAATCCCTTTGAGTTGCAACTGTGCTCATGTCAAGCCCACATAACACTGATTCCTGGTGTCAGTCCAATGTGATGGCATCAACTGAAACAGCTTCTCAACAAAAATATTTGAATATGGAATACTTAGGATTTTACTTACTAGCAACAGCAGGTTTTTAGACCTGTAGGAATTTATTTCCAGCTCTCCCAAAATATCCATCCATATTTATCTATAGGCTTCTTTTGGTAGACCAGCTATTTGTCAATCAGGTCCTTTGCATCTATAAATTCATCATAGAGGTTATCCGTGTCTAAAATGTCTGTCATTTTTTAAAAAATGTTAATTTATTCATTTTTGAGAGAGAGAGAGAGAGGGAGGGAGGGTCCCAACCAGGCTCTGCGCTATCATCGCAGAGCCCGATGTGGGGCTCCATCTCATGAACTGGTTCTTCTTCAAAGGCCCACCAAGCAGTTGTTGAGAAACAGCATATAAATTTTTTTTGTATTGTAATCCTTTTCTCCATTTCCATCTTCAATGTATTTCCCAATTAGAGAAGGACATTCGTCTTTTCCCACACTTTGAAAATAGGGTTTTATGATAGGCCAACATTTTAACATCTTTTCTATGGCTGGCAACAATGACAACCATCTTGTAGGCATATGTCTAAGAAGTCTACTCTTTTCATTTCTACAAAGTCTAAAGCCTCATAAACTGCTTCTGGGAAACTGAAGTGTCACCAAAAACTTTCATTATAAAAGCATCAATGTCACAAGAAAGCAAATCACAGCCCTTTTTAGCAGTCTGTGTACAAGGTGTGCCGGACATTTAGCAGGTAAGAGGTTTTCATTTGATAGACTGAATGGAAGTGGCTGACATTTACATCTGTACTATCTGCTGAATATGCTGATAAGTGGGCCACATCTAGATTGTATTTGGACAGGATTATCAACGATCTTTTGGTTAATGTTTCCTAAGGTTTCATTAAAATCTTCACAGAAATCAAGAAGACTATTTGAAACTCTATTTTTCAAATCAAAGAACAAAAGAGGTATGGGGAACACTTTTTTATTGCCATAATACAACACATCACTTGATATACTGTATAAAGCATGATTATTGGTAAGATATACAGAATCAGTTCTATGATGGAAGGGATCAATACATCTGTGATCAAAATTTCCCCTTTTGTTCGTCCACAGGACATTCTAGTTGCACGTTCTGAATCAGGAAATGTAACTTTACTCGGCTTCATAGAGCAATCAGGGGAGCAATAAGGTAACACATGTTCATTTGTGTGGTACGCCCAAGCTAATTCGGCGGCTGCTATCTTCCAGTGAGCGCTGGTGTCTTTTTAGGGGATGAAGACACTTTTTTTTTTTCTGGTCCATGTATTTTATTTCTGGCATCAAAATACTTTCCTAGTATAGCTCACTCTGCTTTTATCAAAAGTGATGTATTCCTCATCATTCTATTAATGTTAAGAATCATGCTAATAACTGCCATTATTTATTCCTGTAGTAGAAATAGAAAAATTTGTTACACATCACTTATATTGTCCATATCAAAGTATGCAGATACAACATACTGTTTTCAGAGTATTTCTAATAGTTTTTAAAAATAGAAAGGAAGCTTAGGTATTGACTAGATTCAAGGACTGACAGATTTGGGGGAGAAATACTTTATATATATATACTATACAATACATACAGGACAAAAGCAAACATATGAAGTATAAAAATTAAAAAATACAATACATTCTAGTTGGAATTTCAGAGATTTTTTCTTTTCATCTCCTTCCCCTTTACTTCAAAAGTTATAAATACTTTTGATGCAACATGTAGTGTCACGCTTTTGATTTTTTGTTGTACAGTTAATGAACTTGAGAGTCTGGATGACTGGTGATCATCTATGTGGCCTTCCCATTCTTTCGTTTCTTCTTCTTTGATTGATAAAGGTTTTCCTAGAGTTTGGCCAACAAGGTTACAGAATTCTTGAGCTTTGCGCCATGCGTTCTCAACAGCAACAAGACAGGCTTGCCCTCGAAGATTCTCAACAGAACCTGGAGTATGATAGAACTGGGGTTGGCTGATGACGACAGAGCTATCTAGCTTTTCAACAAGAAAGTTACAAATATTTTGCATTTTTCCAAATTCAGTAAATGTAATGCAGACCTCTGCTTCCATGTGATAAGCATTTTCCAATCTTCTAAAATCCTTTGTCACAGTTACATTTTCTGCCTGCAGACCTTGCTGCTGGAGGCTCTGCGTGATGTAGTCCAGGCGGCGGCAAACGTTCTTCTTGGCCTCGGCCGCCACCTCCTTCATGCTGCTCACTAGCACCGCCACCTGCGCCTGGTCGGGGCTCGCAGACACCATAGCAGTGTCGCTTATGCTGAGGGGACAGGGCGTCCCCCTGCCCCGAGACCACGTTGTTCTCCCGGCCCCGGTCAGGCCAGGGAACCAGTTCCACGAACACCCGTGACTGAGGGGCCTGCTGCAATGACCGAAGACACTTTTAACTGATTCAAAAGTACCGCTTGTCTCATCCCAGACTTGTGGTATTCAGTCTCCATATGTATTTTCACATCCCCTTCACCATAACCCAACCCCAAGTTCTTTTCTGCATGTTGTACAGTAGGCTCCGTTTGGATCATTTGCCTCCCTGATCGAGTTCTATGTGTCCTTCCACCTGTCATTAAAATAACACAGATGTTTAGGCTTCTTTTTTGGTATTGGCTGGGTCATGCTGGCATTGGTATTGTACTCTCGCAGTTTCATCATCACAACTCTTAGAAAACGTGGTCACAATATTCACAGAGTCAAAAATTAAACTAGCACAATCTCCATCCAAAGCACAACCATTACTTGGGCTGTTAACACTCATGATTAGAATTTAAGTTGCTCTGAGAGCAACTTAGACACAATAGATACATTATGGTCAACCACAAATCATGGCAGCCAGTGTCCAGTCAATAGAAGGCAGATAATCGCCCTGTTCATTTGTCACTAAAAATGATGTTGTCTTCCTTTTTGGGGGGAGGGGGCATAATATGGGTGTTGTATCTCTTCCTGTCTCCCAATCTATGGCATTCATTGCTGAAAACCAGGGCTTGTTACATCCAGGAAGGGTTTCTTGGAACATGGGATTTTTCAAGGACAGTCCCAATCTGGTATGGTTAGTCACTAAATATAAAGTTGATTGCTCCCCAATTTTCATGAGTGAGAGCTCCTCTAGTATTTTCAGATCTGCTATTTTGACATTAGCAAATTATATTTAGCTAGAGCTTCTGGAAGTGTAGTCTAAGGTAAATCAAATAAAAATGGTTAACCAGATCTTTCAGGCAATAGTTTTTTGGAAAGCTTTGTTTGGATTAATCTGGCTTATCTTGAACTTCGCATTATTTGGTACAGCTGTTCCTAAGTTTCTTTCTTTAGCTACAGGACCAGTTCCGACATTGGCTGGCAAGTCAATGTTGGCTACTCCCAAAAATCCATCTGCACTGGCGTTTGCTATTTCTAAGAGCCCCATTGTACCCACATAGGACAAAAATAAGCAGTCATTCTACAACATATCCCAAAAAGGCTAAGAATGACTAAGAATGCACTTTATTATAAAAGCAATATAAAGATGCTTACTTATGTTTATAAAATATTTGACAATCGTGTGAACCCCGGTAAATGTAAAAAAGAGTGGAGACAGAAAACAAAGAGAAAGGAAAGTTAATTAAAAAGCTTGTATTGGGGCGCCAGGGTGTCTCAGTTGGTTAAGCTTCCAACTTGGCTCAGGTCATGATCTCGAAGTTGGTGAGTTTGAGCCCCAGGTGGGGCTCTTCCCTGATAGCTCAGAGCCTGGAGCCTGCTTTGGATTCTGTGTCTCCCTCTCCCTCTGCCCCTCCCCTGCTCGCTGCTCTCTCTCTCTCAAAAATAAATTAACATTAAAAAAAAAAAGCTTCTATTAAGAACTGCCTGCAGTAGAATCTGCCACTGGGAGCCTTTAATCCTGAAGGGTAAGAACAATGTCCTTTAAAAATAGGCTCTGGCTTGTACTGTACAGTTTTGCCTACTAATCAGCCAATGCCCCCTCCCCCAAACACAAAGCTACAGATTTTATGCATCAAAGAAGATCAAAGAAATTAAACGACACCACAACCTTGGTTCCTAGTTTACTCATCCACTGTACCCCACACGTAAAAAAAGTGAACCTTGCACCCCTCTTGAGGACAAAGGACTTACACAACCTTTAACTTAAGCAAAACGGGGTTCTGCTCTGCGACCTGTTGCGGGATCTCTTACTCCAACCGCTGCGTTCTTTCGGGTACACCCTAGGGTCCCGTATTATACCCTAAGCCATAGTACTGTTGGCCCCCAGTGGTCCCACAGTCAGACACCCTTCCCTCCTGTCAGAGTGGCGCCTGTGCTTGCCTTCTGGAGCAAGACCAAGAGCTTCTTGGAAGACGAGCAGGCGAGCCAGGCCACAAGTGGTTCTTGTAATCAAGACTTCATTGCTTCCTGCTTTTGAAAAGGGTCACTGCCCCCAAACCGGGATTATCTCCTGAACAGCGGCTCTAATCTGGATGATTCCTACCCCCGCCCCCGTGGGATATTTGGCAGTCTTGAGACACTTTTGGCTGTCACAACAGCAGGAATAACCCTGGCATCCTGTGGGCAGAGGTCAGGGATGCAGACAAACACCCTATAGTACACAGGACAAACCCCCATGTACACAATGATCTGGCCCAAAATGTCAGCAGTGGTTACGCTGAGAAACGCGGCCTTAAAGCAAAGGAGGGTGCGGGGGGGGGGGGGTGGAATCAAGCTCCAGAAGAGCATCAGCACTGGATTAGAACTGCACAGTACTCACGGCCCTCACCTGCGTAGTCGCTGCCTCCTGGGACTGACACCGGCCCTTCTGGAAGTGGAGCTACAGTGGGGGCGGGGTCACTGTAATAAATAAGACAAAAATTTAGAGCTTGGGCATTCCTGGGTAGTTCACTTAATTGAACCTCTGACTCTTCATTTCCGCTCAGGTCGTGATCCTTTGGTTGTGGGTTCAACCCGCAACCGGCTCTGCGCTGAGCATGGCACCTGCTTGGGATTCTCTCTCTCTCTCTCTCTCTCTCTCTCTCTCTCTCTCTCTCTCTGCCCCTCCCCCAACTCTCTCTCCCTAAAATAAATTAAAATAAAGAAACAAAAGCCCCCAACAACTTAAAGCTGGGGCGTGGGCTGCAAACCCAGAACCACTTTTTGCACCACGCGGACCCGGCACTTTCTCCTGCCGCGCAGGCCTGAGATAACTGCAGGGCCCACAGCAGCACTAGAAGATTCCCCACCTCACACAGGACAGATGCAAGGGCCCAACAGACGCCTTCCTGTTCGGAAAGCTTAAGACAAAGAGTGACTTCTTACACTTTCCCCGGGAAGGTGTATTCAGGCTAGGCCGCCCGAACACCAACAGCGCCCAGGGCACCTGCCCACTTTGGCGCGGGGAACTGGTTCCGGCCGCCGGCCCTCCCTCTGCCCTTTCCCCTCCCTCTCGGCACCGCCCCCTCCGCTCCGGGCTCCGCCCCGCCCTCTCCGCCCCGCCCCCTCCGCCCCGGTCTCCGCATGCGCGACTGAGCCCCGGGGGTGGCGCTGCTTCATCCGGGTACCCGGCGGAGGGTGGCTGTTTTGTTTTCTTGGCTGCAAACTAGGGGAAAGTGAGGCGGCCCCGCACGGCGTGACACCTGGCTCGGGACCCACTGCCCTGGCGGGCTGGCCGTAAGTGCCCGGCGGGAGTGGGGCAGGGGGTCGCCGCCACAGGCCGGAGAGGGCTCGGGCCCGGGCCGTCTGCCCGCCTGTGCCGACCGAGTCGTTGCCGCCACCCTCTGGGAGGCTGCGGGCTCGGGTTGTGCCTCCCTGGACCCTTGCCGGACGCTTCCTCCGCCCGGCTGCCGGACAGCGCCCTTCCCCGGGACGTCGCGGGGTCCCTGCACATCTCCGTGGTCCCCTCCTTTAGGGTTGGAGAAACAGCCCCCGAGAGGGAGTGTCGCCGGCGGGTTCACGCGGCAGAGGGTGGCCGAGCTAGAGCGAGTTCCCGCATCCTCCCAGCCGGTGTCCGCAGCAGACCTGGACTCCCGAGTCTGGGGGCGGGGTTTGGGCGGCTGCGTGCTGGTAATAAACCTGAGGAAAATGGACTCGGATGGGCTCGGGGCGGGGACAGGGAGATGAACCGAAACCAACACTAGCTGGGTTGCTGTTCCTCCCAGGGAAAAACAACGGTGAACGGTCATAACTGGGCTTGTCTTAAAAGCATATTAGTACTGGTTACGATCTCAGTTTTTCATATTTAACGCTTAAAAGGGATGTTACGATTGAACTCCTTGCTCTTTTTTAGGATACCGTGTTTTTGGACAATCAGGATTGCTGGCTACAGAGTAGTTTAACAAACAGGTTCAGAGTCGCTGTGGGAATTTGGGTGTGTCTGGATAATTAGCAAGTTAACGTAATTCAGGCTTTTTCTTGCTCTGAAATAGAGATAATCCGGATGGGTTTTAGGCCAGGTCAGTGTAGGTCAGCTCGCAGGAATGTTTTATGTAATTTGTTAGGTCGGGTATGTTAATTCATCTATGGTAATTTAACAGTGGATTTTTTTTGAGTCTGAATTAATATTAGCTTCAGTTTTTTGCTTTCTTTTGGCTGGAAAACATCCGCTAGAATCAGAGACAGAGATATTAAAATGAAATCGGTGTTCTTTACTAGAAGTGACACCAAAAACCAGGGGTGGAGAAGGAAAAATAATGAAGTGAAAGGAAGGGTTGTGGGTAGAAGACCTGCAGTGTAATGTTTAATTTCTTAATCTGAGTACAAAGAAACCCATGTTCTGTGATAAAATGTGAATCCTAAGACATATTTTTTCTTCTGACCACATGCTTTAACTCCATCAATGTTTATCATTGTCTCTCCATTATGTTAGTGCCCCTGGATTGTAAATGTTAAAATCATATAATAACTTACTTTGGAATTAAAATTAATAATCATTATAAGATTTTTCAATATTTGGATACCCACCTGTGTTCCTATTTCTTAAATGTACCAAACCCATCTTTTAAATTAAAAAAAAAAAAAGTTAAATAAATCCAAATTTTGTTTTCCAAAGTTTTGATGTGGAAATTCATCAAAAATTAAATATTCTGAAGAAGTACATGTAGCCAAAATAAAGTATTTCACTTTTATTAAATTATTCCTGAACTGTTAATTATTTTCTAGGAACAGAAGTCATGTTTGAAGGAAGTAAATAGAAGTACTTAATGTAGTTGATTTTTCTGTTTGTTTTTTTAAGTGACCTGAAAACATGTCTGGATTTCTAGAAGGCTTGAGATGCTCAGAATGCATTGATTGGGGGGAAAAGCGCAATACTATTGCTTCCATTGCTGCTGGTGTTCTAGTAAGTGTCATTGGTAATTTGGGCATTCGTTATTTTGGTGTGTTTGTTTTTATGTGTTTTGAATTCTGTATGTGGTTTTTAAATATGTACTATTTATTTTATCTTTGGCCACCGAATTTATTTTAATAATTGTTGATGTTTTGTTTATGAGGGGGTTGAGTTACTCCATTTTAAGAGTTGACATTATGGTTCGATATTGATTAGTAGAATGATTGGTTTTCTTTAAATGCATGGTATATGAGACAGTAATGCCTTATACATTTATTCATTCTATGGATAATGCCTCCTTTTTGTCATTACCTTAAGTAACCAGAAAGTGTATAAGAAAGAAAAAGGTCAAAACCAGTGGAGAGAGATGATTGCACTGTTTGATAATCCAGAGTTCACTTTCTTCTCAATCTCACTAAAAAACAAAAGAAAAAAACCAAACAGGAAATGCATTAAAGTGTATTGCTGAGAAGTAATTTATAGTGTAAAATTTTTATTTACATTGCAAATCCCTCAAGGCATCTGATATTTGTGTTTTATGCTCTTATGTAGTCATGTGCTCTAAGTGGTCACGTGCTCTAAATAATGGATTTTAGGGGCACCTGGGTGGCCCAGTCAGTTGAGCATCCGCTTCGGCTCAGGTCTTGATCTCGCGGTTTCTGGGTTCGAGCCCCGTGTCGGGCTCTGTGCTGACAGCTAGCTCAGAGCCTGGAGCCTGTCTTCGGATTCTGTGTCTCTGTCTCTCTCTGACCCTCCCCTGCTCACACTGTCTCTCTCTCAAAACTAAATAAAATATTGAAAAAAAATTAAAAACATAAATAATGGATTTTAAATAAACAAACAAAAATCTAAGTTTAGGGATGCTTGGCTGGCTCAGTTGGTGGCGCATGTAACTCTTGATCTCAGGGTTGTAAGTTCAAGCCCCACACTGGGTGTAAAGATTACTTAAAAATAAAATCTTGAAAAAAGAAAATCTGAGTTCAAATATCTCCTCTTTGCCTAGTCTCTGACATTTATAATTTATGAGAAATGGTCATCCTATATTTTTCCGAAGTAATGATAAAATGTAAAACTACTGTAGAGGGGCACCTGGATGGATCAGGCAGTATTGTCTGGGATTCTTGATCTCAGGGTTGTGAGTTCAAGCCCTGCATTGGGCAGAGAGGTTACTTAAAAATAAAACCTTAAAAAGGAAAAGAAAAAACTACTGTAGAAATTTTTCACTTACAAACATCCAAAAAAAAAAAAAAAGCTTTACATTTTAGTCTATGAAGAAAATATCTTGAATAATACATTGAGGTGAAGATAAAAAAAATACAAATAAAAGAGGTACTTGGGCTAGCCAGTAAAAATGTCATCGATAGAGTATGGAGCTGTCTGTAACCTGATAAAAATAACTTGATTAGCCTAAAGTAGTTTTTCTTAAAGAATTGACAGAAGATGGCCATTCCCAGAGCTAACTGGGTCATGATTGGGAATGGGGGTAGGGTAGGGGGTTATTTTCAAAACCTTCTAAGCTCCTTACCAGAGTTTGGTGAATATCTTACTCTTAAGTTTGTGGTCAGGTCATATTTGTCTAGTTTTAATGTTTTTCCTTATGGATTGGCCCTTGATCATATCCAGAACCAAATTCAGTTAAGATAAATGATAATTTGGTGTTTATGGTTTTTTTTTTTAATTTATTTTTGAGAGACAGAGAGAGACAGCGTGAGCAGGGGAGGGTCAGAGAGAGAGGGAGACACAGAATCTGAAGACAGGCTCCAGGCTCTGAGCTGTCAGCACAGAGCCCGACGCGGGGCTCGAACCCACGAACTGTGAGATCATGACCTGAGCCGAAGCCGGACGCTTAACCGACTGAGCCACCCAGGCGCCCCGATAATTTGGTGTTTAAATTGAACGTAGCGTCACACGTAAAAGCATCTGCCTTGTCTGCTTTAGTTTTCATCAAAGGGAAAAATGGAACTGCAGGGCCATCACTTATCTCACGACACCATGAGGACAGCTGGAATTCTGTCAACGATAACGCTTCCCCATATTGTTTTGAATAACTTGTTTTCATTTTCAATGATAACATCTTTCTGGAAGCTTATAACATGTCCGCAACAAGCCACTCCTCCTGTCTGTTAGAATGCGAATCACGGTTTTCCTTTCTCCTGCCATGAGGTCATCACAACTTATTTCCAGTGTGCACAAAAAGATGACAGACTTTATTGCAACAATATAAAATAATGCTCGAAGTGGGCTTAGAAAAGAAGTCCGTGTTACATGGCAATTGCTGGCTGACTTAAGGGTATCTAATACCTACTCAGATATTAAACCACGGGCACATTATGTGCGAGAAGCTGCTGGAACATTTAAGAAAATTTTGAAATTCATTTAGAAGGGGTCTCTCAGCTTGCTTTCTTTTTAGCTAGTATGTTAGGAAATTACTGTAATTTCTCATTAGTGTCACTTTTTTTTTTTCTTTTTTTGTCTGCTTTAGTTTTTTACAGGCTGGTGGATTATCATAGACGCAGCTGTCATTTACCCGACCATGGAAGAGTTCAACCACTCATACCACGCCTGTGGTGTCATAGCAACCATAGCCTTCCTCATGTAAGCACCGTTGTTCACGACGCGACTTCCGTAGATGGCACAAAACAAAAATGCCTTACGTGTAGTTGAGTAGAGTTCGTACTTTTAAATGTCATCAGCGTATTGGACATAGATTAAAAGGCAACTTGCAGAGGAGGACTTACAAGGAAAAGCAAGTTCTCTCTCCTACTCCCCCTTCCACCTCGCCTCTTCCCCCAGCATCTCCCCCCCGCCCCCCACCCGCATCTCTCCACTCCCCTCTTACTTCTGCACTGCTCGTGTTTGTGACTTTACTTTTAGGTCAGAAACCATGTCCTTTGAGCGTCTGTTTATTCACTTAGCCAACAAATCTTCACTAAGCTTTTATGTTCCCAGGCTCTGCTCTAGGTAGAGAAAATACAGCAGTGAATAAAACAGGAGGAAGTCCATGCTTTATGGGATTTATACTCAAATGAGCGAGGCAGAGAGTAACCAAGGAGAAATACATTCTATATATAGCTTGCTAGATATCAGGAAACGTTACAGAGTAGGGAGACAGGAGACGTCAGCAAGGGTACAGAAATTTTCAGTAGAATCAAGGAAGGCCTCACCAAGAAGGCGCTTTCGTAGTAAAGACTTGAAGAAACAAAGGAGCTGATTACGGGGATATATAAGAGAGGATCATTCCAGTCCTGTGGAACAGCAAGGACAGAGGCGTCATGGCAGGGAGACCAGGATGGCTGGAGTAAAGGGTCAAGGTCGTAAAGGCCAGAGAAGACTGAGGAGACTAAAGAGGCATGAGGTAAAACGTATCTCATGATTCTGCTCTTTTGCTGTTAAGAGCATGATTGGGCCAACTCGGGAACTTGAGTGAGGTCTGAAGATTAGATGGTGGTAATGCATCTAAGTGATAGCGTCCCAGTTTCGAGGCTTGTATTGTTCTGCAAAACTGCCTTGTGTGTAGGAAACACATTTCTAGGGTTATAGGGCATCAGGTTGGCAGCTTTCAAAATTTACTTGAACTGTACTTGACAGTTTTTCGGTAAGTTTGAGATTGTATGTGAAATCAGTAATACCAGGGAGCAAATGGAGATTGTTCATTTCAAAATGTGCCTGATGGTGGAGACTGACAAGGCAGGGGGACGGCTGTTTGACAGAGGGCTAGAAAGTACTCAGATGGTTCAGCAAGGAAGAAAATAAGAGCAAAGAACTACTAACCCAAGAGCATCCGCATGTTTTAAAAATACTAAACTTGTTTGGGGCGCCTGGCTGGCTCAATAGGTTAAGCATCCAACTTTGGCTCAGGTCATGATCTCATGGTAGGTTCGAGCCCCACGTCGGGCTCTGTGCTGACAACTCAGAGCCTGGAGCCTGCTTCAGATTCTCCCTCTCTCACTCTCTTGTCTCCCTCCCCTGCTTGTGAGCGCTCTCTCACTCTCTCACGCTCTCTCTCTCTCAAAAATAAATAAGACATTTTAAGAATTTTTATGTAAAAAAAATATTAAGCTTACTTTAAAATGTATTTATTTTGTGTATTGGATAATGTGGTTACATTATCCAATTACAGAACGTAATTATGAGTATTTTGATCTTTCTAAAACTTAGATTTGAATGAGTAAATTATGACTTCATATTATTATTTAAAAAGTTAGGGTTCACATAGCACATTTCTGGGGCACCTGCTGTGTGCCAAGCCCTGTGCTGGGCACTGAGAATAAAAATGGGAAACAAGGTAGACACAGTCCTTGCCCTCATGAAGCTTACATTCTAGCGGTACACACACACACACACACACACAGGGCGCGTGTGCAGGAGTGGATAGATATATAGATATGGATATACACACAGATAATTGTATAAAATTTTATGCACTTCTTAACCTGTTACATTGTTAATATTGTCCTGTGATGTTTAAATTTTTGAATGATTACTTCTAAAGAAAGCAAGGTTGTCTCGATTTAGAGTGGTTCTCTGTGAAAGTTAACAAAAGATTTCCTGTTTGGAACATGTATCGGGTTGAAAAAAAAAAAAAAACACCCAACATATTACCACTTGAATCCCTTTGATGAGATCTTCAGAGCAGAAAGCTATTGTTTGGCTTGAAGGATAATTATTTCTCCAAACATTGGACATTAGTACAGAATTATCACCAAAAAACTCATTCCAGAGCCAATTTTAAGTACTTTGGGGTTGTCTAGGGACCATGCTCTCTCTGTTTTGTCACGTGCGCATGGTACAGGTTGAATGTGTCTGACGCGCACACATGGAAAGCTAGACAGGACCAAGCTAAAGACGGCTTCATCTTACCAAGACATAATTTTGAGGATTTCGCTCTCAAACTTTAACAAGCGACACATAATTTTGAAAATTTTGCTCTCAAACGTTAGTAGGCATCAGAATCACCGGAAGGACTTGTTACAACTCAAATTGCTGGGCCCCTTGCCCAGAGTTTCTGCCTCAGTAAGTCTCGGGTGGGGCCGGGGAATTGTCTCTCTGATCAGTGCCCAGGTGATGTTAATTCTGCTGGCCTGGCGGCTGTCACCACTGCTTGAGCAGTGTCACTGCTTGAGACGGTATGTATCTGCTTCAAGGGACTTGCTGAAGTTTGCATGAGCCCAATACTCAAGACTCCGGAGGCCTAACCTGAAATTTGAGGCACTCTAGCTTACTGGATCTGGTAATTTGATGTCATGGGTAGTTTCCTCTTGGAGTCCAAGACTGTGATATCTTGGCTTTATTTTATTCACACAGGATTAATGCAGTATCAAATGGACAAGTCCGAGGTGATAGTTACAGTGAAGGTTGCCTGGGTCAAACAGGTAAATAGGTGTAAATGACATCTTACTGTATATATACATCCTTAAAAGTGAGAATTCTGCATGGAAGGGCCACTCGCCTAACCCCTTCGGATCGAGAGAAGATGGAGGTGTGTCTAGAGCAGAGGTTATAGGTTTCAAGGCATAAGGGACAAATCACATTTAATCGAAGTCGGCTGTATAGAATAGAATACACAAGAGTCTTGAGTATATAACCCCATGCAATAATATGTACGGTGTACAGTGAAAGGCAATATATAATGAAGAATACATGTGCAAAACAGAATTTATAGTACTTTATAGCATATAAATTATTTTCTTCTCTTTGTTGCCAACCTTATTTGATTGGACTGGCATTTTGAAATAGTTTAGAATCATAGTATTTGGGGTGTGTTTTGGTATATACAACATAAAATGTATCATCTTAACCATTTTTAAGTGTACAGTTCAGTAGTGTTAAATGCATTCACATCCTTTTGTAACCAACCTCCAGAACTCTTTTTCATCTTGTAAAACTGAGTAGAGTAATAGAATTTTGGTGCTTAGGTTCACCCACTCCCTTCTCTCTCCACGGAGACTCCCGTTCCCTGGACTCCTGGGCCACACACCCGAGGGAGGCCAAATTCAGCATGTGTGTGGGGCGGCTTCCTCGAGAGTCCAATATATGCAAAGACTTGAGGGGACATTTATGAAGCAATTTAAATGGTAAACAAAATATTACATCCATACAAAAAGGAAACCTACAAATAGGCAAAATTCAGGTGACTTTTCCTTTTTCTTTTTTTTAATGAAACAGGAGAAGCTTCAGGAGTCAGCTCCGATCTACATGCTCAGACTCTCTGATTCATTCACTCTGTAGATGAAGTTAAGTAGCAGAGATAACAGGAGCCCTGACCTGCCACAATCGTGACCTATAAACGAACAGACAGACGTTAGCGGCCAGCACTGATGCTAATAAGCCAGTGATAGCTAGAGCCAGGACTAGAGTATGGCCCTCACATCTCTGACATCTGTTAGACCCACAGCTCTGGGGATCCAGAGTCTGTAGTATTTAATACCACATCTATTAACTATCAGCTTATTATTTTCATAACGCTCTTATGTTTTAGAGATGAAATCAGAAATTAAATATAGCATTCTGTTTGCTTTGCTTTATTGAACAGGGCAGTGTTTTTATTAAAATGTATTTGTGCTAATTAAAGAAAGTCATCTCAGTTCATCTAAGGACTGTTTATTTTATAGCAGATCTTCACAAATATTATATAAATGTGATTTAAAACTTGTTTGCCCTCCTCTGTTAACATAATTTTAATGGAGCTTTCCTAAGTGCCAGTCACAATAAGTTTGAATTTATTTTGCTGCCTGACTTACCTATTCACCTATCCTTGAATGTGAATTTTTTTAAGTATACCCGTGTTATTGCCTCAAAGTTCTCTCGGAGTTGTCTACATTTTGGAGTACAATTTCTAAAAATATATGGAGAATGAGCCTGTACATATGAAACATATTTTATGAGATTTTTATAGGATGGTTGAGGAGTTTTTTTCAGTATTCATATTTAAGGAGATTAATTATAGGCACTTAGAACACAGACCAGCCAACAAGAAAAAGGCCAACGTCTGCACTGATGCAAGATACTCAGCACATTTTCCATGCTACTTTTTAGACTTTAAATGGCAGTTATACATTTTTTCTGTTTTGGTTTTTGTTTTCCTTTTGAAAAGTTCATTGAACTGACTGCTGCCATATGAGAAACAATTCTGGTAAAATGTGATTTCTTTTAAGGTGCTCGCATCTGGCTGTTCATTGGCTTCATGCTGGCCTTTGGCTCTCTGATTGCCTCTATGTGGATTCTCTTTGGAGGTTATGTTGCTAAAGGTAAGAGAAAATAGTTTACATTTTACTTCAGTGGATTACTGACGTGCATTAAAGTTGGTTATTTTAAGTTTACTTATTTTGAGAGAGAGTGAGCACACACAGGGATGGGGCAGAGAGCGCGGGGGAGAGCGAGAATCTCAAGCAGGCTCTGTGTTGTCAGCTTGGAGCTGGACACAGGCTCAATCTCACAGACCGTAAGATGTGAGATCATGATCTGAGCCAAAACCAAGACTTGGACGCTTAACCGACCGAGCCACCCAGGCACCCCTACAGTTGGTTATTTTATTTTTATTTTTCTTTATTTATTTTGTCTGTAAGTTTATTTATTCAGAGAGACAGAGAGACACAGAATGAGCTGGGGAGGGGCAGAGAGAGAGGGAGACAGAGGATCCAAAGCAGGCTCTGTCCTGACAGCAGAGAGCCCAATGTGGGGCTCGAACTCACAAACCAGAAGATCATGACCTGGCTAAAGCCGGAGGCTTAACTGACTGAGCCACCCAGGCATCCCAGGTTATTTTAGAATAAAGTTTTTTTCATCTAGATGGGTCAGCTGCTAGCATTTATGCCTGGGAACTCCCTTCACCCTATCAGGGTTTTGTTTTGTTCGATTGGTATGTTTTTGGTATTCTTTCTTCTGGTTTTTTTTTTTTTTCTTCTTCTTCTACTAGAGCCTAGAAGTAATGGGACATAGCTCCAAACCTTGCTTCTCTTTGGCTTCCAAAAACCTCAAAAGCAGAGTATATATGTTCTCAAGCCATTTGGCACGTTTTGACTTGATGAATGCTATCTCTGCAAAGCTCTAACATCCTAGAATTAACATTTATTGAGCTAAGCCTCCCTGGTACTGTGACATCATCTCCTTTTAGATAGAAAGTAAATGAGCGCTTACTGTGTGTCCGTGATACAAGGCCGCCCGAAAGCAAGGCCTACAGGAAAAGGCCTGCTCTTAGATCCCTGGTTGAAATTTCACCTTGGGGGGACCCCGGAAAAATAGGAAAATCCCTTAATGTTCCAGGTAAAATTAACTGTGCTTCTCACAGTAAAAATACGGTGTTAATGACCTGCAAAAACTGGACCAGCAGAGATGTAATCTAGCCTATATTTTAACCCTTTATTTCTTTGAACAAAGTGTAATTCTTGGATTAAAATCACGGGTTTCCTTATTTTTAGTAAAATCTTTTAAGTCTTATAGACAGGAATGATAGGCATTTTTAAATATATATGGTTTTTGTTGTTCATATAATTTATTACTCAAACCATGTTACCAAAAATGTAGAAAAGAAAAAAAAACCATAGCAGCCTATAATAACGTACTGCTCTCACATGTTTTGGTATATTTCCTTTGGTCTCTTCTTTTGTGTTTTTTGTAGTTGTAATTATACTATAAATATAATTTTTTAATTTAATTTAATTTTTTATTTTTTTATAAATATAATTTTGAACTCAGGCTTTTGCATTTTACATGATATCCCAAGTAGTTCTCTTGCTGCTACAAACTCTTTTGCCACCATATTTTAAAAACAAAACTGTTACTTTTTTATCATGTGAATTCCATAATACTTGCTTATTGTAGAATACGGAAAACATAAAAGAGCTCAAAGTAGAAAATAAAATTATTTGTAATTCTTCTCTTCTGGATACAACTGTTATTAATACAGAGCCCCTTTTTGTAGGAATGTGATTTTCTCATAGAATGTTTAGTGATTTTCTTTTTTCCTAAAGGCTTCTGGAGCCCGGTTACGCTTTGAGAATTATTAGCAGGAGATCTGTAGTTTTATAAGTTGCCTTTTCTAATGCCTTTATGAGCCATTGTCACCACTCATATGGAATATTTAATGTGGCCTTGTAGTAGTGGAGGCCTTTGCAAACTAGCTGTTACAGTAATCAGATTAAGTTAAAACTATTCTGAGAAAAAGTTGATAATTCGTCTCTTCATCACACGTTGGTTTGTCATTAATGAGTGATCATTGACGGCTCCAGGTATAGAAACGTATGAGGATTTCAACCTCAATCTGGGATAAATGGCAACAAATATCCCCCCGGCAGTCTTGCCCATCTTCACTAATGGCTCCTCTGTCCCTCCAAATATTCAGGCCAGAAACTTAGGTGCTTAAGTGATACCTCTTGTTCTCTCTCACCCCGCATTCAGTCCATCAGCAAATCCTGTTGATTCTGCTGTTAAAATAGATCCTGAATCCCACCGCTTTATTTTTATAGGTTTTATTTTTAAGTAATTTCTACACCCAGTGTAGGGCTTGAACTCACAACCCAAGATCAAGAGTTGCAGGCTTTACCGACTGAGCCGGCCTCGTGTCCCCCTGATTCCCACCACTTTTTACCATTACTGTCACCCTGGTTCAATCCACTGTAGTCTCTGGTCTGACTTCCTGAAATAGCTTCCTTGTTGGTCTGTTTCTCCCCTACCCCCTTTGCTGCCCCCACCCCCTCAGCACGGCAGCCAGAGGAATCCTCTTAAAATATGTCAGCTCATACCGCTTTTCTGCTCAGACCCTCCATTGGCTTCTCATCTCCCTCAGAGTGAAAACCAGAGCCCTCACCATGACTACTGAGCTCTATAGGATCTTCTCACACCCACACACACACACACACACACCTGCACACCCGCCCAGTTCGCCCCTCGTACTTCTCTGATCTGTATCCTGCTCTTCTCTCTGTTGCGCACGTGGCCGTTCCTCTGATGTGCCAGCAGGTGCCCACCTCCCGGTGTTTGTGCCCTCTGTTCTGCTGCTTCTGCGTGGTCCCTGCTCTCACATCCTCCCCGACCTTATGCCAGTGTCACCTTCTCATGAGGTCTTCCTGGGCACCTGTATAAAATACCATCATTCAGGGGGCGCCTGGGGGCGCCTGGGTGGCTCAGTAGGTTAGGCGTCCAACTCTTGATTTCAGCTCCAGTCATGATCTCACAGTTCTTGGGATCAGGCCCCACACCAGGCTCTGTGTGGACGGTAGGGAGCCCGCTTGGGATTCTCTCTCCCTCTCACTCTGCCCCTCCCCTGCTCACATGCGCTCTCTCTCTCAAAATAAAAAATAAACATTTTTTTAAAATGTCATCATTCGCTACACTTCCCTTACCTTTTCCTGCCTCATTTGTTTCTCCTTATTCTCTATGTTGTTTACGTACTTTCATGAAGATGAAAATATTTTGCCTGTTTTATTTACTGCCATATTCTCAGCATATTACAGTGCTGAATGTAATATGCACTTGGTAAATATTGGTTAAATGAAGGAATGGAGTTGTCGCTTCCTAAACCAGTGCTAGACTCTGTCACATGTGTTGTGTCATTTAATAAATACACCAACCATGGTTACTGGAAAATTCAATTACGTAAGGCAGGAAAACTGCTGTTCACCAGTATATCAGACGCTAAATGTTAACAACTATTTTTATAGAAAAAGCCATCGTGTACCCTGGAATCGCTGTATTTTTCCAAAATGCCTTCATCTTTTTTGGGTAAGTTTCTTTTGCATTCTTCGTCCTATCTATTTTTTAAATTCCTTTTTTATAATTGTTTCTTTTAAGTCACTTACTATATTTAGTTGCTTAAATTTACCCTGTCCACTGCCCCTCCCCCATGTTATGTCATAAAGTGTAAAGAATGAGGCTGAGAAAGATATTTTGATACATGGGTTGGTTTGTTGCCAGCCTTGGGAATTTACACTGATTTTTTTAAACTGCCACCATGTCCCCTTTAATGAAGAACTCTGATTTGTGTAGATTTAGTTACATAATACAATGTTCATTTTGCTTTTTTTTTTTTTATTTGCCTACATTTTTTTTCTTTAAAAAGAGTGTTTACATTTTTTTTTCAATCAAAATATTTTTTTTTTTCAGGAATAGAACTTAGTGATTCATCACTTATATACAACACCCAGTGCTCATCCCAACAAGTGCCCTCCTTAATGCCCCTTGCCCATTTAGCCCATCCCCCACCCAACACCCCTCCAGCAACCCTCAGTTTGTTCTCTGTATTTAAGAGTCTCTTATGATTTGTCTCCTTCTCCGTGTTTTATTATTTTTCCTTCCCTTATGCTCATCTGTTTTGTATCTTAAATTCCTCATATGAGTGCAGTCATGTGATATTTGTCTTTCTCTGACTAATTTCGCTTAGCATGATACCCTCTAGCTCCATCCACATAGTTGCAAATAGCAAGATTTCATTCTTTTTGATTGCTGAGTAATACTCCATTGTATATATATACCACGTCTTCTTTATCTATTCATCCAGGACAATGTTCATTTTAAATCTGTATCTCTAACAGTTGCTTTCAGTGAAAGTCTGCTTAAAACCTTTTCTCCTTAAAATTTTGTTTCTGAGTGCATCTTATAGCTGTTTCTATCTGTGGTGTTCCTAGAACTTGTGCATGAGATTTGAGGCGTGGAGAAGTCCTAACATTGTGTTTCCTTCTGATACAATGACAAATTAACAGATTACAAAATTCCCTAAAAACCTTAATACTTTATCAATAGTCTTCTCTAATGTTCATCCTTCCTGGATACTAAGGGCCTGCCCTTCTCCCTGCCGTAACCTTCCCCCCACCATAGTCCCCCCCTCCCCTGCAGAGCTTCTCTTTATCCTCTGCGTCAGGGATTCTTTTTTTTTTTTTTTTTTAATTATACTTGTATTACGAAAGCAC